>OZ008370.1:156420704-157019699 GCA_963931995.1 Phaonia tiefii
ATTTTTATCTCAAATTAAGTTAAGAGCCTGTAAATTCGCTAGCCACAATAGGGCCACCACGAGCTCCCACTCAATGCTTGCAATGCAATAAGCTAGCGAATTTAACATGGCTTGTCATTGGAGGTAACCAATGAACTCCCCTTTGCATGGCTCTTTACGAGCTATTTCACCAGCCCTAGTTCATAGAGACTAACTACTGAGCTAGTTCTTTGGGATTAATTATTTCACTACGCAGAAAAAATATTGGCCTGTAAATTTCAATTAAAAATATAATTGAATTTTTTCAATAAATTCCATTAAAAATTAATTGAATCAATTAAATTTTTAATCATATTTTTTGAGTTTACAACAGAATTTGGAGTTGGCAAGGCGCAAATCTACGGCGCTAAAAATGTTTAATTTTTGAGTGGATTATCGAATTTTTGCTGTGAATCTTTCTAAATTAATAAACTATATAAACAATTTTTGTAAACAAAATTTGTTGTGATAAAGTATTTTATAGAAAGTTGAATTTTACAGCGCCGTTGGGAGGCAATATGTGTGTCGGCTGACTCACCAGCCGTCGTCGGCACTTATCATAAGGCTCTAATCTTCGATATACAACACTGTTGTTATTTGTAATTCGTTTTTGTTGATTGAAAGATTTTATTTTGTGAACTTAAAGAATCTTGTTTCGTGATTAAAATTGATTTTTTTGTAATTGTGTTTAATTGGCAAGTGTTTTTGAATAAATTTTATTGGAAACGAGTGCTTGCGTTGGGTGTTTTGTTTGCAATGAAAAATGTGGCTGTCCCCAAACATTTTTTATGCACTTGTAAAGACACTATTTGCCGCCTTATGCACATACAATTGTTTACACGAAAATTGTTTTAAACAATTTCACGTAAAAAGATACTTTAAGACTCACCTTCTTAGACATTTTGAACGTGTAAAACAAGAGTGCCCTAAATTGGATAAAGGCAATACATTTCTCCAACAAAGCTGTGAATATGCAAAAGAGATGGAATGCGACAATGGAGTGACTGTTGCTGCGGAAGGAGCAGATAAATTGAAAGTTTCTCCAGAACCACCAGATGTATGTACCTATTTTTTTGTATTTAATACAAATCGTTTAAACATTAAATGTTTAATATATAATAATAGTTTACGAAAACCGGACATTAGTTCCGATTATGAATCCAAATCCTACAAAATTTAATTTTTTATATGTATGTATATAGAAATACATGTGTATTAGAGCCATGCATAAAGATTTTCTGTTTGTTATTTTACTGCTGTACATGCTGTACCGGCACCTTGCGAACGAAGAAATGTAAACAACAAATCGAATAACAAAGAGAAGCACAGCATACCGGTACGGTCAGATCATCGTACTCGCTCCGATTGACATACATTGGTTCTCGGTATTCGGTAATAGAGAAGAGAGCTTTGTTCGTATTCTGTAAGCGAGAATGTGATAAAATACTACGAACCAGAGCAAACTACACCGAACACGTAGAATATACCGTAAGTTTGTTTACTTTATTTTCTTTGCAATGCTCAGTGTGTTTTAGTGACGCGAGCAGTAAAAACACTTTTTTGCACTCCAGCATAAATAAATAAATACATAATAAAAATCTACAAAAAGTATTTAATTTTAATTATTTTACTTATGATCTATCTTAACACACCAATTTCTAAATATGACGTTTCCCCATATTCACCTCGATAATAACCGAATATTACTCGTATATTCTCTTCATGTACACAAGTTACCGGCAACTTTTACTTCGGTTTACCCGGCGCTTACGAATACGTCAATGTACTTTCGTTGTTATCTTCTCGTACCTATTCATACTGCAAAGCGTCGGTACGGGGGTGTAACTCTCTTCGCAAACACAACTGAAGTAAAGTAGTGTGTGTATATCACATACGAATGTTTTCGTTTATGCGAAAATGTGTGCCGTTGCAGGGCTCTAAAGTGTATCTGCGAAACCTTGAATAAAATCGCCTTCAAAAAGAACATTTTAGTTTTTATTAGGGTTTTAGGGTTTCATGCTGAAAAAAGCAATAACGGTTTTATTTGATTCAATTCTAAATTTAATCAAAAATCGCGAAAAAAATCAATAAATTTTATAATTAACTTGATTACATACATACTTAATCAATATTTTTGAAAAAAATCAATAAATATTTTAATTAAATTTACAAATTTTGTAATTGAAGTTTTTTTGACAAATTTACAAATACCTTAATTAATATAATTATTTTCGTGATTACACCAAAATCAATTAAAAAATTAATCAAATATACAAATTTTTTAATTAAAACTGATTTTTATTTTTTTCTGTGTAGGGGTACCATACCAATCACCTATAAATTTTTTTATTTTTTATACGCCTCTTTAAATTTCTTTTACTTGTCATTTTGGCTTACCTTTAATCAATAGGTTTGTTTCTTTACTTTTTGTGTAAAGTTTGGGTAAATGAGAGTAAAAGCAAAATTCGCTGTAATATACTCAAGTTTACTCTCATTTACCCAAAAGTAAAGAAACGTAAGAAACCACTTTTCTTACACGCAAACAAATGTCAAAACACAAAACATATGGTTGACATTTGTTTATGTTTGAACATTCATCGTAAAATTGTGTGAAGTGATATTTTGTGTTATATAAAAATGGATGGAAATGAACTGAAACTGCATCAAAAACAATTTTAACTTCACAAACTAATTACAACACGATTAACAACACGATCAAATTACAAAACACTTTTAAAACTTTTACTTCACAAACAAAATTGTATTTTTTTATTTTGTCATTCCGAACAGCTGATTGTTCACTACTTTACACAAACTTACCCGAAGAAAAAGTCTGTGTAAATTTGGGTAAAAGAGAAACGCATTTTGACGTTAAGAGAAAAAAAATCTCTCTCATTTACACAATTTTGGAGTAAAGAAACGCTTTTGTGTAAGTTTGTGGAAATTTGTGTAACTTTGTGTAAAATTGTGCAAGTAAAGAAACAGACCTAATCACTCCTTATTAAGTCACTTTTTTTTAATTAAATGTCAATATTTTTCTTTTCTTACTTCACCTTCTCTCATTAAACTTTGAAATGCGACTGAAGAATTTTTGCAAAACAAACAAAAATTTCACGCAAAATTATAAATATTGTTGTTGTTGTTTCTTCGAATAACGGGACACTTATTTTTTGTTGCTGTCTGCCTTGGAGTTGTTGGTGTAAATTTCTTGTTACGTTGTGATCGTATAGAGATTTGAAGTATACACAATAAGTCTGTTCGCGTACTGGATAATTTGTACAAATTATTACAATTTCTTACTTGATAGCATGGTAAAATTATCTATCGGGTAAACGCGTCAGCCCAGCTGATTTGTGGTTTTTTCATCTTTTCCGTCGGTAAGCTGTCAAATTCGGTTTTGTTTCTCTTTGTTTGTTAATAAAATTCAAAGAATTTCAACCAAAATGCAATTTAATAGCATAGACATTTCACAATTTGTATACATAGTGGTTTCATTATTCAGCTAATTTTGACAGCTTAACGACGGAATTGCTAATGCGACTACATAATAGATAGTTCTACCATGCTTGATAGTGTACGTTTACACCGAAAAGCCAGTAACGAGAGAGCAAGAGAGAGATTATTTTGACAGTTCGATGATAGAGAACTTGCAAGTTTTTACTGGAGAAATTTTTGCCAGTAAGAATTTGCAAGTAATAACATATGTTTTAAAACATATGTTTTATGTAAACAAACTTAGGACGTAGAAAGAATATAAAATAATAAATTAATCATTGGAATTTTAGTTTTTAAGAGAAAATATGATTTTTGAATGCTTTGTTATTAATCTTTAAGTATTTCTGTTAAAAAAGAAAACAGTTTTGGTGATTTGTAATGTTTTGTTCGAACTGCGTTTGTTGTTTCTTCCAATGTTTACATTGCAAATCAGCCGTTTACATACAAAGTTTTTAATTCTTGCAAGATTTTACTGGATGTCGTTCGCGTACTTTTTGTGATATTTTTACTCAGAGACCAAAATCATTCTTATTCTCCGAAAACTAGTTACTTGATAATTTTTACTGGAAAAGTACTCGAACACAGCTAATTACTACCAGAGCTAACTACATCGCTATCGAATAATGCAGTGTTGCCAGAGACTGACTCAAAAATTATGCCAAATGTCTTCAAAAATTGTACCGTTTCCGAAATTTATTATAGATTCAATTCAGGCTGCGACACCCAAAATGGGGGATATTCGCGCATAAAGCGGGATAATCGCACAAAAAGCGGGGTAATCCCGCTAAAAGTAAGATGATTGGTCAGGCTAATTATACCTTAACTCTTTGAAAAAACCCATTGTTTTTAACAATTTCTTTTAATCGTCTTGGAATAGAATTTTCCAAGATTTAGATAATTGCTTCTGGAATCCGTTCCACTTGTCTTAGAGATCAGATCTCAAATCGTCTACTTCGCGGAGGAATCATAGCTGTATTATGCTAGTTGATGGAAACAAGTTGACTCAATAAATATTAGACGGTTCGATGTGGAATAATGTATAGGAAACATTGCGCACTATTTTATGAAGCCATCGCTTTGCCGAAAATACGTTTACATAGGTATGTAGGAACCTTAAAATGTCGAATTATACCACCAGATAAATATTACAGCAATAGATTAGAATAGAATAAAATTAAATTAGCAAAATTTTAGTACTAAGAATTATTATTATGACAAAACAACTGTTCTAAAAAATTACACTTAAATTGAACTAATTTCCAAAAATTTTGCTGAACGGCACATGGCATAATTTTTCAATAAACAAGTGGCAAACCCAAAAAAATTGTGCCAAAACGGCACAAATTATGCCAACATGGTAAACACTGGCGGGTGTACACTGGTAACCACCCAGTTAAATACCCTACCCGTTATGGTCAGTAATTTATATGAGTTTCAAATGGTATATTTATATTAAACAATTCCTCAGCTGCATTTCCAAGATTTCTTTAATGATATAAAACAAATGATTTTCTATTATACTACCAAAATTATGGCACGGCTGTTGTAACACGAATATAAATAATTTTCAATTATGATTTACAAACTTACAAGAAACTAAGCAATGTATTTTGTAGTTAAAAATTTATTGGAGAAACGTCTATTCATATAATTTCTACAACATTCGATCTGCAAATTTTCTTATCGTAATTTATTACTTCCGCTGGGGAATAGCAGTGACTTTGAGCATGGGCTCGCATCGTCGATTGTCGTTTGAATTGTTTACCACAAGTATTACATGCAAATGGTTTTTGCTCCGAATGTACCAACATATGACGTTTTAATTGCTCAAATGTACCAAATGATTTTTCACATTCCGCACAAGAATGGGGCTTTTCACCTGCATGACTTCGACGATGAGCTAGCATATTACTGGAAATGCGAAATGCTTTGCCGCAAATATCACAGGGATAAGGCTTTTCACCCGTATGTGTTAACATGTGCTTTTTATAGCCTGATTTTTGCGTTAAGCTTTTGCCGCAGATATTGCAAACGAAGGGTTTCTCGCCGGTGTGTGAGTGCATGTGTATGCGTAAGGACGAAGGTTGGCGGTAAGATTTGCCACACAACTCACAGGTGTTGGGATTATTGGGATCGTGGGTCCTTTTATGTCCATCGTAGGCATTACGGGTTTTAAAACTTTCTTCACATACATCACACTTGTAAGGTGTATCATCCGAATGTAATTGCATGTGATATTTAAATGAACTTGAGTTGCTTAATTGTTTGCCACAAACCTAGAAATAAAAAGATATACGCTATTTTAATTCAAACGGAGCATAAAGACACTTAGTTCCTATTTAAGTGTATTAAAAGAAGTTCGTTAAAAATTGAGACAGTTTCCATTCAATCTAATAATTAGTGGGCCCTAATTGACGATATGACGAAAATCGTCTTATCGATATCGTTATGCCGATAATAAAACTTCATTACCGATAAAACGACGATGAATCCAATATCGTTTTTTACACAATTAACCCCCTGAAATGACAGAAGTATTGAATTGTGTATATCAATGTTTTAGTTTGTACCCTTAACACAAACTTTAACATTACAAAGTTGAACATGTGCGAATTTTCGATTTTTTTTGTTATTAAATCATTTTTGTTATAATGTGATTTGTAATTATTATCCCCGACCTCGAACGAAAGTCAGGTACTTCAATTCGAATGAGATTGGGTTCCTCCAAATCAAAGGGCTTCGTACGACTGACTTTACATTTGTTCGGAAATGACAAGACTTTTGAAATAGTGAAAATTTATGTTTTCGTTAGATTTGTTATGGCAACTAGTAAACTTTCGTTCTATATCGAGGAATAGGCTTTAGGTGTTAAATTTCTCACATGTTTATATGCATCAGGATTTAGTAAAAAAAAAAAATTCCAAAAGTAAAATTGATGATGTCATCTCCTTTAAATTACTTCTCATATTAAGCAACTCATTACAATACTAACCTTACATTGAAAATTAGGATTTGGAATTTTATTTGCAGATCTACTTCGGTTCCGCGAACCTTTCGCTGCTGTAGCCTGGCCGCTGCTGGATTCTTCAAAATTACATTTTAGGCCTCGTAGAATTACACTACCAACGGGATCGTCTGTAATGGTCTCATTATAATCGTCATCACTTTCATTGACATGAATCTCGTATTCAACTTCTTCTTCACATTCTTCTACTTCTTCCATCTCCTCTACTTCTTCCTCCAACACCCCATCTTGCCCTGGAGATTGACCATGATCAATCTCTGTCGTGTGATAAATTTCTGTAGTTTCCGCAACTTCTTGCACAACATATTCCAATTCGCCGTCGTCCTGAATCTCGTGTACTTCTACCTGTTCGTCTTCCATTTGCTGTTGATCTTCGTCTTTTTCTAAAACAGTCAATTGTTCATCATATTCATCTTGTGTTTCATACATTTGCTGATCTAACTCTCTTTTCATTTGGGCAGCAGCCGCCAACTCCTCCAGGTCAGTCTCTGTTGTTTCCCTTTTTGGGTATGTATTGTTCTTATCTATTTGCTCGGCATTTTCATTTTCAATTTCTTCACATTGCGGCTCTTCCTGGCTCTGTTGATCCGTAGGGACTTCGTCATCTAAGAGCTGAGACCTCAGAGCCTCATCTGATTCCAAAACTTTCTTTTTGAATAGGTACGATTTGGCAATATCCTGTATACAATTGTTGCATACTACTGTGGGCAATGTTCCGCCGTTTCTTCCCTCATCGAAATCTAAATTAGTGCAAAAGGTCAGTAGGGACGCCAACGTGGTCACTTCTCCCAATATGATACCCTCCTTGTGTAGGGATTTATACTCTTTGCATTCGACCACACAACATCGACATATAACAACATGAGGAGCCTGTTCGGACGACATAGTTGAGCCTTTTTTTAAATAAATTTTCAGAAATCCAGGGATAATTCACAATTCTTTGGTAAACAAAAAGGCGTAATTGAGAATATCAAGATTTTATTCATAGGGCAGTGTTGCATTTTCGCCGAAACCAATCTATTGTTAATTGATATAGAAAAGATACACGCTATGAAATTCTTTAAAAAAGGGTATTCAGTTTACCGCGTAATTTTTGGAAATAAATGTGATGCTTGAAATGCTTTGGCTTTAATTTTGTGTGTTTAATGTACTGATTGTGATTTTATTGGTTAGTAAAACGTAGACCCAATTTTTGAGTGCAAAGTCATCTCTGATCAATGGTCAAACATAATTTAAACTCTGAATTAATGGAACAGACCTAGTATAGATCGGCACGTCCAATTTTTTTGGTTGTAGGGATCGCTATTTTAAGTAAAAAAAGTAAAATAAAAAAATCGGGGGCAACCCCTATTTTGGGAGTTACGGGCCAAGTAGCCCTGGCAGGTATCTATGTTGCTCGTACCGCGTGGTAGAACTTTTGGAAAATCGTTAAAGCAGGCTCAAGCAGGGGGGTTAAAATTCCCTCTGTACCTGAAGTCGATGTGTGGCAAAATCCGAAAAATCACTCGATTGCTTGAAAAAAAAATATTTTCTGGATATTTTTAAAAATCCGATACGTGGATAACTAAGCAGTTATCGAAAAAATGTATTTATTTATTTTTGTTTATTTCGACTCGTTTTACACAAAAAAGTTGTGAAATCGGTCCCATAACACGGCACCACACTCGTAGTATCATCCTGTATGTCCGAACTTTGGGTGCCCACAACTCCGAAAATAGGCGTTGCCCCCGATTTTTTTATTTAATTTTTTTACTTAAAATTAAAAGTTCTATCCAATGGTAATAGTTTGGAGCCGAAGCGAGTTGCCGACCTTATCTAGGTTTAAGCCGAATTAATTTGTTAGGTGAATAGTTGATTGCTGTTTAAACAAAGTTGAGCATTTACACTCTAATCCAGTATCCCTATAATTTTGACAGAAAACAAAAAGAAGAACATGTTGTTAATGTCAAAAATTAGTGAAGTTAGAATTTTTTTCAAACTGCATGTACTTTTACTTGAACATGTATGTAATATTACTTAATGATAACCGGATGTAAAATAAAAGCGTTACGCCACACCGGCGTTACAGATTCTGACTCAGTTACGCAAAATCTGAAAATTTATTGAGATTCTAGTAATGTCAAAATGTATGCAGAATCTCATGCATTCCGCTGTCATTTCCTACGAAATCTCAAAAACTGATAAGTTTAGCAATTACCTCGTTCTTTAATCTTTGCTATTTCTACGGCAAACTGGAACAATTAATTTGGCGGCACAACACAAAAGTTAAATTGGCGGCTATTGGTATTGCCAGTTTTGTACAAATTTGGGATGTGTTGAAATAGCTGAACATTAAAATTGGATCAGTCGGTTAAATCGACTCACAACTAATACACATACACAGCGCACTGCGTGAACCTTACTGAACATTTTCAACTGGTAACTGTTTCCCAATGCGTTCCATCAGACTACGCAGCCATAGGTGATAATTAGGAGGACAACGACCGAAAAAAGCGATTACAGAAGCAAAGCGCCCTCCAACCTTGGTGTCCTAAACAATCCAATCTTTCGCCTGCGCGTAAAAATATACAGCTCCGTCTTTGCCGGGTTAACGCCCAGGCCACAATGCCTGGCCCAAACTGATAACCCACCCAGGGCATCCAGCATGAGGTCACTGATCGCAGGCAAAGATTTACCACCCACAAGAACAACAATGTCGTTCGCATAGGCAACTATTCTACGTCCACTCAACTCAAAGTCCCTAACAATGCCGTTAACCACTAAAAGCCACAGCAGAGGGGATAACACTCCACTTTTCGGCGTGGCCCTTGTAGTCAGCTTCCGAACTGAACTCACGCTCATCCAGGCGGCCCGTGTTGCGTTTTTAATATCCTTCTTGAACTTGTTAAAACTGTTTTTGTACACAGTCCAGTCCGATTCCCTTTTCAATTTCTTGGCCTTTTGAAAAGTCTCCTAGTGGATTTAAGCAGAGTACACAACTCCCGTGTCGACCACACAGGCCAATTCAAGAAACCGTGGTGGGTTTGGATTGCTTCGAAAAATTGGCTTTTTGAAAAACCGGTTCAACCGTTTTTTGAAGGTAAATATCGGTTTCCACCGGTTTCTGTTTTTATATCCAAGTCTTAAACACCTTATCCACATAGCGTGTTTAACACGTTTAACATGTTTTGGGAGCGGAATCAGCTGAATTTTGTTTGAAAACATAGCTGATTTTGGACTCAAATCATTTTAAATATGCTAAATAGAAACGAAGCTTTAGAAATCGGATTTATTCGTTTAAAAAAGTATGCCCGTTATTAATAAAATATGATTAAAACAAACATGATAATTAAGGTACAAAAATTTGGCAAATTTTAACATTTTGTGAGATCAAAATTGAAACTCGCAACAATGAAAAATGACTATAAACTGTTTCATTTCCAAATATTTAATTTTTTCTTCTGAAAGCCCGGTGTACAAAAATAAGGAAAATGTCATGAGCCAAAATTTTCGCTCACTTTTCATTTCAGCTCTTAGCGAAATTTTCGCAGGCAAAATCAATTACAGGGTTGTTACAATTGTTGATAATTGCTTGGGACCGGAATTTTGACATTTCGAAAGTTTGACCAACCAAAAGTAACACCGCACGCGTTAAAAATAAAATGGAATGGTTATGTCGCATTTACACCGCAGTTTATCACGGACAGGTTAGCGATAACCTTGTTATCTAATCCTTGCCGTTTACACCACCCAAATTGAGATTAAATTGACATTTCAGGTGGTAACTCCGTGCTTAGACCAACTCCGCGCCGAGACAAAATTATCGAAAACGGCGGCACAACAGAAAAATGAATTTGGTGGCTATTAGTTTTGCCAGTTTTGTACAAATTTGGGTTATTTTTTAAATAACTGAACCTTCAAAATTGGATCAGTAGGTCAAATCGGGTCAGTCGGTAAAATCGACCCACATTTTAAAGCAATAAGTTTCAATTCTATCGGCGACGGCGTGAGATTAAAACAATTGCTGGTGGCGGCGACGCGTCGGAAAATTTTCAAACGGCTTCCGTCTGTCAAACAATTGATTTTTTGTGTAGGTTTTTATTATGCTTGCATTTTTTTTGTAATTAACAGTGTTGCATCAAGATGTACACCAGTTTAAAATGAGGTTAACAATTAGACTTCAGTTTCTACAGGTTACCGTGGGTAAACGGAGTTAAGCTTCGAAATGTGTTAATCTTGTTCGATGTCAATGCCGTATAAGGGGAATTGTAATTGAAATATTCGCAAGGTAAATCAAAGATAGGAGTTACCACTGTCTGCAACAAGCGTTTCCGTTTATAATATATATATAGCTCAATCGCACTGGTAAATATTTGCCTGATTTCGTATCAAAAGTCTTATACAGCATTCGCACTGGTATCGATTTCCTTGATTTTGCCCCTTTTATTGATTTCAATTAGAAATCAAAAAAATTTGCTTGATTTCACATACGTTTGACAGACGACAAATCGGGTATTTTTTCTTATTTGTCTAGGAATCAGGCAAAAAATGCTTGATTTGGTTTATGCAACTCTGTTTTATCTCAAACTACGAACTAATAGCACGTTTGTTTACAACCATTTCAATCACGGGGGATCGATGTCGCGGTACCACTAGAATACCCGACTTAGTTATTTATCGCTTTTCTTAGGCACAATTTACTTTCTCAAACATATTTTTTGTACTTTTTGTTTACTTTTATTCCTGGAATACACTTGTGCTGAATTTGATTATGGAAAAATGCCAGACAAAGCAAAATGCCTATTGTTGTCGGCTTGGTGTGTTTGTTGTTGTAGTAACACTAACTCGTCAATACGCCTTGACTTCCAATAAAATCAGGAAAACTCCCAATGCGAACACTTCAGATTTTGTTATGACATTTGACACGAAATCAGGAAAATATTTTGCAGTGCGAATGAGCTATTAACAAAATCTTAGTTGCTGGCATGGGTTTTTTTCTGATTTGATTGAAAGTCAAGGAGCATTGGCGAGGTAGTGTTAATACGATAACCAACACACCAAGCCTACAACAATAGACATTTTGCTTTGTCTGGTATTTTTTCACAATAAAATTCAGCACAAATGTATCCCAAGAATGAAAGTAAACAAAAATGTATAAAAAAATATGTTTGAGATACAAGAAAGGAGAAAAATAAATTACTCGGATATTCTAGTGGTACCACCACATCAATCCGCCTTGATTGAACTGCAAATCAAACATATTTTTCCTGATTTTCAGATAAATATGAAAAAATAATCAAGAAAATCGATGCCAGTGCGAATTGGGTGCTAAGATCGACATTAGGCGTGTTTTCGTTACAAGCTAGAGATTATCGCTTGCTTGCTAGTAACCAAAACGCCAAACTAGCGATAATTTATAATAATATATATATAATCATCTTGCTCTAACGCATGGTTTGTAGTTATTCTTGTATGTGTGTATATTCTTCTCCTTGTCTATAGCTCATAATAACGATATCCAACACTGTTTTTCAGATTTTGTCATACTGGCAACTTTCTGCCTATTTCAACCGGAAATATATATAATCGTCTTGCTCTAACGCATGGTGTGTAGTTATTACTGTAAATGTTTATACTCTCCTCCTTATGTTTGACGTCACAATAACGATATCCAACACGTCTTTTCTGATTTTTTCAGATTGGTAACTTTATGCCATATAAGGACTGAAATGGGAGCGTTAACTTCAGGTGCCGCTTAATGTCGCTTAGCTCGCCATACAAACTAAATGATAATCTAAGCAAGCGGTGTAACCAAAACACTCCTATTGTACGTGAAATTTTTGAAATCGTCATGAACACAGAAAATATGTTAGCCAATCCTGATTTGTTGATGGACCTCGACGGTACGTAAAAATATGAGTTGTTAAAACTATTTCACGCGAACGAAATTAGCACCAGGCCTTATGAAAAATTGGTCACACAATTATTGTTTTCTTTTAATTTTCTTTTGGCAATTAAATTTAAATTGTCTTTAGAAAGAAATCAAACCGTTCAAATTGTTTTTATTTCAGTTTCTTTTATTTTTTTCTGTAAAAGAAATTTAAACAACTTAAAGTTTTTATAAATTTCGATTCAAACGAATTAAGGAAGAATTAATTTACCTCTTTGGAGCTAGGCTTTTGCAAACAAAATAAATTAAAACCAAAAAACCGGTGATTCCGGCAGTAAAAAACCGGATAAAACGGCTTTTCGAAAATGCTTATTTCCCTTTAAGTTTATATTCGGTTCAAGATCAATATCTATTAAAAAGAAAATATTAAATAAGAAATATGTGATTTCGGAGGATGGTTGGGAATATAGCTATTTCAATGCCCACCAAGGCATTCCATAAGCTCCCTTCTCCACAAGTATTTAGGTATATCATCACACATTATAGGGATAAACAAACCCCAACTTAGCGAGAATTGTCTCAACACTACTGTTTGTGCGAAGACATCCACAAAAATACTTTGCTATAACCATCAATATTCACATCATACATGTTGAAAAAGAAACAACGATTGACATAATAAGGCTGTTTTCCCTTAAGCTATCGCTGCTTCCAAATAAAACGATCCACAATTAATACTACGCAAAGTGGCAACATTTGCTCTAATGGGTGAAAAAAAATGCGATACGGCAACACGTTTGTTGTAAACACATGGTAGAAGCAGATGTTGTAATTGTGAGCAGTAACAATAGACATTTTATTTTCGTTCATTCGTTTCAGTTGTTAAACTCTACACATATAACAACAACAACATATAACAACAATACAAAAAAAGGATAAAAACAAAATACATAAGTGAAACGAAAAATGACATGGAAAAAATTTCATCATCTGTTTAAATGACTATACCTGGTAGATAATTCTACCATTATGAATATGTATGGCATTTACCGAGCGTTGTTATGAACAATTTATTTCCAATTTTGTTTTCTATCGGAAATAAAAGTCTAACTTATGGCCAGTTTTTCAGTCAGTGGTGATCTTCGTTTCTTAGTTAAGTTGTGGTTAAACATCGAATTGTGTTTTTTAGTAATTGTTTAACTATGGTTTAACCCACAATGTTGGTTGGTTAACTTTTAGTCAGAACCATATGATTTTGACAATCAAATTACTGACTGTCAAAGTGAGAAATGAAGATTGTATAAAATACATATTTTACATAATTCCATTTTGTTTGCTGCCCTTTGTAGTTTTGGTATTTACCCCAAAACACACGTTTTTTCCAATATGAATACAATATGGCGACTTAAATTAACTCACCACTGAAAAACAAAATGCAATGTTAACCTCAAATTAACTTACAATTAAGATTAAGTAATCCGATAGTTAACTACTGGCATTAGAGATGCAAAAGCATACGTAGTCTTCGATTAAACAAAATAATTTTAATGAACTTAAAATGTGTAAGCCATTTTGCAAATTTCTGATTTTGGGTCTCTCCTTGATAACATTTTCGTTCGCAAGAAATGATAACAAAATTTATCTAACACGGTTTTCAATACATTCACACTTTTTTACTAATACATTCACACTTTTAAAAATTGAAAGGAACTTAGTTTCAATTTCTCTTTCAAGTCGTGTGTTTCAATTTTCTTTCAAGAAAACAGCTGATCACATTTGTTATGAACAGTCGTTTTCCTTACAAATATTCTGCCGTCATAATTTTTTGATTTCTACTTTTACAAATAGTAAAATATTATAAATGTTTAAAAATGTTTGTGAGTGGAGGGAATAAATATAATGATGTGTCGCGATTCATAGAGCTGTACAGAAGCCATTAAGTTTTATGGAATATATTGCTTTCAATTTGCGTGCAGCCTACGTCACAGCTATCAATATGAAATCTTGAAACAAAAACTTGAAAGTGTGGCTGCAGCGTAAGATAACTTTTTGTTGCCATTTCTTGAAATTTTACATATGGCAACATTGTCATTGCTCAAGTCGGGACTTAAGTGGGGAATTGAAATGGAACTTAATACCGCTTAGCTGTCCCGTACAAATTAAGCTATAATTAACTTTAGCTTAATATATCCATTTATTAACTTTATATATCCATTTAAGTTTATATCGATCTTTCAGTTGTTATGTTCTTTAATAATTGTTTGGTTCAAGATCAATATCTATTAAAAAGTACTAGAAAAATATATTACTGAAGAAATATGTGAAAACTCAACTATATTGATATACATAGATGAAAATGCATATTTTCAGAAAACCGGCGTCCGTTGGTCGCCCAAGAAACCGGTGGACTGGTTTTCGTTTTCGGATTTTGAATACTCTGTACCTCGTTTCTGTAGTTCTTGAATCGAAAAAGATTTCACAAAATAGCTTCTCACATGTGACTGTTTCTACAACAGTTGTTTTGCGAAAACTTTGTGTCACATACTGTTGTTTTTCATGCTTATTGGAAAAAGGCGAGAAAAACTGTTTCTAAAAAGTAGGGAGTCTAAAAATTTAAAATTTGATTCGTCAAAAATACTCACAAATTAAAACGGTGCGAAATTGTGATATTGTTTCTACAATTTTTTTTACAAAATTAAGAACTTATTTTTTAAGTTGACGTTGGTGGTGCAATGGCTAGTGTGCCCGGCTCTTGTTCATGAGAACGTGGGTTCGATTCCTGCTCTGACCACCTTACATTTCCTTCGACGACGGCCACCTCGCTTAGTGATGGCGACACTATCGAGTACTTAGCCATGAAAAAGATTCTCAAAAACCAGTTCGGAACCACTGTAAAACTGTAGGTCCCAATCAGTGAGTGAAAAATTAGAAAGCGCACAGCTAACTGGTTAGGAGAAGCTCTCCCCAATCCCCCAAGATAAGAATTATACATTTTGGTTATGTATTTCAATTAATTGTTCCTAAATATTACAGAAAAATCAAAAAAGTAAAAAGAAAACATGTGTTAACTAATTTGGAATTTGCAAACAGAATATTTATATTCCAACACAAATTGTAAGGAGCAGTGGGAATTAACTACTTCTGTTTGTTGTTATTTTGCGCACTAGCTTATTTTGTTTATTTTTATTTTTTTATTACTGGACAGCTTTCTGGGAATATTGCAATAAAAACGACATCAGTATTGCCACTTTTCGCATTGATATACAGAAGCACTTTTTACTCACAAATCGAGAAACGATGGAATTTTTTGTTTCATGTTTAATGTGAAAAATTTTTCGATTCGAGAACTATAGAAACGAGTTACTGCACAGAAAAATAAGCATCGGTAATATTGCCAATTTTGGGTTTGGTGATATTTTTTTGTATAAAGACAAGAAATGTTGGCATTATTGTCTAAATCAAAAGTGAAGTATTATTTGTGAAAAAAATAACGCAAGTGAAAAAAAATTATTGAATTTACAATTTTAAGAACTTGAAAAGTGATTGCTTTGAGAGTGTTTATTTAAAGAAGATGAGAAGTGTGCAAATGAACAGTGAAAATTAACACGATATGCTAGATTTGTTGTCAAGCATATGTTTTGTGTTGTGACATTTGTTTTCGGGCTAGAAAAGTGTTTTTTGCGTTTCTTTACTTTTGGGTAGTATTGAGTATTTGAGAGGGAATTTAGCTTTTACTCTCTTTTACCCGAAATTTACCCAAAAAGTAAAGAAACAGCGCTATTAACCTACGTTTCCGTTAATTTCACCGCTTCATTAAGTTCAGTGTAGTTTCAGTTTTAAACTCGACACTTTTTTCTGTACCAATCTCATTACTGATTCCATCTCTACTTGTATTTCTACCGCCAGCTGTGTTATAGCGCCATCTGCTTGACATTGGCTTCAACATTAACATCTTTCAAAACATATGGGCAAAATTCTAACCAGAAATTATCCAACGATAAGTTACACCGGTAATTTTGTGACTGAATATTTGTGAGTTTTCACAGAAAATTCCTTACGGGACAAGCTGTTGTAATGGCACAAAGTTCTCTGGCAAAGTTAGTGCAATGCACCCTGCGCGGTGCTGGAAAAATATGTGCCACCGGCTGGTTTGGTAAACATCAACAGCGTTCCCTTAGCTTTGGTCTGCCTGTGGCGACAACGCAACTGTTCCACAACCATGCGGCCAAAACTTTTCTGTGGCAGCGCAGTAACACAAAGTGCTCCTACACAACAGACACTACAAGTAAGACAAAAAGCAATATGTAACTATGAAGTCCAGGGATGAGGTTTCTTCATGTGTGTTTCAGAAAAGTCAGCTAGCCCGGAAATTCTTTCTAAACTTTTCCCACAAACTGCAGCCAATGTCGACGAGGAAACTGAACGAGAACGCCAACGCAAAGAAGAAGAGGAAGCCAAGGAGAACGAAAAGGCCTTCAAGCGCATGAAAATAGGGTAAGTTCCTCTGTTTGCTTGCGTAATAACTCCAATCTCATCATGTATTTATCGTAGCTTTGCTATTTTTGGTGGTGCTGGTGTCGCTTTAATTGTGTGGTCTGTTTATGAATTCGGTAAACCTGAAGTTGATGCTGAGGGCAATATTATCGAAGATGAATTCAGCAGAAGCCCAATCATACAACAATACTTGCAACGAATGTGGAAATCTATGAATTACTATCAGAAGATGATACAAGAGCCTTCCAGATCGAAACTTTTGCCAGATCCCTTAAAACCACCTTATATACAGCCACCCTACACTTTAGTTTTGGAAATGAAAGATGTACTTGTACATCCTGACTGGACTTATCAGACTGGTTGGCGTTTTAAGAAACGTCCTGGAGTCGATGTCTTTCTGCAGGAATGTTCAAAACACTTTGAAATCGTAGTCTTCACAGCCGAACAGGGTATGACCGTATTTCCCATATTGGATGCATTGGACCCAAATGGCTATATCATGTATAGGCTGGTACGTGATGCAACGCATTTCATAGATGGTCATCATGTAAAGAATTTGGATAACTTGAATCGTGATTTGAGCAAGGTAATTCAGCTTTTATTTAATATAAATCGCCTGGAAATTATTCGCAAAAATAAGCTCATTTTTTATAGAGAAGCGAATTTGTAATGAAACTTGAATTTTTTTCGGAAAGCAAGTCTTGTGTTTTTTCAATGTCACGCACATATTTATATAAATATAAATGGTCTCCCATTACATCCCATGAAGGAATTTGGGAGAGCTTCTCACTACCAGTTTGCTGTGCGCTTTTTTTATACTCACTGATTGGTACCTACAGTTTTACACCGGTTCCGAACGGTATTTTGAGAAGCTTTTTCATGGTTAATACTCGATAGTGTCGCCGTCACTATGCGAGGTGACCGCCGCCGAAAGAAATTTAAGGTGGTCAGAGCAGGGATCGACCCAGGTTGTATGTACAAGCGGCGCGCACACTTACCTCCGACGGCCACATATATAGTGGCATAGTATAGTACTATTGTAGGTAAACTTTCTGACTAGGAAAGGGTGCGATATGGTCACCCACAAAACAAATTCCTCTGTTAGTCTGCCGATTTGGGCTTGTATGGAATGATTGATTCGGTGCGCCAACCACACGTTTAACACCGCCTGGTTGTCGACGACTGACTACAAGATTCCAAAGGAATTGTAGCAAACCAAAAATATTTTCCCAAGTAGCAGCATGTATTCCATGCTGCCGTCCATGCTGCTAGTGTATACGTTACAGTCGATAATTTTCCCCTATAAGTCGAGCAGTGATAGTAGAGTTGTCGGGTTTCAAAAAAAGTTAAATAAATGAAAATGTGAACTTGTCAACATTTTTTAGTTTCAAGATTTTCAGCGTTCCCTTAGACAGGCTCAAGATTTACTGTACTCAAGTATTGTCTCGCCGTTTGATATTCAAAGGTGACATGATGGGTAGCACATGCAACTAACAACCGCGAGATTTCGGTTCGAATCCTAGTTAAGTCGCATATCTTTTTAATGTTATGTTTAATTTTTAACTATATGTTAATGATTTTATTTTTTTAATATTGCTGGTAAATGAGTTATGTTAAAAAATAGAGTAATTAGTACGAGAAATAATTAAAAAAATATTTCAATTTTGTGCCTTCTCTGAGGTTTAAACTCACGTGACGATTGCGACGTTCTTGAAGATACTATAGCGAAATACTAAAATAAATAGTATTGAAAATAAGACTTCAAGCTTGACTAACTATAGATGAATATTCTTAAAGAAAGGTCAATTAAAAATATACATATAACATAATATTCTAATATGTTTTTGTTTTGTACAACTTGCAGGTAGTCGTTATCGACTGGGACTCCAATTCAACACAAATGCATCCGGATAACACCTTCAACATTGCACGGTGGATGGGTAATGATGATGACTCTCAACTCTTTGATTTAGTCAATTTCCTTAAAGGTAAAATTCCAAATGCACACGGAAATAAATATATTTCTTCTATACATCATATATTCTATTAAAATTCAGCTATTGCCACCACTGAAGTTGCTGATGTACGTGAGGTTTTGCATTATTATCGCCAGTTTGACGACCCCATTATGAAATTCCGAGAGAACCAGCAAAAACTTTTAGAGCAAATGCAAGAACGCGAAAAAGAAGAAAAATCTAGGGCCAAGCCTATGGTAAAGAACTGGACAAGAAGTTTTATGGGACGCTGAGTAAATAATTTACAAACCACAAACAGTTAGTGTTTAGAATAGTTTACCACTTACCTTATACTTAAACCACATGTTTAATTTCTTTTTCCTGTTTCCTACCACTGTCTATCACTCCCCTGCCTGGTTTCTTACGCTTTTATATAAATTGTATTTTTAAAATTGGCAAATAGGAAAGTTTTATTCAAATTAACATTGAATACTGTTTACGTATTACGTTTGTTTCCTTGTTTTGTTTTCTATTCTATATAAAAAAAATGGAATAAACGAAATACTCATTCAGTAGAAGAAAGTGCATCATTTTCTTGATGAAAGTTTACTTCACATCAATCATCATGTTAATAGATGCATCAGCTATTTGTTTGTCTTGTTTGTAAACTTTATTATATCACGATTGATTTTTAACTATTTTTTAAGATAATTTTTGAAAATAAAGAAATATTCTTCAACAATGTAATATTATAGTTTAGAGTGGTTGGTTGTTTTCGTTGTTTTAATATTTTAAACATTGTCACCTCTATAGCGAATACAATTTCCCGGAAACATTTTGTTCAACAGAGAAAATTAAAGTGAAAAAATCAACGTGAAAAGCTTTCGCGTGAATAACAATTTACAATAAAGGTCCATGTGTCAGCTTTCATTTCGTTGGACTTTACTCTTTCATTCCACGAAAGTGAGTGTTACATGCAGTGCTGGGGAGTCGCAGTCGCAGTACGATTCTGAGTCGCAAGTTTAACATTTCTATCAAAAGTGAATCGCAAGTTTAACATTTCTATCAAAAGTCAAACCGATTTTCCGGTTAATATACATTTTTAAATGGGTCTCCCATTACATCCCATGAAGGAATTGGGGAGAGCTTCTCACAACCAGTGAGCTGTGCGCTTTATAGTTTTATACTCACTGATTGGAACCTACAGTTTTACACCGGTTCCGAACGGTATTTTGAGAAGCTTTTTCATGGCTAAGTACTCGATAGTGTCGCCGTCACTAAGCGAGGTGACCGTCGTCGAAAGAAATTTTAAGGTGGTTGGAGCAGGAATCGAACCCAGGATCTCCTGTACAAGAGGCGCGCACACTAACCATTTACACCGTATGAGATAAAATCAGTTTGCCTAAGGACTAAATCGATTTGTCGTGGGTTTATCATGCGAAGAATGCTATATTTATGGCGGCCAGATCTCGCAACAAATCCGATGTATTGTTAAATTCTTGGTATATTTAAAAATGTTCCAACTCATATCTAAATTATACTTGCAAATAGATAATGGAAGTGCTAGGCAATTACAATAATAAAAATGGAATGTAGAGTCTTTATTTTAAAAAGTGATTTCGTTTTATATTATTTTCACCCATGTAGATTTTAGTCGAATGTGAAACATTCTCCCATTTTTGGTGTGAGTCATTCCAAATACCCACAAAATATTGGGGATACAATTAGAAATGGTGTTTATCTCTTGTAATTAGGATATCGATGGCTTAATATAAAAAGGGCCTAACTAGATTTTTTGTTACTTGACAGGAGAAGGAAAAAACTTAATAAAATACGTAAAATTTTATGTACAAAAAAGTTTTAATGCAATTTTTAATAAAAAGAAGCAACACATTTTTGGAAATTGCATTACAACTTTTTGTTGTATATAAAATTTTACGGATTTTATTAAGTTTTTCCTTCTGTCAAGTAATAAAAAATCGAGTTAGTCCCTTTTTATCTTAAGCCATCGATATAGACATTTTAATTTATAATTTACCATGTTTTTTGATATTTATATTCATATTCATAAAACATTGGCCACGTCTTTTATTTACATAATAAAATAAAAATTAAAAATGTAATCTCTGTAGGGCATATTATAACTGACTGCCGACTGTCAAAGATTGATGAACTGGTAGCTGAAGTACTCTGTTGTACTTTGAAAGATCAATTGAAGAGTTATTGGTGAATACCATACCATAAAAAAATTAACGCCTTGTCTATTATCGGAGTCTACCACAAAATAATTATAATAGGGAAAAAAGTGAGGTTAAAAAATCGTTCGTTTTAATTAACAAAGCAAAATAAAAATGTTTATACACAGATTTATGGAGCTTAGAAAGGCCTTGTAATGATACCCATTTTAACTAGATCGGATAATAAATGGCTGACTTATGCCCGATTATACATTCCAGCTTCAGGCAAAAAAAAATGTCTATCATCGAAGTAAACAGACAACATCCAGTAACAATTTGTACAAATTGTCACAAATTATAAGTACGCAGGATAGAGTAATTTATTCTCTCAATATTTTGAACGTCATAGGTATGGTTGCAAGCAAGGCCAATTCATAAAGGCGAAAGCACTTGCCCAGCTGATCAATTTTGTTTACATTCGCGTTCCGTGTCTTCAATTGTCAAATGTTGTTTACATATGCTTGTTTGCATTGTTGAATAAAAAAATATACGTAATATACGACACGTAAATTTTCCACAATTGAACTTATCGGTGAACACTAAACTGACAATTTAATTATTTGTTTTCTGTCATGTGTGCATGTGACTGCAGCTCATTACAAATTAACACCCACAATCAGCTGATTTTGACAACCGAAGTCATTTGCCTGAAATTGCCCAACAACATCTAGTGCAAGGCTGATCTACTTCAGGTTATAGCAAGCGCACAGCTGATTCATATTCTGAACAGCTGATGCCAAGGCGAATTGAGCTCGAATTGTCAATCTTATTAGTTTTGTTTACATTCTTATTGGCAAAGTGAAGTTAATTTATAAACTTGTGTTTTTTGAAAGTTTCCCCTTAAAAGTGAAAAAAAGTATTTAAAGATGGTAAAATGTGCTATTTGCAATAAAAAGTTTGAAAGCGGTACGGGACCGATGTTTCATGTTCCACGCGACGACAACAAACGCTTGTTGTGGGGCAGTCATTGCCGGATGTGTTTGTGCTGTTTCTGTTGTGAAATGAAAAATATGTATGTATATACGTATACGCATGCAATACAAATGTCATATTTTGACATTACCACAAAAGGCGAATTCAAGGCGAATTGCTATTTTTGACAGAACCAGCGCAAAAAGTAAGGCGAATTCTAGTGCTTCCACCTTGTATAAATTCGCCTTGATCTAGTGCTTCCATTTTATTTAATTCACCTTGGTTGCAAGTGAACCATAGAGTAATACTTAAGAGCCTCTATTACTCTCTTCGCTGCATCTTCATGAAGACGAGGTAGTAGGCAATTTCATCGAGTTCGATTTGCTGCTGTGTTTTACCAATTGTAGACTTTGGTTGGACATAAAACGGACAGAAATCAGAGGGAATGCGTATTTTCGTTCAATTCAAACAACATAAAACGTAATTTAACTGTTATTAGTATCAATAAACACTATTTAAACTTAGTTCCTGTCTTCTTGGGTCTCTCATTCTACATAATTTCCCCCTGAGTGAACATTGGATGGTTGGGTTCAACAATACCAGAGAGAGGCTATGGTACACAACATCCAACAAAGCAACAACAACCACATTTCATGTTTTTGTGGCAAAAAACTTGTATTAAATACAATATACCAACAATAAAAGTTAACAATAAGTGCAAAATACATTTAAATTCCACAGTTCTATACGAAAACGAATTGAAAAAGTTAAGTCAACAGTTCTTGTAACTCCACCTGCTGTAAGTTAATTTTCGTCGAATTTATCTTTAGAAGAGTGTGAAATGAAACATCAGATGAGAGAATAAAATACTCTATACTTAATTCCTCTATGGGTAGACTTATTGTAAACATACAATAAATCTAAAGTGAGTTGAGAAATAAAAGTGTCTAAGAAAAAAAAGAAAAACCTTTTTATAACAAAGATGATGAGTTCAGTGGAATTATTTTTTGATGAGGAAGACAAAGTACAAAACGTGGCATCTATTAGAAGACACTATAGAGACTCCAGGAGCAGATGTACATACATACATACATAGTTTAGGTCAACAGTCAAAAAAAGAAATGTGTTTTTTTTTGCCGGGTAGATCACATCGTTCTAAGTAAAAAAGTAAAATAAAAAAATCAGCGGTGACTCCTATTTCCGGAGTTATGGATTTCCAAAGTTTGAGCGGGCTGGAGGACGTCACATTTGTGGAACCATCTCAAGTACTCAAGGTAATATATTTTTTTTGAGTAGTGCACGTCAAATATGCTAAAAAATGCAATAAAAAATTTCTATAACTTGCTTAGTTATCGAGATATTAATTTTTAAAAATGATCGAATATTTGTTTTGAAAAAAAAAAATTATTACACAAGTTAAAATAACGCTTTTGTTATAAACTTTTTGCGTGGCCGGTTTTAGGGATATTCTCCTCTGGGGTTTCGCGGCTTCGGGGTAGGTATTGTTTGTGTTATAAGCTTCGTATGGTTTAACTTACGTTGTCGGTGGTTTTGAAGGAAGTGGTGCATTTAATTAAAAAACATTAGTAAATTCGGGATTATTTAAAAAACGTGGGGGGAAGAAAAGGCTCAAAATAAAAACTGGATTTACTCGAACGCGAAGTTTCCTGTTGTCGGATGTATGGATGGGGCACACGAATCATGGGACGAAGGAAGAAGTTCGTCATTTATATGTATGTACATAAACAGGAAAGGCTACTTTAGTTTGAATGTTTTGCTGGTAAGCTACGAGTATAATAATATAACAATTATTTTCATAACAATGATCTAATTGTAGACGTGCGATTACCAAATTCGAGGAGGTGTATTGACCCCAGACATCCCGGCTATATTATCGATGCCATCATTTGGAACAACAGCCTATTGAAGCAGCAGATGGCTGATTTCAGTGCAAACACATGGCTACTAGGGCTGAATTGCCGGAGTTCGGGCGCAGCTCAAAGGGTACTCAAATGAAAGGTATTTTTATAACAAATTTAATGGTGTCTTTAATTTTGTGGAGCGGCATCTGTGCACCCACATAACCCCAAATTACCATATTATAGTTTGTCTTGAGAATCGGATAATATCAAACACTAAGGGCGAGTTTCGCACTAATCATTTAAAAGCTCAATTTAAAAGCTCACAGACAAACATCGGGCATTAAACTACATTTAAATTTAAAAATTTCAACTGTGAAACTGGCCATAAGTGTGGGTAATCAAATTAAAGGGAATGCTGAACTTGCTAGTCATTTTGAGTTTGTCATGAAAAATGTTCCAGACTTTAAACAACAATCTCGCGATTTTTTCCAAAAATAATATTTTTCATTAGTCAGTAATTTTTGTTTAAAGTCGAAAATTTTTCCTGAAAGTTTTTAAAATGACTAGCAATCAGGAGTGCCCAACCTAATTGTTTGGAGTTTCCCAATTCTCAAGATCAACTATAATATGTTAAATTGGTGTTAAAATGAAGACACTATTAAATTTGTGATCAAAATATCTTCCATTTGCATGCCCACAGTTGGCTTGTTCTAGCCGTCTGGGCACCATAGGTCCGTCCGACAAAAAATGTGTTTTTCGTGTGCCTATGTTTTTCTCTAATTTCGTTTTTTTTATTAAGTTTTGAACTGCACCCGAGCTCCGGCAATTTTGCCGCTACTAGGTTATATTTTATATAAATAATGTTGTATATTATAGAAAAAATTGTATAAACATTACATGTTAACAACAAAAAATTATGATTTACTTTTGAACCACAGCTTTTAAATCCTTATCGTTCAGCTGAACGTTTTGTTTTGTTTTAAAAACTATACAGCAACTTACAATTAGTGGTTGCCAATATAACCCCTCTCAAGCAACTGCAGATTTCAGTTGCAACTGTGAGGTTCGGTTGCTATCGAAAATCGACCTATTAAAAAATATCAATTTAATTTTGAAAAAATCAATTGAAATTTGAAAATTACATTTGATATTAGTAATACATCAATTTAAATTTAAAAATTTGAAATTTGAAAGACATCAATTGAAATTTGAAAGACAGCAATTGAAATTTAAAACACATCAATTGCAATTTAAAGCACACCATTCCAAATTTAAACCACATTTATTGAAATTTGTAGCGTATCAACTGAAATTCAAAAGATATCAATTGGAATTTAAAAGACATAAATTGAAATTTAAAATTCATCACTTGAAATATAAAAATTGTTAACCGATTTCATGTGTTATATTTTTAAATTTCAATTGGTGTCGTTTAAATTACAATTAATGTATTTTAAATTTAAATTGATGTACTTCAAATTTCAATTGATGCGTTTTAAACTTTAGTTGATGTATTTGAAGTTTTAATTGTTGTTTTTTAAAATTCAATTGATTTTTTTTAAATTTCAATTGTTGTTTAAAATTCAATTGATGACTTTTAAATTCCAAGTGATGTCTTTTAAATTGATAAAATTTCAATTGATGTATTTCAAATTTCAATTGATGTATTTCAAATTTCAATTGATGTATTTTAAATGTCGATTGATGTATTTCAAATTTCGAATAGAATTTTTAAATTTCAATTGACTTTTTTCAAATTTCAATTGGAAATGGTTTAGACGTGTTACTTTAAGATTTCCGAATCTTAATATCAATATAATAACAAACAAAGTAAGATAAATCCGACGAGAATGCCTCTGGATCACACTGGGTGGTGACAAAGCAATGATTATGGGAATATACCTCGTATCTGAAACAGGTATTTCTTATTTGTTTGATATTGTATTAAGGGCGACATGTACAAAAATACATATCGTCGGCTTAACCTGCAAACCTACTAACTCCCTTTCAGCATATTATATTATATTATATATATTATTATACTATATTATTTATATATTATATATACATATTATATATATTATCAAACCTTTTTACCCACTTCAAGACTCAAATTAAAGAAAAACTACATGCTGGTCAACGAGGCGTATTTTTCTCTACCATACGGCATCAAAATCTCAATTTACTTAAAAAGTGGATTTAGCAGGTTTGCAGGTTAAGCCGACGATATGTTGATTGCTACTAATTTATTTCATAATAAAAAAATATTGTTTTCATATCCATTTTTAAATTCTTTATATTAACTTCACCTGTCTGCGCACCGAAAAAACTTTGGATTGATTTTTAACCCTTTTCCCGTGGTCCAATCAATGTGGAACTTCGCAGGCAAACTAATGGGGACGATAAAAATTAACTATCAAAATATGCGCGGGATTGGACAAAGGGGCGTGGTACCTCCCATACAAATTACAAATTAAAAATCCATTATTTCTGCTCCTGTTAACGGTATTTGATCAAATTTGGGTATGTTGGTTAGGTTTACATATTCTAAAATCTGCTGCAAATATGGGCGGGATTGGACAAAGGGACGTGGTCATATATAAAGAATTTATAGTCAAAAACTGTGTTTTTACGGGTTGGTTTTTTTTTTATATCTTAACTAAGTGGACCATTATCATTATGTCGCGAACTTTTGACATTTTTGGTTTATTCGATCATTTATTTATTTATTAATTTCAATAACCAAGCCTTTAAGGCCAAATACGGTTACAAACTTTTACAAAAAAATTTCATCAATTAAAAAATAAATTATTTAAAACAAGTAACAAAATTTGAACAAATTAAAAATAAAAGAAAACTACAAAAAAATACAAGAATCTTTAAAACTACACCTTGAATCAGCATTACAATTATTTTTTATAACTATTTTGTTAAATACAATCTTATAAAAATAAATGTGTACGCAATAACAGTGTATATTTATTGACTGTTATTAACAAACTTCTGCAGTATCGTTATATCAAAGATTTAAATAAATAGCATAAATACTAACTTCAATTTGTGATAAAAAAAAATGCAATAATGTTTTAAAGCATACTACTATAGAGATTAAAAAGATTAGCTAAATTATACAAAATTAAAAAATCGCAAATAAAAATTGATATAATTCAGTTGTAATGAGATAACAGTTTCTTATTCCACATATAAAAGGCGAAATACATAAAATGTTGTCGTCGATGCGCATAGTAAAAATAAAGTTAGAAATTCCAAAGATAAGAGCTTAAGTAACATAACTACAAAAAAAAAGCGAGACTAGGTACAACAGTTACAAAAAAACGATAGATGTTTCCGGCTTTAAGAAGTTGATCAGTCAAACTAGTTCCGGCGTTTGCGAAAATATGTTCCGTGAACTGACTGTTAATGGCGTGAAAACCCTCAGTTTGTACGGCTTACCTGCCGCATGATGATATCTTTTCCTCGGATCAAATATCAAGCATTCCAGTCCAATACTCCGGAGTTGATATTATACGCGACTATAAAAAGAACCTATTCGATTGAGGAAAGTCCGTAAATGCTTGCAAATTCTGTAGTAGGCTAATAAATCGGTTGTGAATAACTTCAGGCTTTATCGTTGACAATTAGTATTGAGAAATGAATTGACCATGACTGGGCCAATTCTAAACAAGTGGAAAACAATTCGCCACAGTGCAACTTTAACGACATGTTGTTTACTGATAACGTGGACAAACAGCTAGAAATCATTTACGCAAATTTGTATCATGCCCACACAGTTGTTACGCCCTTAATTGCATAAAGGTGAAGATAAGTTTTTTAAAAGTATTGATTGAAATGTCAAACGTCCTGAGTGAATTAGGCAAGGTGTTATACAATCTTGCCACCCTAACGACGAAGGATCGATTTATCCATGAAGACATCTTAGGTATTCTAATTTGGATTTTCCTAGCTGATCTGCTAAATTTAAACATTTCAAACAAACACAGAGGAGTCCTAGTAGTCATTACCTTATAAAAATATATGACAGATCTCATGCTTACAAAATTTAAAAATGTACAACCCAAGAATTCATCTACATAGCCGGAAATATGCTGATGCCTTATTACAGAAAATATATACCTAATTACCCTATTAAACACTAAACTTAATTTCTTTATTGGTTAGTATTTGTAACATGTATCTGTGGAATATTTAGTATTTTGGATAGACTATAAACGAAACTATAAAATATTAACACTCTTTTTAATATTTGTATACATTTCCAAGATATTTGAATACACTATTTTTTTTTACTAAGGGTGAAGCATTTTCACTAGTGGTCTTCATGAAAGCTCGAAAGAACCTCGTAAACTCGAAAACATCGTAAACTTGCACAGCAAACGTCAAAACAAACAATTTTTCCATACAAAGCGACTTGCACAAAAGTGGAAAGTTTTCGAGGCAAATTTGCTGAACAAACCTGGAAAAAGAAACATGAAAACTTTTGACATTTCAATGTCAATGTTTTTGTATTGAAAAAAAGAGAGGTTTTTGATTTATGTGAAAAAAATAAAATAATGGTAAAGCATATACTTTTAATTTTACTTTGTTTATTTACTTTATCAGCCTTTTTTGACAATTGCTGCATAGATACACTGAGTAACTTTATTTGGTGCCTCATGAAACGCTTCGGGGCAAACTTACGCTGAAAAAGTTCTAGGTTTTCTTGTTTGCATGAATACCACTACTGTGAGTCACAAAAATGCATTCCAATTTATGACGGAGGCTGGACATACGCCAAATATTTCCACAAACCAAATATTTATTTTATTGCAATTGCCTTTTTCCCCCTTTTGTTGACTTTAGTTTTTCTGGTGAACAAAATATTCCGTGGGTAATCTTATTCGCGAATGCCTAGTAAAATACACGATACTTCCCGAACGCATTGCCATAAAACAAAGATACCAATGTTTTTTTTCGCATATTTATTTTTAATATTTAGGTTTTTTATTTTGGTTTTCTCTTTGGAATAATATTTTTTTTATTGTTAGGAAAAAATTATTAGCATTTTAATTTACAATGTATAAACTTGGTTTAAATTGCATCGTACGTTTTTGGTTTTTTTGTTATCTCTTCTTTTTTTTTGCAATTTATAATTATATTAATACTATATTTTTACTATTTGTTTTGTTCTTTATTTTACAAAAAAATTTCCTTACGTTGGGCTGGAGTTAATGGACAGGTTTCGCATAATGATGAATGTTGTCTGAATTTGAATGAAATAAATTTATATTGGAAAAGGGAAGATTGATTTTCAAGTTTCTCAATAACAATTTTATATAAAAAACGTATTTTCTTCTTCTATTACTAACGGTTCAACAACATACATTCGTTTTATTGACTGGCATTGTGATTTTTTTTATGGAATACAAATTTAATCGGTCTATAAGGGGTTATTAAACCCGGAGATTTAGTTTATTACAATGTGTTTGTTGTAATTTGTTTGCGTTATGTGTTTATATTTTTGTGTTTCAATTTTTAAGTTAAAAGTTATAGTTTTTTATACAAAATTTATTTAGAATTTGGTTATGTAGTTCTGCACGTAATAGAGTTTTTAATTTGTTAATTGCAGGAGCGATAAATTCAAAAAAAAAATAATGAATAAATATTTTCGAATACGAGTATTAGACATTCATATTTAGAAACATCAATACCTTAATTAGGTTTAAAACATGCTTACAGTTTTAATTGTTTATTCATAATATGTTAAATTCATTTTGTACTTTAATGCAGCAAATTAAAGTAATTTCATGCAGAAGCCTTTTCTTTTATTCACAATATAACCAAGCCCATTCAATTATAGCATTTAAAAGCTTACGGCTTGTAGTTGAGGAAACACTTCGTTGTTGCAGACAGGATAACAAATTATACTGAACAATTTAAAAGAATCCTAAAGTGCATCAATCCTTAATGAATAAAATACTTTGTTATATCAAAGTAATACAACTTTATAATCAATTTTCAATGTTATCAAATTAATTATTACTTAGTCACCAAAAAATATCCTTTGATTAATTTTTGTTATCGCCCCCCACAAAACCTGTATATTGTAGTGTTTTTGTTTTATTTCATTAAATGCATTTTGTTTATTTTTTTTTTCTAAATATGGATTTTCTAATTGTTTTTTTTAGTATGATTTTCTCAAGCGTTACAAAAATAGTATTCTTTCCCGTATAATTTTATTTCATTTTTGCAAAATATTGTTTTGTTTTATAGACGTCTAGTATGTAGTACAGTGTATTTCCAATAGTTTATTGCATTACTATTACTACATCTTAAAGTATTTAACTATAAATACGTTTTGTATTTTTCAACTACCACAGAGTTTAAATTTGATTTTTCGTACTAAAAGTGTGTAATTCTAAAAAATATTATTACTAACATTACTATTTGAAATTTAAATTCCGAGTAGCTAAAATTCAAAATAATTTTTTGTATTTGAATGATTTTAAAGTAAAGTTTAATTAGTATCAATGCCACAGAAGAGTTTCACATGGAAGTAAGTGAAATTACTGGAACACAGCAATGCAAATTACCAAAAGCCTATAAACTTCTGGATTATCAACATCCTAAAAAACTTCCGTAGTGGAAATATTTTACCCGGCTCAACACAGCAATAACAATTAGTTCACCACAGGGTTTAAGAAAAAGAGAGCGCGGCAAATATTATATGGAGGCTGATGAAAAAACCTACAAAAATGGTTTCCCATTACATCCCATGAAGAGATTGGGGAGAGCTGTGAACTTTCTAGTTTAACACTCACTGATTGGTACCTACAGTTTTACAAGGGTTCCGAACGATATTTTGAGAAGTTTTTCATGGCTAAATACTCGATAGTGTCGCCGTCACTAAGGGAGGAAAGGAAATAAATTAAGGTGGTCGGAGCAGGTATTGAACCCAAGTTCTCGTGCACAAGAGCCACGCATACTTCCATTACACGATCGACGGCCAGGCGACGAAAAAACCTAACACGAGGGCGGATCAATAAGTCCGTGACTTTTCGAAATGCAACACTGCTCCCATCAAGCAAAAAGGATGTACGTCAAAATTTCTCTTCACTCCAATGCCAACAAACAAAACGAGTGAAACCCTAGCACTTCTCTGCCCACTCTTTTACTCTCTTCATTGAATATATACAAATTCCAACCGTGTTGAAATAAAATTACATAAACTATGCAAAACGTATGAAATAATCAAGATATGACACGAGAGAGAAATGCGTTTGAGTGAATATCTGACACTTTTTGGTTCTCTTTTACCAGGGTTGCCAAATTGCGCACATCTTCTGGTTGTCTACTTCTTGATCGTCTTTGGGATGTATAGGTAGAGAAGAAACAAACGCGCATGTAGAAGAGAACCAAAAAGTTGACGCGATTCACTCAAACGCATTTCTTTCCCGCGTCATAACTTGATTATTTCATACTTTTATGTAATTTTATTTAAATGTGGTTGGAATTTCCATAGTTGGATACAATAACATCATCAAAAAACTGTTCGTCTATTGAAATATTCAATGAAGAGAGTAAGAGAGAGAGAGCAGAGAAACGACGCGCTTCACTCGTTTTCTTTGTTGGCATTTCACTCCATGAGTAAATTTTCTTCTCTATACCATAGTTGCTTTATGCATCAAGTACCACCACTTATAACTACCACTTATAACTACTACTGTCAAATTTTGAGAAAGTTCCGTCATTTATGCCTAGATCGCACGTAACGAGTAGAGTGGCGAAACAGTAACTCGGCCGAGTGCTCGTTTCGTCTAAACACTGAGGCGAGTAGTCAACTGAGTCAGTAACCGAGTATGCGTCTAAACATAATCAAACACGCTACAGACGACTACGTCTGTAACGGCTAACGACTCGCCGCTAGAATAGAATCTTTTCTAATTTCTTGGCGGCGCTCTCACGAAATCTCTCAATTGAGAGAATGAAGTTGCCACATGTTCGTGAAAATCACAAGAGAAACCAACACATACTTACAATGGTAAATGTGAATGCAAACGCAAATTAAAGAAATGAGTTCAAATAATTTATTGTTAAACACAATGCAATAAAAGTGAATACATTTTTAAAAGCAGTAAAAACAATTTAATTCCTATGCAACTATAATATTATTTTTTCTAAATTTGAAACAAATTCCAGAAAAGGGCCGCAAATATACATATACGACGCAGAGAGAAAAAATCAACCGAAGTCGCCAGACGCTCTCTCTTCCATTTCGTTTAGCCGCTAGAAATTTTTTCCGTCGTCATCTGAAGCGTCATCACAACCAGTTTGGACTCTATATTGGCGAGAGAGTCACTAGAATCAGCCGAGTACTATTTCGCCGCTGTACTGTTTTTCTCTCCGCAACAATTCACTGACACGGTCGTCACATGTAAACACACACTCGGCAGCCACTCTCCACTCTGTTGAAAGTGTTTTGTTTGTTTACTTTATTTTGTACATCAACATGGGAAGCAAGTGGAACTACGAAACTACTGTGAAATTTCTTCATCAATATAAAATTCATTTGTGTTTATGGAACGCACAGGTATTGCTTCTGTCATGACTGTATCTGCTCTTTGAATATGTGGAGCGATGTTATCCAACAACGTGTTAAAATCTACGTTTATTCTCAAAAGAGCCCTGAATTCTGCTGGAGCTTCTGTTTCCAGTTCTCTAAAAAGTGTATTTGTTGCACCGATGGCGGACCATTTTTCAACATCCATGATCGTGTCCAAATCCTCTTATTTTCGTCGTTTAATAAATCCAATAATTCCTCTATTACTCGTATCAGCGGTAAGAGTTGCTTATAAACCCGTTTAAAATTTTGTTTACCGCGATTTATTTCAAAAATTATTATTCAAAAATGCGTGTGAACACCTACTCGCTTTCACTCACCCGCCCAACTCTCTTTACTGTCTCATTACTTTGCGTTTAACAGCTGTTCAAAACATACAACCTCGTGCATTTTTTTAAAAATGGTAAAAAGTGAATTTCGAGGGCTCATTAAACATTATTTTTTGCGAAAAAAACCGTCAATCAAACCAAGCAAAAGCTTGATAAATATTATGGGGACTTTGCGCCATCGGTTTCTATGGTAAAAAGTGGTTTACTGACTTTCGTTGTGGTCGCACAAGTACAAATTACGCTGAACGTTCTGAATGGTCAATTTAGGTCAATACACCCGAAAATGTCGAAAAATCCACGATATGGTGTTGGCCGATCGAAGAGTAAAAGTGCGTGAGATTGTTGATGCCATAGGCATTTCATATGGCAGTGTGGTTTCGTTTTTAAATGATCAGTTGTTTAAGAAAGCTGTCTGCAAGATGGGTGCCGCGTTTGCTCTCAATTGACCATAAACGTAATCGTGTGACAACTTCAAAGGATTGTTTGGAGTTGTTTAACCGCAATTCGAAGGAGTTTTTGCGGCGTTTTGTAACTGTGGATGAAACATGGATCATGGATCTAGACAATGGGTTTCTTCGGGTGAACCGGCTCCGAAGAAGGCCAAGGTAAGTTTGTCGGTCATTAAGGTGATTGCAACAGTTTTTTGGGATGCACGCGGGATAATCCACATCGATTACCTTCAAAAGGGAAAACCAATAAACGGCGAATATTATGTATGCCAACTTATTGGACCGATTTAACGAGGATTTAAAAAAGACGACCCCATATGGCCAAGAAAAAAATTTCTTTTTCATCAAGATAATGCACGGGTGCACACGTGTGTAGTTTCAAAGGCAAAATTCCATGAATTGGGCTACGAACTGGAAATATTGAAATATTGGATATTATATTGGATTTAGCCCCCAGTGACTATTTCCTATTTTCAAACCTAAAGAAATGGTGCCTATTTTATGGACCTCGAAAAATCCTATTTTTTTGGAAGGGATACAAAAATTGGAGATACGTTGGGCTAAGTGTATTGAGCTAAAAGGAGATTATGTTAAAAAAAATTTTTTTTTTAAAAAACTGTGTTTCATTCAAAAAGTCACAGATTTATTGATCCGCCACTCTAAAAAACCTAATAATTTTTCTGGAGATTGATTCAAAAATAGTTTAGAGAACTTTTTAGAACACCCTGCGGAGTGTTGCTCTTCCCTGGAAATTATAAAAAAAAAACAAAATTATCAGTATTAAATAGTTTAGAACTTTTGTTCTGTTCAATTTTACACGGTTCTATTTTTTTTAAGCCTATTATGACCGAATTCCAGCGATAATTGCCGAATAGCCTGATTTAACTTTGGCTGTCTTCCTTGATGCTTTCAGCAATGTTTCATCTGACGCCATTACGGAATCTCTGGAGTCCGCTAACGTGCCACCGCTTCTCGAATGCATTGCGAACATTCTTAAGGACCGTATTATTAAATCGACTCTAGGTGTGAGCTCTGTTTGGAAGCTGGCTACAAGGGGTATACGCAGGGTGGAGTGTTGCTCTTCCCTGGAAATTATAAAAAAAAACAAAATTATCAATATTTCCCCTATGTGTCACTGGAGATTGCGTTGGGGAGCTGGAGAAATTGTGCAACCTGTTGGAGTGTTGTCCCCTCTTCTGGTGGAGTGTTGTCCGCTCTGCTGTGGCTTTTAGTGGTAGACGGCTTCGAATTGAGAGGATGTACAGTTGTTGCCTACGGAGATGGCGTTGCCATTTTGGTCGGTATGTAATCTTTGTCTACGATTAGTGACCTCATGCAAGACACCCTGAGTTAGTTGCTGCGTTGCGCTAGTCTTGGGTGTTAGACCGGCGAAGATGGAGCTGGTCCTTTTCACGCGTAGGCGTAAGATTGGAGAATTTACGAGACCTAGGCTGGAGGACGTTGAGTTGTCTATCTTCTGAGGTGAAATATTTTGGTATAGTTCTTGATCAGAAGCTGATCTGGTAGCGGAATACTAAGGAGCGAATGATTGAACGATCTCTACGTCTGCCGAAATTCGATTGGTAAAAGTTGGGGACTGTGCCCGAAGACCGCGTATTGGTTGCATTCGGCTATTGTACGTCCACTTATTACTTATGGCTGCTTTGTCTGGTGAAACGCAATGGCGAAAAGCTGCCAATTTAAAATGCTTGGTAAACGTACTGCGTCGATGTGCACCAGTGGGGCGAGGAGGAGTGCTCCGCAGCCGGCGTTAGACATCATCTCCGATCTCATTGTTTACCCGAGACAGTATGCTGCTAAAAAAGCTCTTCGTTCGAGAGAACAGGGTCTCTGGACCATGAGTTGATCAAAGATCACAAGGACGATTATTTGAGTCGCTCGACTTATTATATGCTACCGACGGTACATTTTATACTATGCCCTGAGATAATGATACTAGATAGACGTGACTGGGTGGGTGGTATACCCATTTCACTCTCCGGTTATCTAATATTTACGGATGGATCCAAAATTGATGTAGGTACGGGAGCAGGGATCTTCAATGAGGACCTTCAAATCAATCTATCACTGAGATTGGGTGGAAACTGCAGTATTTTCCAACTTGAAATACTGGCGATTATGAGTGCGTTGGCCGAGGTAAGGGACTCGTGCTTGTACCCAACGAGTGTATGCACCATATGCGCTGACAATACGTCGGCCCTCATTGCGATTAGCTCAAACACATGTACATCCTAATTGGTTAGGGATTGCAAGCGGATTGTGAACAGTGTAGTACCCGGCAAGCGATGAAACATTGAAGCAGGCTGTCTTGCTAGAGCTGAATCCACTGATTTGTTACCTGTATGTCCTCATTGATCGTTGGACGCGTGACAGGGTCAGCGCCGCATGGCCGGCCAGATCCGATTGTAGGACTTCAAGGGATATATGGTCGGCAGTGGCCTCGGGTAGGACTGAGTCGTTTCTGCGGCTGGGGAAGGCGGGCTTGCGTTTTCTCGTTGGAGTGATTACGGGCCACTGTGATCAGAGGAGCTAACATCGATTCTGATGACTACCTGGTATCAACAAAGGTTCGCACAAGATTAAGTAGAGCGAAAATCGTAGGAAACCAGACGAAGAGGAAGCTGGACATCAGAAAGTTGCAATTGCCAGAGGTAGCCACAGCCTACTCAAGGAAGCTCTAGCAACTTTTGGCACAGAACCCACCCCCTCCCGATGACGATCCTGAAGCGCAGTGGACTCCGACGCTATAAAAACTGACGCAACAACCGTACTTGGTTTTGAAAAACCGCTTCGCAACACACCATGGCACGATGAAGAGTGTCGCACTGCAAATGGCAAAAAGAACGCTGCACGTATGGCAATGCTTCAGTCAATTGCAACGCGAGCTGCGACTGAGCGGTATAGGGAAAAAAAGAAAGGAGGTAAACATCTCTTTAGGCGTAAGAAATGGCAGTGGAAGAACGAAGCCCGAAAATTCTACCAAAACTAATGGACTAATGCACATGGTTCAGGGCCCCCTTCTGTAAAGACAAGGTCGGAAATCTCATCGAAGATGTGCAGAGCATGTTGGGAATATGGAGAGATCATTTCTCCACACTACTGGTATCTGAGACATCCAATGGCGATGGGACAATCGATCACAATTTGGACGACGACGTCGATTGCCCACCTCCTTACCAAGACGAGGTCAGAACAGCTATTGCCCGACTTAAAAACAACAAAGCTGCAGGAGCCGATATATTGCCGGCGGAGCTGTTTAAGGCTGGCGGCGATGAGCTGATAAGATGCATGCATCAGCTCATTAGTAAAATTTGGTTAGCTGAATGCATGCCCTGCGATTGGAGTATCAGTGTACTATGTCCCATAAAAAGGTGACCCGAGTCTCTGTGCTAAGCTTGGTATTCCTGCAAAACTCATACGCCTTTGCAGGATGGCCTTGACGAACACCAAATTCGCAATGAAAGTTGGTGAGGATCTGACCGAACCTTTCGAAACTAAGCGAGGCCTCAAACAAGGCGACACCCTATCGTGTGATCTCTTTAACATCTTAATAGAGATTATTATGTGAACAGCTGCAGTCCACTTGAATAAAACCATCAGCAGCAAAAGTAGCATGGTGCTAGAGAAGTTACTGCGGTGTTTTCGAGAATTGAGAAGGAGTCAGCAAGTGGGTCTGACGGTAAATGAGGACAAGACAAAATTAATGGTATCAACGTGCAGGGCCTCCACGCGATTAGACTAAAGCGTGAATGTTGATAACCGTTCTAATTTCGATGTGGTGGACGAGTTTATATACCTCGGATCTTCCATAAACAAAAACAACAAATTCAGCCTTGAGATCAAGCGGAGAAACAATTCGAATAGATGTTGTTTTGGGTTAAGCAAACACTTTAGAGATAAAGCCCTCTCTCGAGTAACAAAAGTCCAACTATACCAGACTCTCATACAATCTGTCTTGCATTATGGCGCAGAATCCTAGATCTACTGGATTACGGACGGAATTGTCTACTGTCGCGTTTGAGGAGACGAAGAGGAGGTGGAGTCCATTGAGCACATTCTCTGTCAATTCCCAGCCCTACAGCGAGGGCGACAACGATGCTCTGGATGGTATTCTGTAGATAGCCTTGCCTCTCTACGTGATGTGGATACTGTGGGCTTTTTGAGTTTTCATAGTGTTTTACTTCACTGTTACATAAAAAATACATAAATCTCATATTGTAGAATCCCCGTCAATTAAATTCGGCAATACCGCAATTCAGGGAACGTGTAGAAATCGACCCACAAATTCTACTCCCCGCTTTGTATAAGTTTGCTGACTACCTTTCGAGACTTAGATCCGTCCCTACATTATAGTAAACACATGTCATTATAGTAAACCTACAATATTTGTGTACAAACATTTTACCTTTAAAAATAAAACGCTTATTGTCGAATTTTACGACATTTATTGTAGTTAAGTTAATGTTGCAAGTTTTTTAATATTAGCTTGCATTTTTCAAGTAGAGACTAGTAGTAGTGCGCCTGAGTGTGAATCCCATAACCGAGAACAGCGTTTGTTTTTTCCACAGAGTAATGACGTATAGACACTCCAACTCTCTCAGTAAATTGATGACATTTGGTGTATTGCAGATGGGTGGTTCGATGTAGGAAAGTATTGCTTTAATAATACCAGATAGAGGCAATGGCTCAAACCATCCAACAATAAATCAGCAACGGCAATTGGATTTGTGCGTTAACATTTTTGTGTAAATACACGACAAATAATACCAACAATAAAATATAACAAAAAAGCCCAAAATAGGTTTAAATTTCAGTTTTTCATCAAAACGACATGAAAAATTGAAGTCAACAATTTTTGTAATTTCACCTGGTGTATGCCAATTTACGTCAAATAACTCTCTATCGCACCCATAGACTAATACAATTAAATTAAATTAATACAATACAATTAAATTTAAAATTACTTTACACCAGGTGGAGTTACAAAATATGCACACTTAACTTTTTCCTGTCGTTTTGGTGTAGAACTGAAAAATTTAAATGTATTTTTTACTTTTTTGTTGACTTTTATCGTTGGTATACATTTGTATTGTATTTAACACAACTAGTTTGCCACAAAAACACCAAATTCGATTGTTGTTCCTTTGTTGGACGTTGTTTACTATTGCCTCTATCTGGTATTATTGAACCCATGTTTTCCACCATCCAATGTTTACTTTCGTTTAATTTATTGAGAGAATAAATGTATCTATGTATGTATTAGTCTAAGGCTGCCACATGGACGAAATTTTCTGAAATTATTTGTGAGATCACTTACAGTGGAACCAATACATTTAAAAATCCACAAACCAACATTTATATTGATTTTCTTACCCCATTATCCCAAATATTTCATTGCCTGATATCTCGTTACCTATCCACGCTAATTAAACACAAATTTGTGTCTCGATCTTTCTACATGTGGAAACTTTTGACGTTTGCATAATCAGTTTGAATTAACGTTTTACTTTAGCTTCTGCAGCTTTCGTAAGATTTTATTTAAACAAAAATTATGAATTCACGTTTTACTATTAACATATGGCAGCTCTATAAAATAAATAATGTGGGTTAGAACAGGACCGATATAGTTTTCAGAAAACATCATAACATTGCGATATTACCGAATAAGCGGACAAATGGCAGCACAACATTAGGCCTGTTTTTTTATCCCCTGATAATTTAATTATTTGACCACTTTGAATGGGGATCTAAGCGATATTAAGCGGCTCTCTATACAAAATGGTCGAAAAATTAGTTTTGTAGAGGATAAATAATACGCCAATTGCCGGTTAAGAGTTAACTTATGGTTAGCAATTTCAAATTCACCAAAAACTTACAGTCATAACTGTTAATTAACTCTAACTGTATGGTAACCAGCGATTGTGCTAATGGGGGTAAGTTACTCAAAACAATGATCCTAATAAAAAAAGGTAGAATTTTTTTACATTGTCCCATAAAATAAGAATTTCTCCTCAAATTTTGATTGAATCCAAAAGATTTTTCCATTTCAACTTTTGCTGAAGAAGGTCGATAACAGTTAGTTAGTTAGTTTGAAAAGAGGGGTGCGGTGTTGAGTGTTCAGAAGGAGCACTCTAAACCTTCCCATGTCAGTAGACATACACTTAAGCCGCTGATTCGACCTGTTGTGCGCTCTAAGTTTACCCTACTAATTTACTATATCCCTTATAGGAATTCGGTGCTATTCACGAAATTCCTTAAGTTGTTCCAGTTCACACCCACAAGTTTCGTCATGTCCGGTATTGTACTGTCCGAAAGGTATCTGGATCTAGCTTGTGTGAAGGCCGGGTAGTGAGATAAGAAATGCTCCATCGTCTCATCGTCCTCCATGCATGCCCTGCACTCACTATTCGCCACTAGCCCAATACGGTACAGGTGTGCCCGTAATCCCGAATGTCCCGTTAAGACTCCCATCATCTTGCTCATTTCGGATTTTCCCAGTTCCAGCAACCTCAATCCATCTGGGTCTCCCCATAGGATCTTTGCCATCCTGCCTACTGATTCCTGGTTCCACTGGGCTATATGTGCCGACTCCGCCCATTTACTCAACTCAGCCTTCGTCACCCAAAAGGGTTTCGCTCCATCTAGGTTCACCGTTTGGAGTTTCCTGACTTTCGTTGCGAGGAGGTTCGTTCTCTCGTTGCCGAATACTCCGCTGTGCCCCGGCACCCAGATGATGTTAAATAATCGTTACAGCCAATGACCGTTCTAGATTTGACAGTTTCCGATGATATTGCCTTGATTGCCATTTGGCTATCCGTGAAGATATTTGCCTCGGCTAGGTTTGTATTATCGCTGAGCCATTTGATATACTCCGTAATCGCCCGAACTTCCGCCTGAAAGTTTGATGGGAAAGGCGTAGATGGGATTCGGTTGCTGTATTTTCAATGAAGAACCCTAGACCCATTCTTTCTCCTAGCTTTGAGCCATCCGTGTAGCAGCGAGTCCTAATTGACTTTTGTGCCAGGGTCCCATTCTGCCAGGCGTCTCTAGTTGGCGTTAAGGTCACGCAATTCGCCTTAACCCTTATCTCAGGTATTCGGTCAGATTCACTCGTACCCGACTAAGTCCCCAATTATCCGTTGGTGTTTTGACGTAAGATCCCTGTTGATCCATTCACCTGTTGCTTGCAGGCGTTTTGCCGCAAGGGCGGCCTCGTATTTGACTCTAATCTCGATTGCCTTGATACATAAAATAGCCTCCATGGCTCTTGTCGAGGTAGTCCTTATTGCACCGCTGATACCAATGCAGCACGTTTTCTGAACCCTCTGAAGTATTGCGATATTACATTTCCTCTCAACTGCCGTCCACCATACTACAGAAGCATATGTTAGTACGGGCCTGATTACGCTTCTGTAGAGCCAGTGTGTTATATTCGGTTTGAGGCCCCATTTGGATCCTATAGCCCTTCTGCATAGCGACCAGCATCTGTAGGCCTTATTTGCCCTGTCCTCTATGTGGTGCTTCCAATTTAGTTTCCGATCTAAGATTACCCGTAAGTATTTAACCTTATCGGATATTTTAATCGTCTTTCCCAGGAATCGTGGCTCTTCATATTCTGAGATTTTCGTCTTCCTTGTGAATAGACATATTTCCGTTTTGTCCGGGTTTACATTTAGGCCCCTTGGCTGTGCCCAGTCATACGCTATACTCAGTGCCCTCTCGGCCTCTCTGCATAATTGATTAGGATTCTTTCCCTTAAGAAGTAGTATAACGTTATCTCCGTAGCAGACAGGTTTAAGTCATTCTTCGGTAAGTTTCCTTAGGAGACTGTGTACTGTGACGACCCATAAGAGTGGTGATATAATCCCTCCCTGTGGAGTTCCACGTTGTACCCTGTGTCTAATATTTACATCATCATGTCTCTAATATCAATCTATTCCTTAGCATATGGTTGATCCAGTCTTTTAATGCCCGGCCCACCATAAACTGGTCTAAGGATTGGATGAGTGTTTCGGTCCGGACATTATTGAACGCTCCCTCAATATCTATGCATACAGAGAGTGTATAGAGTTTGTCATGGAGAGATTGCTCTATGTAGTAGGTTACCTCATGAAGTGCGGTATCCACTGATCTGCCTTTGACATATGCGTGTTGCCTAAACTTCGGTATTCCACTTTTCACCATGTCGTCCACTATTCTCTCCAGGGTTTTGAGTAGAAATGAGGTAAGGCTAATTGGTCTATAAGCCTTTGCCGTTACATAACTTGCTTTTCCAAGTTTTGTATATAAATACTACCCTAGCCTCCTGCCAGTTTCTAGGTAGATAACAAGTATGTATTTACTTTCACTTTCGAACAAAATTCAAGTGTGACATGTCTTGTAATGTTAACTTTTAAATTTGGAGATGTATATATTTTATCAAACTATTACAGCAAATATCTCGCGACAGTTGTTGAATCGTAAATGTAAGAAAACCGTGTCGAAGTCTGGTCTATCCCAAACAATATTCAAACTAATGTCAAGTCATATTTTCGACATCTGTGCCATGTTCTTTTCAATGGACAAATTAATAAAGTTTTAACAAGTCTGCGATTTATGTAGAACTTTTTAAAGGAAATGGTGGTCGTAATATTTTTATCACACATCACATCCATTTAAAACTACTGACTTACCACCTTTTTTATACTTTATATAAAATAAAGATTCAAAACTTTTGGAAGTAACCGGTATTTAAAACATTAAAGTTTCCTTTCTCATACAACCCATAAGTGAGCTGTGCTGTTTCAACTTTTAGACTAATTGATAATCGAACGGTTATGATTTGAATAGATTTTGTTTTATGGTAATGTTCACCGATGGCGTCGGCGTCACTGAGTGAGATGGCCGTCGCTGAAATAAATCAAATTATCAGGGCAGGGCTAAAAACGATTACAGCACCAGCGTCGATTAATATACTACTCAGATTTCAATTAGTCTAACTCCACGTTTTAACAATTTTGAGATGTTAGTGCTATTAGAACAAAAGCATTATCATCACAATGAAGGAGTAATCTTAAGTATTTATAACACTAAATTTATATTGAAATAAGCAGAAGACGCAAGTTTCATTTGCAATTTTCTTCACTTTCTGTTTTATGGAGTTAGATCGATTGGACTCTGGCTGAGAAGGGTATATATTTCTATTTATATTATTATCTATCAATTCGGAAGAAAATATCAATATAAATTGTCGCAAAATAATTATAATCTCCTGTGTTAGTCTTGGCGCTGCTGATTTTTAACTAAAGCGGAGACTGAAATAAAAGGAATTGCTACGTATTGCATGTCAAAGAATAATTACATGACAGCTTTAGAAATATTAACTATACAATTTTTATATTTTCCCTACGTTTGTATGTATATTCAAAGGTTTTCTATATAGGACGGTATACACTCTAATATATTGTATACTTGTCAAAGGTCAATTTTTACAATCATTATTTTATAATAATTTGTAATATGAAAATATATGAACATCCGTAAATAAATGCCAATTCGAAACTTAAAAATAATTCGGTAAATTATAAAAAACGGGTTTTATGTTTTTTCTGATGATTTACAGATTTTCTTTTATTTGTATTAAATTAAAATGTTCCTTTTATTTCATTTAACTATGAATTGTTTTAAATATATATATATATATATATGTATGTATAATTAAATTTACTTTGTTTATATTAAGTTTTATGTATATATATATATAGTATTATCATTACTTTATATTTAGCATTATAATTAACATTTATACTTTTACTTTCATTGTTAGAATTAAAAAATAAAACAAAATAGGTTTCCATTAATTTTAAATAGTAGGTAATAATTAAAAAAAAATAATTAACATAAATTTGCGTTTTGCTTGTTTTGTTTCCTATTTTTCCATCTATAAATCACTGATCTAAAAACTACACGACGACTGTTGTTACATATTACCTTTCTTTGTGGTATTGTTTTTTTATTCTTCCATTTAATATATAGGGGAGGGTTGGATTCCCTTAAATTCTGATAATAATTATAGAATTCAAAATGAAGACGTTATTTTAAACAATTTAACGTTTTGACTGAAAGTAAAGAAACATAAGTTGTAGTAGGAGCATAATCGACGACTGTTTGGCCAATTTGCTTTACAATAAATTCTCGTTTTATAAACACAAATCGTTTAGATTAGTAAGTATGTACTGTGTTTTATGTTTCTATTTCATGATGTCAAATATTTATTTTATATTTTGCTAAGGATGTTAAAAAAGACTGCTTGTTTGAGGTTGGGTTTAAAGAAATTGTTATTGATTTAAATAAATTACTCAGTATGTATTATATGGTTGTTGTTGTTAGAGAATTGGTGGTGTTGGTAGTGTTGGCTTTATTTTACTTGGTTTTGTTGTTGTTTAACTTTCTTATATAGGTAGAATTATTTATTTATATATGTATGTATATGACATTTGCCCATTTTATTCTGAATCTTCTTCTCTGTCATCGAAACCCGTCAGATCGACCGCCTTCAACATAGCCCTTGAGATCGCATATTCAATTAATGCCAAATGACAAAATACATATTGATCGGGCATTTGTATTGAATATGCACGCTGAGCACGAATTTTTTCTACAGTTCCCCTTATGTCAGCAGTACCAACATCTTCGAGACGAGATATGCAAATGTCCAACGTTATAAATGTACCTAGGAAAATAAGAAAATTTCAATAGTTAAAAATCTTACAAAAAAATTTTTTTTTTAAATATACGAATCAAATAGAATTACGACCGCAAATTTCGATCGAGCAAAAGTATTAGATAATTTGACACCGAAAGTGATACAAAATTTATTTTACAAGCGAAATCCATTACATAAGCATTAACATTTTCCATCATTTCCCGCGGGAGTTTGTTTCATCGGCCTGATTGTTGAACTTCATTATTCAAGCTCAAGTCCATTTTCTATTTAGTATAAAGCTTATGCATTAGTTTTATATTATTTAAAAAAAGTTGATATCAACTGTTTTTCCACTGTTACCATTCATTCGTTTTCATTAGCAAACTTTTTTGGTTTGCTTCATTGGAAAACGTTAATGCACAATATTTTGGAATATAATATATTAAATAGAAAATGGTTCTAAGCCCGAATAAATTTACAAAATTGAAGATTACAATTTTTCTTAAAAATAAAAAAAAAATACTGAAAAAAATATGAAACATCTTTCATGAAGTGCCTGTAAAAAAAACATTTTTCGATGATTTTTTTTATCCATATGAACATTAATTTCTTTATAATTAGTTATATTTTGATTTACCGATATCGTTTACATGACTGATAATAATAGTAATATATTAACCAAAATTAAGATCAAAATTATACCTGTTCTTCCTATTCCCGCACTACAATGCACCACAATAGGTGGTCCTCTTGGATGCCCAGCCCATGTATCACCTAATGCGTGTACCATTTGAGCCTGTTTCTCGCGCACTTTTTGCAAAAATGTTATCATGGCCATAGCTGAACTGGGAACACCGTAATCGGGCCAGCTGGTAAATTGCCAATGTGATACATTTCTTACTTCATCAGTCTGTAAAAAAAGAAAACCAAACATTTAGCAACAAGATACACTTTAAACTTTACGACATAGAATGCATACCTTTGTATTTCTCAATTCTAATGAGGCTACTGTATAATCTTCATTAGTTTCTATACTAAGTGTTTGCACATGGAAATTTCCAAATTCTAAGGAACTGTTTTCTGCTGGTTCCCAATATTGACCGCATTTAACGCGTCCACGTTCCATAACACGTGTTGTCATAACTATAACTAAGCAATGTTGTTCCCAGATCATACGCCAAAAATCTTGGGATGTCTTTGGTAATGGGCCTGAAAAAGATAAAAAAAAATACTTATTTAAACATTCAGGTCTAATTTTTGAGTGGAAAATCATCTTTGATCAATAGATCAATAGTTGATTACTGGTTATACAGCCAAAGTTGGGCATTTAAACTATGATCAAGTTACCATATGATTTTGACAGAAAACAACAAGAAGAACAAACACAAAGCTTCTTTAATTGTTAATGTGAACAATTATAATCACCATCCTAGTTGAACTAACAATAAAAACGTATCATTTAACTCGTAGTGCTGTTACAAGTTTATTTCTGCTCCTATATTGTCCAATTTCATTAAATATTTTCGATTTTATCACTTCACGTTTGTTTTGCGTCAGTTTGATGGATTGTAACGATTAGCTAGGTGATAAATGTATGAATACCGGTTATTTTTCGTAGCATTTGTCACTGTTGCCACATGGTAGTAAGATTATTTGACAAAGCACTGAAAAACTCGTTTCGTATTTGAAGTCAGATCAAACATAAATCAAAATCAAGTGATTACCAATTTAAATAACCAGTCAAAAATTGGGCCTCAGTATGTTTTCGGGCAGTCCTTTTCGTCCCATTTATAGGTCCATTTAAGTGTGTACTAATTTATTATCAGCCTGTTTCGCTATCTCGAATGAAAAGTTAAGTGAACGAAAATCAGTCACTCACATTCGACTCACATTTGGTTTATCTAAGTCGAAATTTTCGTTCGCTTGACTTCATGTTTGTTCCTAAGTGACAGCACATTCGAAATAGAGAAACCAAAATTTGTACTGAAAATTGTATGTTTTTATTCGACTTGAAACGACAATATTGTGAAACCCAAATCAACTTTCTTTCGTCTAGAATGAAAATGAAAGCTTTCGTTCAAATAGAGAAACAGGCCGTATTTCTTTGTAATAAATACCTTTCAAATAAACAGAATGTATGACTTGTTCGTCAATTAGTTTGATGTCTATTTACAAAAGTTTAGTTAAAGCTAAGACACACCCTCAAACTCACTCAACAATTGGTACATACGTTAAAGCATCAGTAAACGAAATCAGCCCGAAGGCACTAAAAGACTGATGTATCGAACTCAATTGATAAATATATTCCTCATACCTGTTGGGGTTATATGAAATTTATACCCAGTAGGAAAGACTATTAACTCCAAATATTTCTGAAACATTAAACTATTTCTTCTGGAAAAACACAACTTAAAGATAAAACTTAGGAATTCGTTAGGTTAAGACAAATTGCCAATTTTTTGCCGCATTGCACTGGTTCATGAACTACAATTTTTTTTAAATCGATACTGACTTTCCCAAATCTACGAATAATTTTATTGTAGCTAGTCTCGTTTTTACTAGTTTTACCATTTCCAATTAAAATTTAAAAACAAATTAAATGAAATTTAAAAATTCTCTTTGAAATATTTCATTTGAAAATTCTATTTGAAATTTGAAATACATCAATTGAAATTTGAAAACCATCAATTGAAATTTAAAATACATCAATTTACATTTGAAACATGTCAATTGAAATTAAAAAGACATCAATTCAAATTTAAAATACACGAATTGAAAAATTTAATACATAAAATCGGTGAATATTTTTTAAATTTCAAGTGACGAATTTTAAATTTCAATTGATGTCTTTCAAATTTCAATTGTTGTTTTTTAAATTTCAATTGATGAATTTCAAATTTCAAATAGAATTTTTAAATTTCAATTGATATTTTTCAAATTTCAATTGGAAATGGTGTAGATCAAGAACTAGTTCGACTAGTTCGAAATTGATATTTTTCAAATTTTAATAGGAAATGGTGTAGATCAAGAACTAGTTCGACCGCTTTCAAATGGGTACCAATGACCTACGAGTAAACCTTTGTTTGCTGGCGCGATATGTTTTCCATTTAAACAATAATCAAATGAAACAATAATGACTATATATTTGAGGACAACCACAGCAGTAAATGAATCATTCTTTGTCGATTTCAATTCATTTCGAATTAACAACATTTTGAATTAATTCTTTTCACAAAAAATAAAAAAGAATTGAATGGAATTTGAATAAATTCAAATGAATGGCCATTCAATTTCAATTCAAATGAATTTGCAAAATGAATTGCAATTCAATTTCAATTCAAATGAATTTGCAAAATGAATTGCAATTCATTTTCAATTCAAATTTGAATTGGCAAGAGAATTGCAATTCATTTCCAATTTATTTGAATTGAATTAATTCAAATGTATTAGAAAAGTTAATTGCAATTAATTTCCAATTCATTTGAATTAATTCAAATTAATTAGATGAATTAAATTTACGAGTAACTACTCTGGTCTTTTTTCAAAATCAATTCAAATGATTTGTAAATGAATTGCATTTCATTTGATTTAATTCAAATTCAATTCAATTCAAATGAATTGGAAATGAATTGTAATTCATTTCTCTAATTCATTTGAATTAATCCAAAATCAATTCATCAATTCAAATGAATTGGAAATTAATTGCAATTCATTTTGCCAATTCAAATTTGAATTGGAAATGAACTGCAATTCATTTTGCAAATTCGTTTGAATTGGAATTGAATTGTAATTCATTTTTGCCAAATTCATTTGAATTGATTCAAATTCCATTCAATTCTTTTTTTTGTGAAAAGAATTAATTCAAAATTTTGCTAATTCAGTGCATGAATGTTTCGCGAATTAATTCAAAAAAGAATGGTTCGTTTACAGCTCTGGGTACAATCAACACCGCTATGGAAGATGTTCCAAAAGTGTAAGAACGAGATTTTCAGTCACTGAATACTAAAATGATCCAAAATTTTCTTGTGAAGGTTCATACTTTAATACAGGCATACATATTATCTTTGTCTGCCATCTTCCAGGACACCCGAATATAGATTATAGCTGTAGTTTAAATTATGTATATCAGGAAATATCTAGCGAGTAATAGTGTTATTATCATACAGTTGAATCAGAGCCCAGTTGAGTTTTGAAAACTACAGATTCACGGATAGCCAATGATAAAGAATGTGTCATCGAGAAAATGAGGTCGCCATATGCTTAGCTGTGTTCCACACGTAGCCAAGTACTAAATAACTACAACTGCAAAAAAAAAATCATAATGGGAAAGAGGAATGGCGAAGATTATAGAAAACACCACACACAACAGAATTTCTCCGAAAAATCCTTATCCCTAGGTTTGAAACTCTTGAGCAAACTTTCCATTATTGAAATAGGTTTTCATAGGAAATGTTAATCGTGGAATATTCATACTTGTGAACAATTTCTCCACCTATTTTTCTTTTCATGTTTCTCCTTATACAAACATTTGTTACACTGTTGTCTTTTTTAAATTTCCTTTGAAGTTTTGAAGATTGCGTTTCTTATAAGATTAACGACAAGATTTAATTTACGTTGTTTTCTTTTATGGGGAGGTATTATACTATCCCACGCTTGCATTTCTGTATAGCACCAGCACTGCGGTCTTACAAATCCATTTATCAGAAGACATTTAATGAAAACCCAGGTCAAGGTTACAATATATATGTACGTATATAACACGCAATACGTTGGTCGTCCGGACAAACGTTCAGGGAAAATAACAATAACAAATAACAGGCATTATACTACATACATACATATGTATGTAAACAGCAGCGAAACTGAGTAAGACATCTAAGGATTTTGAAAAAATTAATCAAAGAAAACCCTTGAAGAAGAAAACAATATCTATACTGCGAACGAAACTTTGTAGAATATAGAAATAATTGCAACTTTTCACCTTATCAGTTGTACGACTTCAGTCAATCGAAGGTTGTTGTTCGTACCTACAGAAGGAGGGACCGACCGACCGACCGACCCACCATCAAAACAATTCACTTCATAGTTTGGTTGTCAGTCTAGAGAAGAAATTGAAAAAAGTCGATATAATGCCGCACACTAAATCTGTATTAATATATATACACATGTATATGTACAGAGAGAAAGAGAGGTAAAAAAATACAAGGACGTTCATTAACATAAATAAATAAACATACAAGAACGACAATGACAAATATACTGTGTGAGAGTTTAGGCGTACAAACGCATCCACATCTACATACGTACAAGTCGAAGGACTAAGGAGAATCATAATGGAACATTATGTCGCCGCCGACAGTCACATCATGTGCTGAGCAAGCTATTATCATAATGATGTTTATATAGTTTTTCAGTTATATATTGTTGAAGAACGTTTCTAACGTTTTGTGTTTTAGTTTCTTATTTGATGTTGGATATAACAGAATATTTAATTTACTCAACTAGATGAAAGTTAAGTTCCAATTCTGTTTTTTATGTTCTTTTAAATCATCTTTTTGGTCAATATACTAAAGGCAAAGTATAAAATATGATAATAGCAAATTGAGACATAAAATTAGTTCCATAACAACAATAACATGTAATATAGACTACATGATGTCCTTGAGTGAGTGTTGTGTGTGTGTATTTCTGTGGAAACATGTAGAGTTTGTAGCGATTGCGGTGCCCTAATGGGTTAATTTTTTATACATATACTATTTAGTCCCCCCCAATTGGCACATAGTAAACTTAACGACCCTATACAAGATATTGACATTTATGGAATATTACTGAATAGATGAATACAAAACTACTTGGAAGTTAATAAATAATAAAAAATAAAATGTTATGTAAAATGGTTGGCAGAGTAGATTATTTATGCGGGTTATTTTCCCAATATGATTTGAAAGAACTGTAATAATTTACATCCGTATTCCTATCGAAAAGTTATTATCGAAATGAGTGAGTGTCTAACTAGAATGTTTTTTAGGATTAATCAATCGTTAGTCAAGTTTTGATTCATAAACGTCTTTTACCCACTGTTTAACTCTTTACAAAGCCTTAAAATCATGATTATGGCAAGTGAAACGACAACTGTTCGCCAAAAGTTTGCATGTATTCGTAGCCATTGGTTGGACACAGTTGAGTTGAAGTGTTATGAATTAAAAATCTTTGCTCAGGAGATAACTTTAACTGTCTAACTTAACTTTATTTTGGCTAACTTTACGTTATGAACACGAGGTTAAATTATTTGTTCTTTTAAATCATATTGAGCGCCAAACACTGATACGCTCCGAGCAACGAATGTCTAACTATAATGTTTTGTAAGCTTAATCAAGAGTTGATTCACAACAGTTTCCTATCTACTGTCTAACTCTAATATGAACATGCATGGTTTAGACAAATGTAACCTTGAGTGTTGTTAGTAAAATGACATGTATTCTCTCGCTTCGTACCTACTCATTGTGCAGTTGAAGTACAATCATTAGTCAGAAGTTTGCCGGTGACTAACTTTTCATTATAACTGCGAGGGATAGTTTACAGTTTACACTATGATCTATTATCTATAAATACTATGTTTTAGGAATTCATAATACACAAATGTAGAAATTCACATTTGCCTCCTTTTTGACATCTGCATACATAAGTTAGTTATCTACCAGATCCACACCGTTTTCACCACTACTTCACAAAATATAGGAACTGAATCTTCTTTAAATTTCACTAGTATTTTTTTAACTAATCAATCCGTTTCCTACTAAGTGTGTATTCTAAAGTTTAGTGCCCCATTATACACTCCGGTTCACTTATTTAAAGGCACTAAAAATTCTATATTCAGTAGCCTGTATCTTTTGCAATTTGTAACCGATTGCAGTATTTTAAAATGGAAATGGAAGCTCGACATCTTGAGATATTAAAAATCATGACAATAGTGGTTTCTTAACTAAAGAACTTTTTTGAGCAATTTATAAAACAAAGTCCAAAAATGTGCTTTGTTTTTGGTTTACTTGAATAAAGGCACTTTAACTAATTTTAATGAAAAACAGTTTTTCTTGTTTTTTATAAAATCTATTTTACTTTATTTAAGAACTATTAGTAATGGGTACAACCCCTTTTGTTTTTAATAACTTCAAATATACGGGTTTTCATTGAGAGATAAAGAGAATTTATGTAATCCACCGAAATTTGATTCCAAGCATCCTTAATGGCCTGAATTAGTGACTGCTTGACATAAAATTGTCTACCTCCTTCATAGACCTTACGAGATAACCAACCCCAGACATTTTCGATAATGTTTAGATCTGGAGAATAGGGTGGTGGCCAGTCAAGAATTTTAACATTTTGGCTTGTAATGAACTCCTTTACTACTCTGGCGTTATGTGTAGGGGCATTATCCTAGTGCAATATCCAAGATATGGGACCTAATAGTTCACTGAACTTTGGAAAAGCCGATTCCAATAACGTTTTATAGCTTGCACCACTCATTTTTGCACTTTTAAATTCAAGATCGATGGTGCCATAGTACGTTATAGCACCCCACACCATAACGCCGCATTCTCGGCTGTGATGTCGGTTCAAAAAACGTTTTTCTTTGCGCAGATCATGGAAATAGGCCAATCCAAATTAAACTTCTTCTCATCCGTAAACACAACGGTTCTCCAGTCATTTACATGACCTCTTGGCTGCACATCCCATACCATGTAGTCTCTTGCGAATTGAAGCCGCTTTTCCTTACGAGGAGCATTAAATGGCGGCTTTTTTTGTAATTTCAGGTATTGAAGATACAGCTCTTAATTACTCTACGTACTGATGACTTGCTCGCTTCCACTCCAGCTTCAGCTCTTATTTTTGACAAGGATACGGCAGAATTAGAAGCAATTCTGATGATTTTTCTTTTCTCGTGCGTAGATGAAGACAATGAAACCCTTCCTTTAAAATTTTTTTCCATACCTCTCGGGGTCCTTGATGTAATTGTCGACAACTGTTGGACTCCGTCCAATTTTTTTTAGCTATTGCGCGGTTAGAATATCCCTCAGAACGGTAAACAGCGATTTTAGTTTTTTCCCATAGATTTAAAATTTTTTGTTTTGCCATTTTGACTCGTAAAATGATTAAGATGTAATAAATTGTAATAAACAAACGCTCTCTACAAAATATCATCGCTTACTTTAAAAATAATAATATAGTGCCTTTATTCAAGTGAACCAAAAAAAAGGAAATTTTTGGACTTTTTTCATAAATTGCTCAAAAAAGTTCTTTAGTTAAGAAAACACTAATGTCATGATTTTTTTAATATCCCAAGATTTCCATTTCCGTTTTAGAATTCTGCAATCGGTTACAAATTGCAAAAGATACACGCTGCTGAATATGGAATTTTTAGTGCCTTTAAATAAGTGAACCGGAGTGATGTATATGCCAGAAGAAATATTTTTAATAATGAAATATTCCACTACTATTTTAAATTATAAAATATTTCATAACTTTGTTCTGATATCTTTTGACGAATCAAACGAAAAAACCATTTTCAATCAACTTACAATAAAGCGCTTTACGAAAGCAACCAATCACGCTTGGGTTTATATTTTTTTTCTGTTTCGATTTATGTACATGTGTATAAAGTATTGCTTTGCTATTGGGCTCACCTTGAGTTGAAATGTATGCATTTTTCTGTTTGTAGCCATCTACAAAATTGGCATTTATATAATCGGATAACTCATCACCATCGACTCGGGATAAAACTACACGACTGTGATCGTAGCATAGAACATCGGTGTAACGATTTTTAGTCAAGTTATTGCGTATTCTAGAAAGATACAAGATAAACCAATTTGAGTTTAATAAGAGTAGTAACACAAAATTACCGGAAATATTCTATAGTTACCTGGCATGTGCAAACGTGCCATCGGGTGCTCTACTGCGTATATCGGCATATTCTTTAACAAGACCCTGACGCCCCAGACTTTTTACCATTTGAACAATTTGTTCAATTGTTTTTGGATCACCCTCTTGGCCAGCCAGACTGTCGTCATCACTAAAACCCGACGAGGCACTACTTGGTGGGTTCTCCGTCCAGAAATCACTGAGACCCGTTGTTGTGGTTGTCGTCGTCGTCGTCTGACCAATACCAACACCACCTCCACCACCTGTTCCGTTAGTACCTCCTCCACTTACTGCACTGACAATGGTACCCGTGACGCCGTTTATTACTGGCGTCGTTGCAGTTTGTGCTGCAACAATATCACCGTTTGTGTTGGTGTCACTACCGCCGTTCGTCAGATTCACGACCAATTTATTGTTGAGATGTGACGTTGGCGATGTGGAATTCAGATTATTCAAATTATTGGCAATTGGCACTGTTGACGAGGCGGTGTGATGGCCGTTTGTCAGTGATTGTGTTGTTGTTGTTGTTATTGAGGTTGTGATATTTTCGTTGGGCTCCGCCAGAAAACGTTGACAATCACCGTTTGTCAGCACTCCGGCGGCGGTGGTGTTTGTGATGTGCTGATTGGTCACTGTGCTGTTTCCCGTTAATCCAAGCGTTGAATTATTTTGATTCGGATGTGTTGCTGCGGACAAACCACCAATATTGGCGAGTAATTCGTCTTCACGATTCGTCATCGATTTGCGGCAATGCAGCAACCATGTGTTATGTACTATGTCCAGGTTACCGCCGAGATGGATGGGCAATGATTTGCGAGGCACGTGGAGACTCAGTGTAGGCACGGACACTGTGAAAACGCGTTCGCGTAATTTCTCCCTAACGAATAAGCGTAAAATTTTGAATGGAGCTTTAAACCACAATGGTGCAGTGACAATAAGAACTTTTTTAAGGCGAGCAGGATAACCACCCTGAAAAGTGAAAGGGAAAAAAATAAAAGATATTGTTAGATTATCGGCCAAGCATGTAAATAAATGAAGGCTTAAAAGATATCGATAGAAGAAACAATAAAGTATTGCAATTATATTGGTTCATATTTGATGATCAGAAACATTTTGGTAAAGAAATAGTTATTCACATTCCAATCAAGTGGGGGGAAAATTTGGGAATAGTATTTTAATATTCATATATAAGTAAAGGGTGTTCCAAAATTCAAGTAAGTTTGAATTCTCGGGACACTGGGCACCGTCGATAAACCATATCATGTAATTTAGGAACAACAAAACTAGATAACCATGTCGTGACAGATCACCATTAACTATGATATTATTTGCCACATTTTAAAAGAAAAATTGTTCGATGATGGTTCCAACACAAAATTCACACCAAACAGTGATACGTTGTTGATGCATTTGCTTCTCAACAATCACTCGTGTATTTTCTGAACCCGAAATGCTACAATTTTGACGACTAACCCAGCCATCAAGGTGAAAATCAGCCTGAATACTGAATATGATTTTGTTCATTAATTTAAAAATATTTCTAAACAACGAAAACGCTTTGTTCTATTATTTGCAGTTCAATTTTTAATAACCCTGAACTGTCAGCTGTCTTTTTTCTCCAACCACAACACGTTACCGCACAAATACTACGAAATTCAAATCGTGAATTTATAAACTAAACCATTTCAAATTGAAATTTAAAAAATATCAATTTTATTTTGAAAAATATCAATTGAAATTTGAAAATTATATTTAGAACTTAAAATACATTACATGGAATTTAAAATTTCTATTGGAAATTATTGAAACACATTGGAATCTTAAAATACATCAATCAGAATTTAAAATTTCTATTTCAGAATTTTTATTTTAAGTGTGGTCGTCGTCGGTGGTGTTGTGGTAGTGTGCCCGGCTTTTGTGCATGATAACTTGGGTTCGATGCCTGCTCTACCCACCTTATATTTCTTTCGACAGCGCTAAATTTCATTACATTTGTTTCACCTCGCTTAGTGACGGCGACACTATTGAAACATCAATTCAAATTTAAAAAACATCATTTGATATTTAAAAGACATAAATTGAAATTTAAAAGACATCAATTGAAATTTATAATTCGTCAGGTCCATTGAAAGTTAAAAATTTATAAGTGTATAATTTATGTATTGGGTTGGCATTAAAGTAATTTCGGATTTTTTAATTAAAGTAGTTTTCAATTATTTTATTCAAATAATTAATTTTTATCTATAATGTAGGTGCCATTTTGTTCAATGACATTCTGCCATTGTTCAGGCAACTTTTTGATCCTGGATTCATAGAATGACTGGTTCGTCCCACAAATGTACTCGAACAACTCGGTTTGTAGGTCCTTTCTGTATTGAAGGATTTTTCATTCCAAAAGTTTTGTAGAACTTCGGAAGAAATGAAAATTCGAAAGTACCAAATCAGATCAGGTGGATGTGGTATCACGCTCCAATATTTTTTGACGAGTCTGCAAAGACGTGTGTGGCTTAGCGTTGTCATTATGCTCTTTGAGATTTACCAATTCAGGTCGTGTTCTTTCAGTTCCCCCCCCCCCCCCCCCCATCAAGGTTCGTCAATTGCTGACAATAGACGTCAGAATTTATGGGTTGGTTTTTAGGAACCAGTTCAGCCCCTTAAAATCCCACCAAATGGACAACATAACCTTTTTGTGGTGCAATTCAGCCTTAGATGAAGTTTGAGCGTATTCATCGTGCTATGACCAGGATCTGTTTCAATGGACATTGTTGTAAAGAATCAATTTTTAATCTCCAGAGACAACGCGTTTCAAAAATGGATAAATGGTCATGTGCGACACCTTCAGCTTGTCTGCAACTTATCGAACAGAAAAGTGTCGGTCAGATTCGATAACGGCTTTGACTTCGTCCTCATCAACCTTATGTGGTCCTGAGTCCATTTTTGATCGTGCATTTTCCAGCACGATTTTTTTTATAAACCAAATATGCCTGTGTGCTTCCGCCGCTTTTCGTCTTTTCGGAAATAAAATAGCAAAATATGACAACAATATTCAGTTTGATCATCCATGTTCACAACACGATTTAAATGAAAACTGACCACTGAAAATAATGTGACATATCACAAACTTAAGCTTGAAATGTCAGCCGTGTAATTGTATAACAAAGAATTTGTCAGCTGAACAAAAACATTTCAAAAATACACGTAACAAAAGCACCATCTACACTATGAGAAAATCGAAGTTACTTTCTTACTTTTTTGATAGGTTTTAAATTTCAATTGATGTGCTTCAAATGTCAATTGCTGTTTTTTAAATTTCAATTAAATTATTTTCAGTTTCGAATATAAATATTATATTCCAATTGATGTATTTTAATTTGATATATAATTTTAAAATTTCAATTGATTTTTTTTAAAATTTCAACGCATTTTTTTAAATTTCAATTGGAAATGGTGTAGTTGAGGAACTGCACTATTTTCAATTGAAATTCAAAAAATATGCATTCAGTTTTGAAATTTGTGAATTCTATATAAAATTTAAAATAAATCAATTGAAAATTCTATTTGAAATTTAAAATCCATCAATGGAAATTTAAAACACATCAATTGAAATTTAAAACCTATCAACGTCAATTGAAATTCATAAGATTTCAATTGTTATACGTCTATTGAAATTCATAAGACATTATTTGCATTTTAAAATGTTTCACTTGAAATTTAAAGGATGCCAATCGAAATTTAGAAGGCGTCGATTGAGTTTTAAATGACATCAATTAATATTTACTCAAAAAAGATATCAAATTAAATTTAAAAGAATTCAATTTAAATTTAAAAAAATCAATTGCAATATAAAATACATAAATTGAAATTTAAAATACGTCAGTTGGAATTCAAAAACATTAAGCGACTTCATATAGCAGCACCGAAATTCTGTACATTTTTAACGACAACAATCGGTAGTTAAATTGTTAAAATTCATAAAATTTCAATACAAAAACTGTGAATTTTGTAAATTTAAATACCGATTTTTGTCGTTAAAAAGTTCGAGAATTTCGGTGCAGGTATTTAAATGAATTAATTTATTTTAATTCATCGTCGCTCTCATGCTATTTTGATCCAAACGCCATTTTCCATTTTTGGAGTTAGACGTAAGTGTTTTCAGTTTCCTCCTTCGGAATCTGAAAGTTATTCGTCGAGAAAAATATGCCAAATTTCCACAAGTTTAATCTATTTTGTGACTTTTATGAGCAGTTTTTCAGTCAGTGGTGATCTTCGTTTCTTAGTTAAATTGTGGTTAAACATCGAATTATGGTTTTAGTCAATGGTTATCAATGATTTAACCACCCAACGTTGGTTGGTTAACTTGTAGTCAGTCCCATATGATTTTGACAATCACATTACTGGCTGTCAAAATGAGAAATGTAAGATTGCATAAAATACATATTTCTGTTTTGAGTATTTGTACATATATTTTGAGCCTAGATCGTTAAATTGTTGCGGCAACATTATTTTTTACACATTTTTGATAAAATGACTTCGATTTTATGCATTTACTTCTTATTTTACATAATTCCTTTTGGTTGCTCCCCTTTGTTGTTTTGGTATTTAGCCCAACACAGATGTTTTGTCCAATAAGAATATAAGGGTTGCCATAATCGTTAAGAATATGACGGCGTACTTTAACGTGCCACTGAAAAACAAAATGCAAAGTTAACTTCTAATTGTCTTTCAATTACGATTAAGTAATCCGATTATTAACTACCCACTTAAAAACTGGCCATTATTGATTCTCCCTTTAATTTAATTGATTTTCTACTTTAACATCTATATTCTCTCATGGCAGGAAGTAACGTTTGGACCAAAACACTCGTAGCATATGAGCCACGTAATGTCTTTAAAATTCAACTGATGTGTTGTAAATTTCCACTGACGTCTTTTAAATTGAAATTTAAGTGACGTATTGTAAATTTCATTTGCGTATTTTAATTCGGAATTGATTCGAAGTTCAAATGGAATTGTTGAATTTCAATTGATGCAATTTAAATTTCAAATTGAAACTTTTAAATTTAAATAAATTTTTTTTAGATTTCAATTCGAGAAATTTGTGTTGGAATTGCTGCCTCTGAATTGTTGATTTTTTTGTAGAACTGAAATAGTTTTTTTTTTATTTTATAAAGAGAATATTTTTTATTATGACCGTTTTTGTCATTCTAGCATTTTTTATACAATTTTTTAATATGTTTTAGCGATTTTTTGTTGAGATTTTAAATGATTTTTCAGACGCACATATTTGTTTTACTTTTGGTTGGTAACTTTTTGTTTGTTTTAAATTTAGTTTATTTAAATTGTTGCTGTGTTATTATTTAATATTTAGTTTTTATTTTGGACGATTTTCTGTATGGTAATTTCAGTTCCAGCTGACTTTTCGTTTCTAACGATTATGTAGGTAAGTCAGGTGATATTTGGTTGTTTATGTCATAAGTTAAACATATCCATTAAATTTCATTACCCAATTCTTCAGGTGTTTGGCGATGAATGAATCAGTCGTCAGTAACTCACTCTAACAACTGTTTGTGTCTATAAAAATAGTTTGTATTTTGTATAGAAATTGTATGTGTCGTCATAAATAATTTGAAATAAAATATTCTAATGTAGTTTTTCCAAGAATCTTGATTGATTCCATAACGATGAAATAATAGTGTAAATATTTACAATCAAGATTGATCATCACCACGCAAGGGTAAATATGATTGACGCTTGGCTATGGACAACAAAATGAGGGAAACCTAATGACAAATAATTTTTTTTAATGCATGTAAATTACACAATTAAATTATGAAATTATAATAATCAAGTGGTGTTTACACATGCCATTTGTGAAAATTAAATAATAAAAAAAATTAGGTTTAAGAAATTTTTTATTTTCGAAAATTTTACAAAATATTGTTTGTGTTAAATGTTCAGCATTCTAGCAATTGCCCATATGTACTGGTAATGTTCATTTCACTTTTAGTAGCTAATTAATTGACAAATATTAAAAATAATATCTTTCTCACGATTGCATTTTATTCAATAGTATATTTAATTGCGATAAATTTTGTTGTTTTACAAAACAATGAATTTAATCATGAAGTTTTGAAAAAAAAAATAAAACAATTGCTTTCACAATCGTTTTCCATTTATAAATTACAACCTACATTTTTAAATTCTCAATAGTTTCCATTGAATCTGTCGTCAGTGGTGCTGCGAATCAATCAATTAATTACAAGATACATCTTCTAACTAAGGGTGAATCAGTCACTTCGCTACTTCTGTTGTTTTGGTGGTTTATAAAATGTTACAGCTGTTCGGAGACTGCCTGCGTTGAGTTACGTTATTTAATGGGTATTTTATAAAACGCAGCGCAACGTTTTTGATCACTTCAGCTGTCAAATTGAACACGCCACAGTTCTTCGCGTTAGTTAAAGAAATTACAAATTTAAAGAAAAATGTCGATCGAGGATAGGCAGATGGAAGTATTTTGCATTTCATTGCTTACAAGTAGTTGCCAATTTTGGCTGAAATGCATTCGACGGAGAGAGCTCAAACTTTGTTTTAAAATAATTCAAAATTATATTGTTATTTACAATATTAAAATTAGAAATAGAACGTTCAAATAAATAATTCGTTGCAAAACTATTATAATTATATATTAAAATTATACACATCAGTTGATGTTGACAATAATAAACAAAAGAACCAATACATTACAATCAATACATACCGCCAAATGGCACGTGTTTTTGAAAAGACAACTAATTTAATATAGATGGGGAAATTTATTGGACATTGAACCCCAAAATAATATAGGTTTTTGCATATTTTATGTGAATATTGTTGGTATTTGCAGTGTTATAAATAATAGCAATCTTAAAATCCGTTGATCTACTGAAATAGAGCTAAATTTTTTAATCTTTTTCATTCTGCGCATTTCACTCAAGATAACTTTTTCTAGTCTATAATTGTTTATTTTAGTTGGGCAACTCTATAAACCACAAATGTCACTGACAGCTTTCGTAAAGAAGAAACGCAAGCGCGAAGTGATATATAAACTACCATTTTTTGACTTTGGCGTTCGCATTGGCTTTTGCGTTTACGTTCACTTTCGGGACTTTTAGAATACTACCCTAAGTCATGTATTCAGATATGTTAAGTTTAACATTAAGCGGCATGGCCACACGTACGATTTATCTGATGGAACTTGTGTATGTGTTAGTAATTCTCTTTGTGCTTACATGGCAATACATCAGTTTTGCCATCAGATCTGCCATCCAATCTCATTTTGAACTTGTGGTGGCAGAGGAACAACGTGTGTATTTCCATATTTTCGTCGGAAGTTTATTTTACAACACAACGCAAATGAAAAAGTCGAAAAAAAAACACACAAAACAAACGGCGTCTCTTTCTCTGCTGCAGAATCTGACGAAATATCAAAGGGCTTCAGATATTCCATCAAACCAATCCGTGTGAGTTTTTTCTCACTCACACATAAAAAAAAGAGCAGATTGGACAGATTATCGTACGTGTGGCCATGCCGCTTTACGTTTGTAACAGTATATCTATCTAAAAATATTATATGCATAATATTGAAACAAATAAAATAATTTTTGAAAATTGTTGTAAAATAACGCTTTTTACACGCTGTAAAAACGGTCTCTGTATCATCTTCTTCCAAACATATTCTGCAGGAACCATGTATACGTTTGGAACACACTCCAAACATTCATATGTTTGCAAGTCCCAAATCTATAAGATGTGCGCTTTCTAGTTTTACACTGACTGATTGGGACCTACAGTTTTACACCGGTTCCGAACCTAATTTTGAGAAGCTTTTTCATGGCTAAGTACTCAAAAGTATCGCCATCACTAAGCGAGGTCACCGTCGACGAAATAATTGTAAGGTGGTATGAGCAGGGATCGAGCCCACGTTCTCATGTACAAGAGCCGCGCACACTAATCATTGCACCACCGACGGCCAACAGACTTGAAAAAATAAGACCTATAGTATGAGGTAGACCTTTACGACGCCGAGCCACGCCGCACAGTGTGTCCTTCCCATACATTCGATGGCCAAAAATAGAAGGAGTTGTACGAGAGTACTGAAATTTGGCACGAGTCCCTAATATAATAGAATTAAGAAAATTCCAAAGTATCGACAAAATTGACCACGCCCATCGCCTACCGCCCATACAAACTAAAATCATTTTTGGCTGTTAAAAATTAACTATTGCTGCAAATTTCCTGAAAATTGCTGGAAGAACATATCTATGCAACACCTTTTAAAAAAAAATTATTTCATCAACATTGACCACGCCCATCGCCCACCTCCCATACAAATGATATTTCAAAAATGGCATATCTTCTGTAAATTTATAACTAGAATGTTTATTTTTCGCAAAAATGCATACAGCATCTATTAAATGCTGTTTTGAAAATATGAAGAAAATCCGCCCACTGTAACACCCGCCCCCCATACAACCCCCATACAAAAATTTTACAGTTCACTCTATTTAATTTATTAGCAACTTTTTCACATCTTCGTGATAATCTAATTTTTTAAGCTTCAATTTCGTTCTTAATGAATTGATGTATGGGTCGGAGGATATCAACAAATGATGCATTACGTCTTCGTTAGTAGAACAGCGCCCAGTCTTGCGCGAGTTATATAGCCTATAACGTTTATAGTCTTTGTTCCTCGCTTCCTGCGCTTCTTCTGATAACATTCCTTTGAAAAATAAACCATATGTTAATTCAAAATGTATGAAACAAATCATATCTTTAACCTACCTATAGGTAGAATGGCCTCAGATACAATTTTGCTACCATGTATCAAAACTTTATGCACTGTGATAGCCATGTAGTACCATCCATACAAATCAATGTACAATTTTGCCGTGTCTAAACAATATATATGGAACTTCTCAGAGTCTATTGCCTGACTGCAACTTATTGTGGATAATATAATTTTTAACCTATGAATCAGTTGTTCATTTACTCCGGTTATGTCAGCTGTAATTTCAGGGTTTTCAAAAAATCGTCGAGCTGTATTCCCATCGTTGCTGGAACCCATTCCTTGTTTTACCACATCAACATTTATTCCCAATACTAATTTAAGGTTTTTTTGAATTGTGGCCTTGGCTTCTTCTTTAATTTGTCTTGTATCTTTATTTGTTCGCCATGCTGCAAAGCTTTTACTGTAAGCGATATGCAATATGCATTCCATAAATTTTATGCGCGCATGCAGAGGTGAAATACCAAATTTTAAAGCCTCTCCCGAATTTGATCTTGTTGCCAATTCGTCTAAATTGTGCATCTCCCTAGGCTTAGCACCACATATGAAGCGCACGGACATAGAAGAGCTGCCAGTTAAAGTTGTTGCTATTTTACCATCTATCATAGTCAATGAAAGTTTATGAGTAATAACGAATTTCTTATTATGAACTTCAATAATTGAATTTGTTAAATTATTTATTTCATGGTTTACTCGGTTAACTTCTTCATTTATTACGCTTGCTGTCTCCTTAACAAATTCAAATTTTAACGGCCTGCAATGTTTCGTTGAAGATGGCTCTAAATTTTTCCACAAAACTTTTGACTCATCGTTCCGTTCAGTCATTACCAATGGCACAAGTGACGTCAAGAACAAACTTTTGTCTGAGAAAGTCTCATTCGCAAAGTTTTGGTGATACTCTGAATGTCCTGATGAGCCATCACATCCCCATTTACTCATGAGTTGCATATATTTTGGAAATGATGCTACTTCATTTTCGGATTTTGACTTCATCAGTCTAACTGCCGTGTGATCCAAAAGCTCCTGCAAACTAACTTTGCTTAAATTTTCCTCTACTATAACGTTTGCTGGATAACACGTTTTTTTGGCCGCCAAAACTTTTTTGTAGCTTGGATATATATTACAACCAATATCTTTTGCTGATCTTCGCAGTATTTCATACTGGTGTATTGTCAATGAAGCATCAACAATTAGACTAAGTGCTTTTTCAGGACTAAAACATTTTTTGACTTCATTTTTGTCTCCAATTTTTTTGGCAGCAGATAATATGATATCTTCAGAGTTGTCTTCACAAAATGTTGTCAGCTTTTTCACAAAATGTTGTCAGCTTTTTCCTTTTCGTTCGTCCTCAAAGGTTTTCGTTGGACGACCACGTTTACCAGGAGTAGACTGGGTTTGCTCTTCGTCATCCACTGTATCATCCACTACTTCATCAGTCAACGTATAAGAGTGTGTTAGCCATTCTTCATTATCACTATAAAATCTTGACGAAGTACGATGACTCTTGTTCCAGTTCTTTAAAAATTGAGGCATGAATGTTTGTTTCAAAAACCGACTGAACTTTTCTTGATTTATCTCAGACGCGCTTTTATAATTCACGAAAACTTCACCAATTATAAGATCAATATCTTTTTTACATTTAACAACAATTTCCGAAAGCGTTCTGAAAGATATTTTTGACTTTTCCATTGTTTTTAAGAAATTTGCTTTAATTGCTTGATAAACACTCACTTATTACTTTTCCAACTACAACTGGGAATGACAAAGAAGTAAAGAGCATAAACAAATGACAAAATCGATGCCACCAATGATCAATGATGGTTGTTGTTGTAAGAAATATAGCGTTATATTTTTTTAATTTTACAAAACTTTACAAAAATAAAATGCACATCAAAATAGGTTCTATTTTTAGAATGACTATATGAACTGCTACAATTTTAAAAGACTCTACACATTGCGTGTAATAATAAGTGACGTTATTATTCATTCAATCCCAACGTCTTTAATAGCTCAGTGGATAGAGTTGGCGGCTGGTGTGTGAACATCTGGAGTTCGAGCCCAACTCATGCTGAAGTTTTCATTATGGTAGGTAAAAATTTATTTTAAAGAAAATAATAACTGATATGATTTGAATTTCAGTGTACGAGCACTTTATACACAATTATCTTACAAATATACTATTTATAGTAATAGACATGCACACAGGCAAAACAACAACAAGCAGTAACGAAAGAAAGAGTGCGCAGTTGTTTATGCACGCGTAAAATAACGCATAACGCATATTTTTTACTGTAATTTTTTGGTTTTCCATTGTTTTTTTGGCCGCGGGCAAATTTCGGCAGAATTTTTTTTTGGAATCTGTTAGCTGAGACCCTCAGCTTTAATTTGGTATAGGACTCCATGTTTCGCACTGCTTCGCACACAACTAAAAGTCTAACGGAAAATCATAAACGTTTATTTTTTTTGGCCCAAAATAAAAAAAAAAATTAATTTTTTTTTTTCAATTTTTATTTTTATTTTTTTAATTTACATAATGCTTGATGCCTATTTTAAGTGAAAAAAATTTCTATAAGGTACACTCAGTGTATAGTTTATAAGTAACAAGGTTTTAAATATGACATAGAAAACTAACCCATTTGAGACTTGTTCACATATGTCAACTTTGCGCTGCTCGGGACAGAAAACCAATGGAGATATTTGCATAAAATTTTACACACATGACCTTTAGATAGTTTTTAACCATCTGTGCAAAAATCATCAAAATCGGAGAGCAGGTCCAAAATGATTTATTGCCGCAGCGGACACAGTGTGCGCCGCCGCCGCTTTTGAGCCCCTACTCCGCCGCCAAAGCAGAAACAATCGGCGGAAACCTCTAGAATGAGGTAAGTAAAATTAATCAGTGGAATTTGTTCATTCTTCCACATCTCACTATTCCTTATTTCCATAAAGCCCAGGAAAGGAAATACGCAAGACGTGGCACTGTTCAGCCCTACGGAAAACACAATTAAGCACAAAAACATTTAAAAAATCGATAGACATTGTTGGAGATACACTGTCAAGAAGCCGGTGTTGGGAGAAGGAATTCTTGGGCTAGGAACTGCAAAATGTTGTGATCTAACAAAGCGAAAATGATTATTGACACAATACAACTTGTCTTCCAGACGATAAGATGGCAATATCACCGCAATATTGCTTTGTTTCTGGGGTATAGATGAGCTGCACTGAGAAAAATATGATGATGTGTTTCAAATTTCAATTGATGTCTTTTAAAACTCAATTGATGTATTTTAAATTTAAATTGATGTGAGTGAAATTTCAGTTGATGTTTTTTTTTAAATTTCAATTGATGTATTTCAAATTTCAAATAGAATTTGTAAATTTCAATTGATGCATTTTAAATTTCAAACAGAATTCTTAAAATTTCAATTGATTTTTTTTAAATTTCAACTGGAAATTTCGAGCTGGATTATATAACACTCACAAACATAATCCCCATATTCAAAATAAACAATATCTTCGTGAGCGTCATGTCTAAGCATCCTGATGAACTAAGACTAGTGTACTCAAAACCGTAAGTCGGTTTTCTAAAAATTGCCATTATCGAAGAACCGGTTTCACCGGTTATTTCAAGTCGATTAACCGGGGTTTTCAGTTTTTACACAACTGATGGTCACGCCGCAGCTTCTCGCACTTCTTTTCCCAGAATTTTGAGCGTTTTTCCGGAAAAATCATATTTCCCGGTGAAGCTCATTTTCACCTCGGGGGTTATGTTTACAAACAAAATTGTCGCATTTGGGGCTCGCAAAATCCACACGTCGTCGAGGAGAAGCCAATGCATCCACTACGAGCGACTGATGGTTGCGGTTTTTGGCATGGCGGCATCATAGGCCTATTTTTCTTCGAAAATCTGGAAGGAGCCGCCATAACCGTCAATGGCGAGCGTTATCGTGCCATGCTCATCGATTTTTTGTTCCCAAAAGTTACAGACAGGACGGCTCACACGCTCTGATTGGGACCTGCAGTTTTACACCGGTTCCAAACGGTATTTTGACAAGCATTTTCATGGCAGGGTGCCGATATTCGATCTCATAATTCAAAGGGGCGAATTAAAATTAAACGATGTGTATAAAGCGAATAGTTGTCCATTTTGTTTTAAAACCGAAACCGGTTATTAACCGGCTTCTACACCATGGTTTAACCGAAAACCGGTTTCGACAAAATCGGAATATTCGAAGAAACCGAAAACCGGCATTTTTGAAAAACCGTTTTTTTTAATACACTAACTGAGACGTTCATGAACTACACCACGCTGGTATTGCGGCATAACTTTTGTTATGAGTAAACAGGCATACAAGGTAAGACAAGGACTTGTTGCAAAAATTAGGATTAGTTTAAATGCCTATTTTGTATGGGTTGCTTACAATTACAAAATATGTGTCATAAGCTGACAGAAGTCGAACCACGTACCCCTTCTTTCTAGACATGAGAACTCAAACCCTTTCAATAGACAAACAAGACCGTTTATAAAATGAACTACTTTAACCTTTGATAGACTTAATTCCACTTGAACAGTAAAAACAAAAATATGTATGAATTAAGGGGAACAAGGCACTCGATAGATGCCTACCAAGCATCCATAGAAATGAGAGGTGAGCTATGAACATTCTATTCTATTTTATTTTTATGTCGTCGTTTGCTAGTAGACATTAAGATACGAGTGATTTGAGTCTTCATAGAAATGCAAATAAAAAATAAAAAAAAAAACATACAGAAAAATTAAAATGAAAAGAAAAGTGTTCTACTATTTACATTAGGAAATTGCATTGCTCAAAAAAAAAAAAGAAATACAAAACACATGAAGTACGAGAACGAAAGGCAGCAGGCGATAAACGACATTCGTTCATTTGTTCTAAAAAGATCCACACACCACCACCAGTAGTTGTTGCCAGTATTAGCTAATGTATTCAAAGATTTGTCAGATTGCAAGTGTTTACAATTAAAATACGCATTGACCCAAAATGTTACGACCTTAATTACAATTTAACAGAGGGCGGGAGGTCGGTCTGGGGCTTTTCTACTTTTGAAATGCTAACTAATGCTAATAGTACAAATGAGGATGCAACACAAACTGGAAACTTGAGATCTTTAAAGGTATTATGTATTTAGACCATAATAATGGAAACGTACAATATAAGAATAAATAATGTGACATGATTACATTTAATCGATTGAAAGAATTAACTAGGAATTTAAATGGGCAACAAATTGTTTAGAAGTCTGGCAACGTAATCATAAGTACCACAATCAAGAAGCAATACATTTTACTGAATGTAAAAATTATACTTTATTTGTGGAAATTCATTAGTAGGCCCCTGGTACTTATAAGTAATATTAATGTTATACCATGACGTATACGTAACCTGAACAAATATCGCTTCCAAAGGGCCCAGGTAACGTTGAAAAAAGTCCATCAATCAGTGCATATGTGTGTGACCGTGTGAGTGTAATCGGCTTCAAAAACTTTTGATATTCTAATTTGATGGCGTTTCATTTGATGGTCGCCACTTATGCTTGTCAATCAAATGCTGATTTGAATTGTGACAGCCGACACGGACAAGTGCGCGGATGAAAAAAATTTATTTTACAGTTTATTGACCATTAATTACCAATGCTTACAGGGGCTTAAATTCACTTTAGAGGCCATGCTCTGATCTACACCAAAATTTCACCAGCGACAAAACCTTCAGCGCTGAGTTCAAAACGTTAGTTTTTTTTCGGTGCCGGGTCCAACTTCTTGAGATATAGGCCTTTGAAGCTTGAGTATATAGTCGCTCATAACTCAGGTATTTATTATCCGATCTGTTTAAAATGGGTATCATTACAAAGCCCCTTTGAATCTCTATAACTCTGTCTATAAATATATTTCCTTTAATTAACCCATTGGGGGCTATTTAAAAAAAGGGGTTTTAACCTCACTTTTTCCTTTAAAATGTACTATGTACATATATTCAAAAAAATCCTTAGTGAACTTATTTTTTTTGCTACACTCCGATAATAGGTCAGACTTTAACCTTTTTTTTAAGTATAATACTTCACTTTAACCCTTCAAAGACCACACATATTTAAGGAAAATTAAAAAATTATTTTAAAAAAATTAGCGCGATTTTTTTGATTTTGCCACACATCGACTTAAGGTACAGAGGGAATTTGAACTCCCCTGCCTTAGCCCGGCCGGATGGCCGGGCGACTAGGTGGAATATAAATTTAACGATTTTCAAAAATTTATTTTCATTTTCATTTCGACGATACGGAAATTGTACTCGAGCCGAACATGTTACATATCTCAACTTTGAATGGGCATAACTCGGAAAATATGGGCTTCCGGGAATATTTTTTGACTTTTTAATTTACAAATAAATTGCCCCTAAAATAGAGTTATTCCCGAACAACATTTCTAAAAACAATTTTTTAATAAAAATCTTAAAAATAAGAGAAAAAACTTAAATAACTTTTTTCGACTTTAATATCTCCGGTCTTTGAAGGGTTATTGTTGAGTATTATACCTTAAACAAAAGACTGAAGACTTGCCTATTATTGGACTCTAGTAAAAATATATGTATACTAGGGAATTTTTCTGAAAAAAATACATTTTTTATCAAAAAAGTGAGGTCAAAAAATCTTTTTTTTTCACCAGCCCCAATGGGTTAATAAAACGATATAGATTTATACACAGAGTTATAGAGTTTTAAAAGGGCTTTGTAATGAAAATGAAAAAAAATATTGATGAATGACGTAATTATTTGAACATTGCCGGGCAAGACACGAACGCACCGCACTAAAAAATATGCACTTATTGATGGACTTTTTTGGAACGTTGCCTGGGCGCTTAAGAGAGATATTCCACCTTGTGCCGTTTCCGGTCGTTGAAAATCTGCCCGTAAATTTGATAGAGGATAGAATTTCAAAGAAAATGTGCGATAGGTGAATTGATGGAAATGCGCTTCATCGGAGATAACCTTTTTTTTAAATATTTTCATTGACTTCACTTTGCTCCATTACCCATTGAACGAATTGTCGGCGCTTTCCATTGTCTGCTGGTTTGAGCTCTTGAGTAAGCTGAATTTTGTACGCAGGAAGGTGGAGGTCTTTTGTCAAAATTCGCTGCGTAGTGTACTGGAGATATTGTCATGATAGATGATGAAAAATGGATTTTTTAAAAAATTTCAACCGAAAGAGATACTGGTCCGATCACGATAAATGTGCTCAGCAAAGGCTGATTTTCATAAAAACAAAACGGGTATGTTGTCCATTTTGAGGGAGGAATTTATTTTGAACTTCCTAAAAACACTAAAAACCAAACCATAAATTCTGCCGTCTATTGTCAGCAATTGACGAACGTTGATGGGGCACTGAAAGAAACACGACCTGAATTGGTAAATTACAAAGGCGTGGTTTTGCTTCACGACAACGCTAGGTCTCACACATCTTTGCAGACTGGGGGAAAAATGGGGAAGCTTGGATAGGAAGTGATGCCACATCCCCCTTACGAGTCTTGATCTGGCACCTTCGGATTATCTTTTATTCTGGAGTCTGCAAAACTTGTTGCAGGGGAAATTCTTCAATACAGAAGAGAACCTACAAACCGAGTTGTTCGAGTATATTTGTGGGACGGACCAGTCGTTCTATGAATCTGGGATCAAAATGATGGGATCTATGAAGCTGGGATCAAAAGATCAACAAGAAAAAAATGGCACCTACATTATAGATCAAAATTAATTATTTAAATAAATTAATTAAAAATTATTTTCAACGAAAAAACCGATATTACTTTCGAATATTAATCATCGAAAATCACTTTATTAATTTTCAAAATATTCCCCATGAAGATTTATACACTTTTGCATGCGTTTGAACCAATTATCGCAACACTTTTTCCACTCTGATTGAGGTATCTCCACAACATGCATTCTGAATGCAGCAACCGCTTCTTCAGGTGTCGAAAAACGTTGACGTCTCAGTTTGTTTTTTACGTACGGGAATAAAAAGAAGTCATTCGGTGCCAATGACTATACGGCGGATGACCCATCAAATCGATGTTTTGGGTGCTCAAAAATGCAGTTGTTTCAGCCGATGTATGAGAGCTCGCATTGTCGTGGTGAAGAGTGATCCCACTTCGGCGGTTGGTTTTCCTGATTTCTTGGAAGACAACTGGCAAACAGATGGTTGTGTACCACTCAGAATTCACTGTTCTGCGGTGTACGGTTGCGACATGTCTGGTTTTTCCGAAAAAACAGACGACCATTTGCTTGGAAGTGCTTCGGGCGCGAATAACTTTTGTTGGATTTGGCTCATCTTGAAACAGTTGACTGCTGTTTACTTTCGGGCTCATACGCGTAAATCCAGGATTCATCACCTGTCACGATGTCATAGACGTGTTTCGAAGCACCGCGATCGTATTTTTGGATCATTTCTTTCGACCAATCGACACGAGCCTTTTTTTTGAGCGATTGACAAATTGAGTGGGATCCAACGCGAACAAATTTTTTTGACAGTCAAATGTTTATGCAATATTGAATGCATGCTGGTCCCACTATTGCCTAAGGTTGTTCAATCTCACGATAGGTCACATGACAATCTTGCAAAATCAGTTCGCGCACAGCATCAATGGTTTTCGGAACAACAGCTGATTTTGGACGACCTTCACGAAATTCGTCTTGGAGTGAACTACGACCACGATTGTATTCACCATACCATCGATAAACACTGGTCCTTGATGGAGCTTCATCGCCAAAAATTGAATTAAGTCCATCCATGCATTGTTGCTGAGTTAATCCACGTCGAAAGTTGTAAAAAAATAATCGCACGAAAATGTTCACGATTTAATTCCATTTTTGGGCCGAGATGAATCTTTTAAGTTACTGTAAACACCACAAATGCGCTCGTATGTCAAAACGTTCTGAGTACGCATAACCTCAAAAATGTCCAATACGATAGAGCTGTCAGTTGCCAGATTGCAACACTAGGGTTGCCAAATCCCGAAACATAAAATTCAACCTATGTATAACATATGTTACGCAGCGGTTCGTTGCTTGTCGACACCCAATATTACCGCTTTGCTTGTAGTCTGCCCTCTGACGTGAGCCGTAGAGAAACTCAAATTGTTGATTGCGAGTGTGCGGCATTCGTTCGCTTAGTTCTTCGTTCGGGACAGAGAAACAGACCATTAGTTTAATAACATTAGAGCTTTATTATTTTATAACAAACTTAACTAATATTACGCAAAGACGGATAATAAACATTCACCACAATATTCCAAAATTGTTGATGGTTCCCAACTCGCTTCTACTGTTTATGTTGAGACGGCTGCCAAAACAAAAAACATTTGTTTACACCTTTAAAAAACCTTGTCTACATAAAATGCATTATTTTTATGAAAATGTTATCTATTTAATTTCAGGTTTCGAGTTTGTTGGGTTTATTATTTTATAACAAACTAAACTAATAACAGTTATAGATACATAATTTATACAATATAAGTAAAGTATATAAATTGAATTAATATTACTCATACCCAAGCAAAGATAAACAATAACAAATTTCATTCAACCCAACATTCGAAAATTTTTGAGGTTTGAACCTCGGTTCTACTGTTTATGTGGTGGTTGTTTGACAAAAAATAACATTTGTTTACACCTTTAAATGCGTAATTTTTATGAAAATGTTATCTATTTAATTTCGGGTATGGAAGTATATGCAAATTTTTACTTTATTATCCAGACTTCATAAAAACGGTCGTCAATCAAACAGAAAAATAAATAAAAAATTGTGACACTTTTATTAAGAACTATTATTAGTCAAGTGTGATAAAGGACTATCTATGCATAAATAATATTTTTAATACTGATGATAAATACACATAATAAAACGTCGACATCATCACTTATACGCCGAGACCATGATGAGAATAGAAATAATAACAAATAATATTACTCATACTCACTAGTACGTAGGGGGAACAACATCATCATACATCATTTAGTTTGTTAAAAATTAATAATTTAATGCTAAAAGTTATATCTTTATTTAAATGCTCGTAAATTGTACCATAAAATATCCTTTTGCTCACAAGTAAATCATAGATATATAATATATCTGAATTATCATCATTTCCCTTGTGAGGTTTTTTGTTTGTTAATTATTTATATACATTATACGTCATGTATAATGATTTGACTTCTTGATGTCCATGAGGGTTCAAATATGTCGACCAAATTTTTGTATCTCTTTCTTAATGCCACTAACAAAAAACAGTTTATAAATGTTCAATACAAAACAAAAATGCTATTTTTATTGCACGTAATATATCACATAGATTAGATATTATGGTGATGGAACACATATCGTTGCCTTAATTTAGAAAGGACGTAACTAACATTTCAAAAATTTTACAGAAGGAAAAAACACATAATAAATGTCATAATTTCAGGAATTTTAAAAATGTTTTAAAGCAATTTGAATTAAAAAGGGGAGACAGATTTTGCGTACACAGCACACTATTTTTTTTTTGAATAACGATGTATTTTATATTTTTCTATACGAATATACGTATATAATAATATATATAGATACGCCCTTTCTAAATTAAGGTAAAAATATACTCATTCATTAAAAATAAATATAACTCATACCTGGTGAGAAAAAATCAATATCAGATGGCGCTATCGAATTTAAATCAACATTTACAAAATTCAAAATTTAGTATACGCATAGAGAAATAAAAAAACCATAGATGGTGAAAGATAAGTGGAGGACTTGAAAGTGAAGGGAAATTTTCTAGATGGCGCTGGTGTGGTGGATATGGGCAAATTCCCCTGGAAACAAAAACTATATAACCATGCTGTTTTTGCCTTTTGTATTGTGAACAAATATCAAAATCGAAATGCTTTCCCATTATTTATATTCAAAGACGATATAGAATTAGACGACCAGAAAATGTCCACAATTTGGCAACCGTGGTTAAAGGGAGCCAAAAAGTGCTAGAAATTCACTCAAACGCATTTCTCTCTCGCGTCATATCTTGATTATTTCATACTTTTTGCAAAGTTTATGTAATTTTACTTCAACATGGTTGGAATTTGTATAGTTATATATAATAACACTATCAAAAAGCTGCTCGTGTATTGAAATATTCAATGAAGAGAGTAAGAGAGAGAGAGAGAGAGTAGATAGAGAATGACTAGGGTTTCACTCGTTTTGTTTGAGTGAAGAAAAATTTTGACTGTCTACTTGTACATCGTTTTTGTTATATTCTATTTTCAAATTTAAACAATAGAACCGAAATAAAAATGATGTTTGAGCGCTTTTTCGTCGCATCCGAGTGAAAAATGGTCGTACGGGAACAGCTTGTGCCCTCTGGTGAAAATGGTGATTAAGCAACTGAATCATCTATGGTTTTTATTTATCTATGGTATCTGAGACCTGCTGCACCGGAATTCTGTAACTTTTTATCGATAAAAATCGGTAGTTTAATTAACAAATTCAAAAAAATTCCAATACACAATTTCTGAATTTTGTCAATTTAACTGCCGATTTTTATCGGTAAATTAAATCGGTCGTAGAACTCCGGTGCGATGAAAACGATTTGGAGTTTTTGGCGGTTCTAACAAAAAAGTATGAATTTTGTACTTATGTATATTATGTGATAAAATAAACCCTTTCATACACTAGGTCCCTTTCCTCATTGCAGGTAACATATGGGCCACCCTATGTCGCATCACGTCACCATCGTAAATTGTTTATATTTTAGGACCATGAAGTTCGATTGTTTTCTATTCTTTTACTAAATACAGAATGTAAGAAGCTCTATACGAGTATTTAATAACAGATGAAAAAACAATCTAACTAACTGGTCTTAAAATATAAGCAATTAACGAGTGTGACGTGATGTGACAAAAGGTGGACCTTTCTGTGGAAATGCCCATATACAGATTAAGCTGTAGGGTGTTAATGCTTATTAATGCCGAAAGTAAACAGCAGTCAACTGTATGGGTGTTTCAATCCAACAAAAGTTTTTCGCGCCCGAAGCACTTCCAAGCAAATGGTCGTCTGTTTTTTCGGAAAACCCCGACATGTCGCAATCGTACCACGAGAACAACGCAGAACAGTGAATTCTGAGTGGTACACAACCATTTGTTTGCCAGTGGTCTTCCAAGAAATCAGGAAAACCAACCGCCGAAGACGGATCACTCTTCACCACGACAATGCGAGCTCTCACACATCGGCTGAAACAACTGCATTTTTGGGCACCCAAAACATCGATTTGATGGGTCATCCGCCGTATAGACCTGACTTAGCGCCGAATGACTTCTTTTTATTCCCGTACGTAAAAAACAAACTGAGAGGTCAACGTTTTTCGACACCTGAAGAAGCAGTTGCTGCATTCAGAATGCATGTTTTGGAGATACCTCAATCAGAGTGTTTCGACAATTGGTTCAAACGCATGCAAAAGTGTATAAATCTTCATGGGAAATATTTTGAAAAACAATAAAGTGATTTTCGATAATTAATATTTGTTTTTGTTCTCTAATCCCGAAACATAAAATACAACCCTCGTATATCGGCAATACTTATACGTCATGTATGCGACATTAAAATATTATTAATTATACTCATAGTGGTTTCTGGTCGTCGTTGTTGCAATGTTAATGTGCACGGCTCTTGTACATGAGAACGTGGGTTCGATCCATGCTCTGACCACCTTACATTTCTTTCGACGCCTGTCACCTCGCTTAGTGACGCCGATACTATCGAGTATTTAGCCATGAAAAGGCTTCTTAAAATACCGTTGGGAACCGATTTAAAACTGTAGGTCCCAATCAGTGAGTGTAAAACTAGAAACCGCACAGCTCACTGGTTATGAGAAGCTCTCCCCAGTCTTTTCATGGGATGTAATGGAAACCATTTTTTTAATCGTAGTGGTCTCAACAACTATTTTTTATGATGCGTATAGTTTGTATGTAGCAGCATACCTAACCTGATCGACTGTTTTTGATCGAAAAAGGGGATTTTAACCCAAATGACATTTACAATTAAATAATAAAAATATAAAATTTAGAAATATTTAAATTATATTTAAAAATAAAATATATATTATATATATATAAAAATAAAATAAATATATATATATTTCAATAACCATTTTTATTGGCGACTTGAAGGCATTTGGACAAAAAAAAATTTGCGTAATGTTTTATGAGGGTTGTTTTTGGATCATAGACATCAAAAACTTTGTTGTTGTCGATGTGACAATACATTTATAACGTTCTAAAGTTGACAAAAAACTGATGACGACGTCGACGACGACAACGGGAATAAGGCCGATTATTTTTACATTATTTTTGAAAAAGTAACTAGCAACAATAAGAACAATTTTCCTCTTAACCGGGGTTTTTTAGTCGGCGACACCAGTTTAATTTGAAAATAATTTGTTTTGAGATTTGTTTAAATATTATGCCCACAACAAGCATGTGATTACGCCACTATTGTGACTCATCCGACGGTAAAACAAATTAGATATATCACATTACAAAACTGTCGTAGTCGAAATACGACAACGACATTCGTAATAAGAAGAAAAATCGACAAAAAAAATTCTATCAGCTTATTTCAGTTAGTGATCGAGTTGAACATATGTCAGGAGTATACAACTAAGCCTCTGATGATGAACTTCACAAATTTCGAAACATTGTGAAACATTTCGTGACATTGTGAATTCAAGTCCTGCTTGTGACTGTTGAAAATTGTACGTTAAAAAATATAACTTCCAAGCTAAATTATACTGTACTATTCCTAAAGACCAAAACTTTACATATAAAGCGGAACTTCTTTGTAAAAAAAGGGGGATTGAAATCCAAGGCGGGTTGAGACATCGAAAAGCCGTATTAAAATCCAAGGCGGGATGAGACATCGAAAAGCGGGATGGTTGGTCAGGTTAAGCATACCTGACTTGAACGAAACGATTATATACAAATTAAAATGCTTGATTTTTATATATTTAGGCTTATTTTAACTAAATACGTATAAACCAAAAAATTCCGATTTTTTACCCATTGTGTTCCGATTTTTGGTCACAACTAGTTAGTCAGATTATTTATACGTCGTTATAAAGCGGCTAAGCGCAATGTCGACCTTTGCGGATACTACCTGAACACCTGTACGGAGTCAAAGTTTTTCGAGCAAAAATTAAAACCGCCATAAAACGATCACAAATGTGCATCAACTCCGGAGCTGGTAATTTGACCGATCATAAAACTGCAGAGCAAAAATGGCCAATCGAATCACTAATTTTAAAAGAAATGTGAAGAACACACCAAAGGAAAAATTCATTTTGACGATATATGACAGGACAAGGAAATTTCTCACAAGGAGATACTCTTCGTACAAACGGACAAAGGTAATAAGACAGTGGCGATGTACAAACACGACTACGTGGAGAAAATGGAAACACTTTTGAATGACAAAAATACGTATAGAACTTTGAGAAACAACCCAACTGATAAGCTACAGAAAACGAACAATAACATCATCACGTCACTTCACAAAGTCACCTATCAGGCATATCTTTCGACGTAATATCACTATTCACTAATATTCCAATTCACAATGCAGTGAAAATTATCATGGGCAAATGGTCCATTATTCAACAACACACGAAAATGTCAAAGTCAAAATTTCTCGAAATTTTTAAATTTTTTCCTCTTGGACAATAACTACTTTATGTATGAAAAATTTGTATACAATCAAATATATGGTATGCCAATGGGCAACCCTTTATCACCTACCATCGCGGATATCATACTGGACAATATTGTGGATGACACATTAACAGAACTGAAGGACAATGGCATACACATCAAGTATATAACAAAATACGTAGATGATATTTTGGCGATAATTGATAATTGACAAGAATGACTAGACACTTTGAATAAATATCACTCGAAAATTCAATTTACAATTGAAATCGAAAAGGACAAGAGCATCACCTACCTGGGCACCAAATTATACCATGACAACGAACGATATCATTAAATTTGACTGGTATACGAAACCAACTTCATCTGGACGGATTATGAACTCAACCAAAATCGCAGATAATTAACACGGCAAAAAGTCTGATTCACAGAGTATTGACTATTAGCGACGAACAATACCACCAGAAGAACATTGAATTGATGACGAACATGTTGACTAACAACAGCTTTCCCAGAAACCTCATTACCAGACTAATAGACGATAATATTAGGAGCATAGATCTTCAAATACATTCGTCCAACGCTGAGATTGCAGAAAGCGAAACGAGAACTTTTTTCAGTGTAAAATACATCCCTGGGTTAATGGACAACAAAACTCTTCAAGCGATAATGGCAACAGAGGACATACATTTTGAATATAGGCCTAACACAACACTTGGCACTATCTTCTCCCAAACGAATACACCAATTGAGCGACAACTACAAAACAATGTCATATACGAAATACCATGTAAAGGAGACGGAACACAAAGCTGCGAATTGGTATACATAGGTATGACAAAGAGACAACTGCAGATGAGATTGGGAGAACACAAGACAGACATTGAAAAAGAGAGAACAAGAACAGCATTGTCACAACACATAATTGATTCAGGCCACACAGCTGATTTCGATAATGTAAGGATATTGAATAAAGAGAGAAGAGAAAAGACGAGAATGACATTGGAAAGTTTGAGAATACTAGAGAAGATAGACAAAACGATGAATCTCACAGAAGACAGTGACAACATAAGCGCGAGCTACAGTGTGGCAATACAGAACTTTAATTGTGTTTCTTAAGTTGTGTTTCTTTTGTTTTATGTGTTAATGTAACGTGTAAATACAAATTACGCATTTAAGTTAATATTATTGTAAGTTTACTGTTTTGCTGATAATGCATATTGTTAATTGTGACATAATTTTTGTATTTAAAATAGACGAATCCCCTGAAGATGTCAACAAGAAATTGACGAAAAGTCGGGAAAATTTAATAAAAATTACTTTTTATTTACAAACAACTATAAGTCTAATTAGCTTGATAATCAACCACTAAACATACATATACAATTGACCAAAAATTGACAACACTTAATGTGATCAGTTTCACACATTCAAATAAACTTTCCGTGAAAACAGAGACCAATATTTTCATTTCCAACAAAATGGCAACCATATCACGATTAGATATTACTTTTTCTCCACCTTGTATTATATCAATAATACTCATACGTCATCTAGGACGTTGCATAATTATTATTGATTATACACACAGAGAGATGTCGAACATCTACTATATGAATGAATTTTTCTTTATGCCAATTATAGTAGGATCATATTATTATTTTGGCAGGATGATAGCAGTAGCAAGCAGTTAAGCGCAACATGCCATCTATATACCCCTGGATTTGAGGATTTAAACAATTTTTAAATTTAAGAGAAAATATGAAATAATTCTTCATAAATGATGTGTCAACCTGAAGATATTTGCACAAATGTGCAATGTCAATTAATGTGAAATATTTTAAAAAATTTCTGTTTGGCGGTCGTAGGCCCTTGCCGCTCGGGCTCCCCTATTCATAAATAAATAAATGGTTTCCCATGACATCCCATGAAGTCAGTGGGGAGAGTTTCTCAAAACCAGTGAGATGTGCGCTTTCTAGTTTTGCAATCACTGCTTGGGAGTTACAGTTTTTACACCGATTCCGAAAGGTATTTTGAGAAGCTTTTTTTAAGGCTAAGCGAGGTGACCGTCGGCGAAAGTAATGTAAGGTGGTCGGAGCAGGAATCGAAACCACGTACTCATGTACAAGACCCGGCCACACTAACCATTGCACCACCGACGGCTCAGTATACATTTTATTTTAAAATCTCTCACACACCGTCACGAGCGACAACACATGTACCTAAATACTTGTCCCAGTTTTCACATTTTCATTTCCCTTCAAAATTAGAATTAAAGATTTCCTTTTAATTTTAGTCCTTTCACACAGCCACAATCTATTCACGTCAACCCCTGCCTACAACAACACATTGTCAACAAGATATAAGGATGTTAGGATGTTATTTGTTAACTTGTTCTCGATTTTGTGATTAAAATCTTTTGTTAATGTACATTTCGATATCCGAAACATAAAATCTCCCCAAGTACTTAAAGAGTATCCTTTAAAGGATGAACCCAACAAAACACAAGTATTTAAATACACTTTGATGTGGATCAAACAGTTGATGTTTGGTTTTGGATCATTGGTTATTTCGACAAACAGATATATACTTGTAAAAACTAATGAATATTTTGCATGACATTTGATTAAAGATTTTGTGGATCCTTCTTTGCGGTTGACATCTAGTGCCTAAGGTTATTTAGGTGCTGCCTTAATTGGAAATTCATTTCAAGAGATTTTGTGGAGGCAACTGACACAAGGCAATAGAAAACCCTGAATCTGCCACTTCACTTTATTTATTCCCTCCTCAAGAATAAACTTTATTAAACATGCAATAGATTGATGAGTGGTGTGTGTGTGTGTGTAGCAGTCAAGAGTGTTTTATGCATAACATTTTTTCCATAGACGCTATTTATGAATTAAAGTCTTGACCCACTGACCCATATATTGGAAGTTGGTGCGAGTTGTTTATTCCTCTTCTCGGAAATGCTTACACTGCAGACGAGTGCAAACGTTAACAAAGACGCTGAGAAGCTATTGAAAGTATGTGTAAATATTAACGTATGTACTTATGTGTATGATTAGAAGCAAAATCTATGAATTCTTTACAATTATGTAGATGAATGGCCGGCCTATTGAGCAACATCGATGCTGGCAAAAAATGTAGGGAGTATAAAGATTATCCGTGTAAAATAATCTCAAGTCTGCTAATGTTGTTCAAATTTAATTAGCTTAATGTACCTGAGCATTTTATTTAGCTTTTTAAATTTTTTTTAATTTAAAATCACATCTTAACACATCATCAATTCTTCCGTTATTATTACACACTTTTGATTAAAACTTCAGAGAATTCTCGAAATTTAAATTTAACTGATTCATAGAATTTAAAATTTTTTAAGGATTTTTATAGAGATTTTATCCCCATTGCCGATGTCGAAAAATGTAATAACTAACTGATAATTTTAATGATTTGAATATTGCATCGTGCTAAATTTGGTATGCTCTTTCGATTACTACTATCGCCATAAAGATATCTCTTATCGTTTACGAGATACCCAATGGAACAAAGTTCTAACTACATATGTTTCTATAATATGAGGGCGGATCAATAAGGACGTGACTTTTCGAACTTCCCTCGTAGTTATATGAAATGCAACACTGCTCCCATCAAGTACCATCTGTTAATAGGCTACTGTCAAATTTTGAGCAAGTTTCGTCAATGACTATTTCCTATTTCCAAACCTAAAGAAATGGCTCGGTGGAAAGAGATTTAGCTCCAAAGATGAAATTATTGATCAAACAAATGCCTATTTTATGGACCTCGAAAAATACTATTTTTTTGGAAGGGATACAAAAATTGGAGAAACGTTGGGCTAAGTGTATTGAGCTAAAAGGCGATTATGTTGAAAAATACTTTTTTTTCAAAAAAAAAAAACTGTGTTTCATTCAAAATGTCAAGGACTTATTGATCCGCCTTCGTAATTTAGAACCTTGTGTTCCAAAACGACTTGAAAAATGTTCCAGTTTGAACATTGTCTACCAAAATATTGTTGACAGAACTTTGTTGCACAACATTCTTTCGTAGCATTACATAGTCAAATAGAACTTTGTTGATTAACATTGTCCCGTGTGTATTTAGACCTGTCAGCAACAATTTGAACATATTTTTACTGGATGTTGTCTGCTTACACCAGCAAGCCAGTAAAGCCGAGTACTAAGAAGAGTCACGTGAAAAATATTGAGCAAAACTAATTTGTTACGCTGCGAAATGGGGCAGCAACATACATATCAGTGATAACGACCATATTTTTCTCTATTTTTAAGTTCTTTTACACTAAAAATCTATTTTTGTTCAGAAATTGAGCGACGGTAGATAACACTGGTCATATCTTCCTTCAATTTTATTAGTCGTTGCATTTTTCTTAGCAACATTAAAATGTTGCTCAATACATGTTGCTGATATTTCGCGCGAACAACTTAGTACAGGATGTTTTTTATGTTCCAGGCCGATGATTTTTTTTTCTGAACCACTCCACTACCGTCTGCGCATATGATCATTTTCGATTAGTTGTTGAGCCCTGTACTACACGTGCGGAAATATTTCGTCGATATTCCGCAGGCATTTTTGTGTATGGAGTTTTGAAAAGTTTCACGTAACTTGAGAAATTTTTGTCAGAGAAGATATAACATTGAAACATATGTTTCACGTAGAGGTGTATGGGTGACACGAATTTGCCGTGTCAGAAATCAAATCAACCAGAAATCAACTTTTCCAGAAAACAGCTTTTAAAGATTGCGTGTCGCGCTGCGTTCTTTCAAACTTCAAATGTAGTTTGAAACAAAATAAATGAAGTTATGAGTCAGTAGGTTGTTACATTGAAAATAGCGTCAAATGTTTTATAAAATTCGATCAAAAAACAAAAATCAATTTTCCCGTAGACCAAGTGTTTTAGTTCTAAGGTTAAACGCTGCCAAAAATTAAAGTTTTAAACTTCCATTATACGAGGGCGGATCAATAAGTCCGTGACTTTTTGAATGAAACAGGTTTTGTTTGCAAAAAAAAAAAATATTTTTCAACATAATCTCCTTTTAGCTAAATACACTTAGTCCAAAATTTCTCCAATTTTTGGATCCCTTCTATAAAATAGGCATTTGTTTGATCAATAATTTCATCGTTGGAGCTAAATCTCCTTCCACCGAGCCATTTCTTTAGGTTTGGAAATAGGAAATTGTATTCAATATTTCAATATTTCCAATTCGTAGCCCAATTCATGGAATTTTGCCTTTGAAACTACACACGTGTGCACCCGTGCATTATCTTGATGAAAAAGAAATTTTTTCTTGGCCATATGGGGTCGTCTTTTTTAAATCCTCGTTAAATCGGTCCAATAAGTTGGCATACATAATATTCGCCGTTTATTGGTTTTTCCCTTTTGAAGGTAATCGATGTGGATTATCCCGCGTGCATCCCAAAAAACTGTTGCAATCACCTTAATGACCGACAAACTTACCTTGGCCTTCTTCGTAGCCGGTTCACCCGAAGAAACCCATTGTCTAGATCCATGATCCATGTTTCATCCACAGTTACGAAACGCCACAAAAACTCCTTCGAATTGCGGTTAAACAACTCCAACCAATCCTACGAAATTGTCATACGATTACGTTTATGGTCAATTGAGAGCAAACGCGGCACCCATCTTGCAGACAGCTTTCTTAAACCCAACTGATCATTTAAAATCGAAACCACACTGCCATATGAAATGCCTATGGCATCAACAATCGCACGCACTTTTACTCTTCGATCGGCCAACACCATATCGTGGATTTTTTCGACATTTTCGGGTGTATTGACCTCAATTGGCCGTCCAGAACATTCAGCGTCATTTGCAATTGTACGACCACAACGAAAGTCAGTAAACTACTTTTTTACCATTGAAATCGATGGTGCAGAGTCTCCATAGTATTTATCAAGCTTCTCCTTGGTTTGACTAGAAATCCGCTTTTTTCCAAAAAAAAAAAAATGCACGAGGTTGTGTGTTTTGAACAGCTGTGAAACGCAAAGTAAATGACGGAACTAGCTCAAAATTTGACAGTAGTCTATTAACTGGTGGTGGGAGCAGTGTTGCATTTCATATAACTGCGAGAGAAGTTCGAAAAGTCACGTACTTATTGATCCGCCGTCGTAGGAAACCTGTTACAATTTTTCTCGTCACTGTTAATGTATCAAATAGAATTATGTAAGTATCAGGCGGTATGACTAAAAATACCATATTATTGTTTCGTTTCTTTGAAATTATTTAACAACGTTGTAAACGCTCATTATTTAAAAAATTAAAACTTTTTACTAAAATAAGTTGAATGAAAAAAATACTTTTGAATTATGGATTCTTTCAAAATTGATTTCTGCAACAAAGTTCTAAGCAATCTAATTTAAGTACTTACTGTGCCACAAGTTTCTAAGTGGCTCATAGAAACTTGTGGTACCAAGTTTTTGCGCCTAATAAATGATCATCAAAGTTCTATCTATTTTTTTAAACACAAAATTCTAGAAAACTGAAGATTTCATCGTGGATATAGACGTATACGTAATATGTAAAATAAATATTTTCCCATTGCATCCCATTAAGCTGCATGGGAGAGAGCTTCTCACAATCAGCAATATGTAACTTCCGTTTTTATGATGTATCGTCTCTCTGAATTGAAAGAGCAAGAAAGCGTTTTTCATTACACCCTAATGAGTAATAATAATAATCAATTTTTGCGAATGATTAATATTATTAATTATATGGTTATCCCCAATTGCTGACTCAAATTTAAGTGCAACACAACTTGTACTTAGTGCATAGAGTATGAGCAATTTGCGTGTCAATTTATTGTTTAACATTTAGTTGTAAACTGTATTAAATATTAAATTAATGTAGTAAATTACTCATTCCTAATAAATAATACTGACTGCTACAAATTACCATTGTACAAAATCTGTTGTGATCCTTTGCAATGAATGATTATTGAGAAGAAGCAACAACATATTTTTGTGTGTTGTACAATATTTGTTTGCTGCCGCCACTGTGCATTTTTACAAATTCTCCCTAAACAGTTATGATACAAATGACCCATATTAATATTTAAAAAAAATCAAAGTGTTCTGTTTTATAACGGAAATTCAAAAAATATATAGTTTCGCTTTTCAATCACTTGATGACAATGTGGTTGGGTGGGTAGTTGGTGGAGTCTATGTGGGTTGGTTGCATGCCATTTGCTGATGATGATATACATTTCCATTTCGTGTTTAGATCTGTCGAAATGTATTTGATATTGCATGCAACTTTGTAGAACAAAGAAAAAGTATCGAAATAAACCCAACAAGACAACAAAGAGCGTGAAATTACTATTAAAAATATATAACATACATATATGTATATATATACATTAGACTGGTCCTTATTTTGAAAGTCGTCGGAACCTGCGGGCCATGGGCTCATTTTGTTTATATTTATGTCAAATATCACCGTGCAAATTTTGAGCGCGATCGATAAACCTTTACCACTCTCTCAAGAGCCTTAAAGTTACAAAAATAGTCTATTTTTGAAAAATTTTCCAATTTGGACCACCCAAACGGAAAAAGGATGCACCCTAATTTCCAGACTATATTTTTCCTGATGCAGGAATTCATTACGAACAAAATGACACCTCACAAGCTAAAATCGGAGTAAGACTCACGAAGTTATAAATGATTAAAAAAGGTCAATTTAATAAAATGGAGGAAATTTTCTCTTAACCCTTATTAAGGTCTGTTTGTTTGACTGAAAACCTTTAAATCGATTTTTACCCCATTTCCCGTCATCCAATCGAGTTGAGTTGAGTTCAGAGTCGCCACAACAAATGCGTTGCCGGATACAGCCAGGCAATGTTCATTCTATCGTATCAACTCGATTGGATGACGGGAAATGGGGTAAAAATCGATTTAAAGGTTTTCAGTCAAACAAACAGACCTTAATAAGGGTTAAGAGAAAATTTCCTCCATTTTATTAAATTGACCTTTTTTAATCATTTATAACTTCGTGAGTCTTACTCCGATTTTAGCTTGTGAGGTGTCATTTTGTTCGTAATGAATTCCTGCATCAGGAAAAATATAGTCTGGAAATTAGGGTGCATCCTTTTTCCGTTTGGGTGGTCCAAATTGGAAAATTTTTCAAAAATAGACTATTTTTGTAACTTTAAGGCTCTTGAGAGAGTGGTAAAGGTTTATCGATCGCGCTCAAAATTTGCACGGTGATATTTGATATAAATATAAACAAAATGAGCCCATGGCCCGCAGGTTTCGACAAACTTTAATTTTCTCCATACAACATAGGTCCAGTCTAATATACATACATACATATACATATATCTGTATGTATAAATATAAGTACATATATTTGTTTTGATTTAATAGAATACTCAACAACCCAGTCACCACACGGCTTTGCGACTCCAACATCCCTCCCTTGTCTGTTGTGTTGCCTCACATTCTCGGTGCTGCAGTCTTCGCTACACGATGGGGATGACGAGAATGGCAACGATGCTGTTGTAGCTGCAATTGTCGCTGATGCTGTTTCTGCTTCGGCTGCCACTAATGTTAATGTTGACGCTGATGACGATGATGATGATCCCCTTTACAGCAATTTGTTGTGTAAACACAAAAAATGCATCAGCATTCACCAACGACAATAAAACCCAACCCAATGATTTATTTTGCAATCCACCTATTCCACCTCCTTTCTGTTTTTTTTTTCTCTCATCGTCATAACCCCACTCTATCTCTCTTGAATTCGACAGTTGTTGGGAGAGTAGAAACACACTGATGATGGTTTCATCCATCTTAAACCAAAGTGATAAATGAGCTCTTTTTTTGTTCACTTTTCCTTTTTTGCATAATACATTGATTGTTTGTTGTTGGTTGGGCTTCGTGTACACACACACACACACACACACACACACACACAGAAAGATGCACAAATGAAGCAAAGTGCCTTTGTGTACACTGCAGTTAATGTTTCGATATAGCGAAAGTGTTGCATGTGTTTGATTGAGCACAGATACTTGTGTCGGTGTGTGTTTCGTTGGATTTAATGGATATTTCCTATCAATTGTGCATCCTTTTTGTACCGGAATTTGCACTGTTTATCGCAATACGGTTGTGTTTTTTTTTTAAATTTGAGAACTTCTGGTTGTTACTAGAGTGTCCACAAAACGGGCCTTGTTTAAAACCCGGTTTTCCGGTTGTTCGAAAAATCAATTTTACAGTAAATTGGTGTTCAATTTAAAAAAAAAAATTAAAACTGGCATTTCCCTGTTTCTTTTTAAATTGAATTACACGTGTGCCACTTAGAAAACATTTATTTACCGACCGTTTCCTATTTTTATTCGTGTTTAAATCCCAAAATTTCATATCTGTATTTAAATTTGACAATCATGTTTAAATTTTAAATTTAAATTATTTCCAATTTGGAATATGTGTTTAATTTAAAATTGAAACTTGAAAACTTAAATTCAAATTCACATTCAACTTATTTAAATTTGAAATCAAATTAGAAATAGATTGGGATGTATCAAAATCATAAATAATATACACTCCGGTTCACTTATTTAAAGGCACTAAAAATTCCATATTTAGTAGCCTGTATCTTTTGCAATTTGTAACCGTTTGCAGAATTTTAAAATGGAAATGGAAGCTAGACATCTTGAGATGAGATATAAATCATGACAATAGCGGTTTCTTAACTAAAGAACTTTTTTGAGCAATTTATAAAAAAAAAATCCAAAAATGTGCTATTTTTCTTGTTCACTTGAATAAAGACACTTTAACTAAAAAACTGTTTTTCTTGTTTTTTTTACTTTATTTAAGAACTATTAGTAATGGGTACAACACCAATTGTTTTTATTAACTTCAAATATACGGGGTTTTCAAGAGAATTTATGTAATCCAACGCAATTTGATTCCAAGCATCCTTAATGGCCTGAATTAGTGACTGCTTGTCATCAAATTGTCTACCTCCTCCTCCTACCTCAACCAACCCCAGACATTTTCGATAATGTTTAGATCTGGCGAATAGGGTGGCCAGTCAAGAATTTTAAAATTTTGGTTTGCAATGAACTCCTTTACTACTCTGGCGTTGTGTATAGGGGCATTATTCTAATGCAATATCCAAGATATGGGACCAAATAGTGCACTGAACTTTGGAAAAGCCGATTCCAATAACGTTTTATAGCTTGCACCACCCATTTTTGTACTTTGAAATTCAAGATCGATTGTGCCATAGTACGTAATAGCACCCCACACTATAACGCCGCCCTCTCGGCTGTGATGTCGGTTCAAAAAACGCCTCTCTTTGCGCAGATCATGAAAATAATAGTTGTAGCCATAAGGCCAATACAAATTAAACTTCTTCTCATCCGTAAATACAACGGTTCTCCAGTCATATACATGACCTATTGGCTGCACATCCCATACCATGTAGTTTCTTGCGAATTGAAGCAGCTTTTCCTTACGAGGAGCATTATGTGGCGCCTTTTTTTGTAATTTCAGATATTTAAGATACTCACAGCTCTTAACTACTCTCCGTACTGATGACTTGCTCGCTTCCACTCCAGCTCCAGCTCTTATTTTTGACAAGGATTAAGGCAGAATTAGAAGCAATTCTGATGATTATTCTTTTCTCATACGTAGACAAGACAATGAAACACTTCCTTTACAATTTTTTCCATACCCCTCGGGGTCCTTGATGTAATTGTCGACAACTGGTGGGCTCCGTCCAATTTCTTTAGCTATTGCGGGGTTAGTATATCCTTCAGAACGGTAAACATCGATTTTAGTTGTTTCCGATAGATTTAAAATTTTTTGTTTTGCCATTTTGACTCGTAAAATGATTAAAATGTAATAAATTATAAAATACAAACGCTCCCTACAAAAAATTATCGCTTACTTTAAAAATAATAAAAAAATTATATAGTGCCTTTATTCGAGGGAACCAAAAAAAATAGCACATTTTTGGACTTTTTTTTTATAAATTGCTCAAAAAAGTTATTTAGTTAAGAACCCACTATTGTCATGATTTTTTATATATCTCAAGATGCCTAGCTTCCATTTCCTTTTAAAATTCTGCAATCGGTTACAAATTGCAAAAGATTCAGGCTGCTGAATATGTCATTTTTAGTGCCTTTAAATAAGTGAACCGGAGTGTATTATCTTTCACACATTATCTTTCACACTCATCTCAAGATGTCTAGCTTCCATTTCCATTTTAAAATTTTTGGAATCCTTGTTTGGTAATGCATTCTTTAATAAAGCCTGTGAAATGCATTATATTATAAGGCTTCCACAGACCTGTTAAACGAATGCAAGAAGACGCTGTTGTTCTTGAAAACCTGTCTTCTCTATGTTCGCAATTCATAACATGCAATCATAATATGCGACAGCCCAGTAGATAAAGCGTCCGAGTATAAGTACTAAGGTCGTGTGGTCGATTCCTGTTGCTGCAGATTTTTAAAAAAATAATTTATAAGTATTAAAATTGGTAAAAGTATAAATCTTAAATGTGAAAATAGTTCGCATATATTGTGTTTTATTTTTGCTTAAGTCCCTTTAAAACTACTCCTTTTGCAGGCCTTCATAAGCCCATCTTATAGAGTAGGCCCGACGTATTCTTTAGAATGCCTGTTAGGCATGATTTCAGACCTTCGAGTTCATGACGTCCGTAGTTGGGATGCTAGTTACACAGACAAAACAATGTGCACAGAATCGGATGCGGATCTGTTTTGTACCTATTACGAGTCCGAAAAAGCATACAAAAGCCAAACGCGCCCGAATCGAAATCGTTATGGGTGCGTTACGAGTCCGTAAAATTATTACAAAGCGAAGTCCGAGTTGTCAGACCCATTTCCCGTAAAATCATAAAAATGCGAGTTTGGCGAAGTACATTTGAAATTTCTTGTGAGTAAACTAAGCTCGTATTTTGGCCATGGTCCAATCCTTCATCCCTCCGCTTCTGACACCGGAAAACATTTTTGCCTAAAAAATTGTATGTCGCAGATTCGTACATCCTGAAAAATCTGTCTTTTTTTGTTGTTTGGATGCAAATATAACGTGTTTGTAGCTTGTCGCAAATATAGTATACTTGTGTGCAAACACATTCTGTTTGCCATTGAATATTAGATGTTTGAGACACAATAACACAAATGTAGCTTTGTTTGGTGATAACTGCTGAAAACAGAAACGTGACAGACAACATAGAAAGAGAAAGTAGCAGAACTAAAATTCATGAAAATTGTGTTTGCAAACATATACATGTTTTTTACAATATAATAGCTAAAACACAACAACTTGAAAATAAAAAATATTAACCTCCATTATCACCAACTCAATTTATCCTGCAGTTAAGGTTTACTAAAAGTCTTAGCTGTCCGTATATATGGAAGTTAAAAATTATAACTGCACGCTGAAAAAAATGGTCCAGAAACTTGTTGCAGGAAACATGAAACATGTATTGAAGATCTGGTGCATTTTTGTTCATTTGTTGTCTGACACGTTTTTGTTTTCAGCAGTTTTCAACTAAACCACATTTGGGTCACAAAAACATATATTATAACCTATTAATCATTGTGTTTCAAACATGTAATATTGCATAGCAAACACTATGTGTTTCGAAACAATAATATTATATTTGCATCCAAACAACAAAAAGGCAGATTTTTCAGCGTGTGTTAGTAACCAGACATTGTGATAATGGCCCTGAAACGAATTAAATATGGCCGACAACAATATTTAATTCGTTTCAGGGCCAAATACAGGTATATGTATAATATGAATTCGAATCGAATCAGCAAAAATGTATAAAAGTGAATCAGTCTTGAATTAATTTTATTACTATATTTTATTTTATTTTGGAATTGTAAATTAATACTTTATTCATTTCGAAAATATCAACATGTTCCAAGATATCGGTGCATTGGATTTATAGATACGATCAATAAATTCAGATACGTCGGCCTCATCGCAAATAAACCCCACCGAACAACTAATGTGACATCCGTGTTTAACAACAAAGTTGCACGCACAGAGTAATGAACCGCTAAAAACATTTTAAAGGTTGTAAAATATTTTTAATTAAGTAATTAATTTTTAATCTTTTAAATGTTTCACAGAAAACCATTTATTTCCTTCCAAAATACATAATTAATGTTGCGAAAGTAGCAAACATAGTGTACGGTGTGTGGGTATAAATAACTACAGTATCATCTCGACCTATTATTACAGTTGAGTCTATTGTGTGCAAGTCTCTTCTTTGTTTTGTAAAACCGAAAACAAAACAATAATAACCATTTATGCAAATACATATATTTGTTTATCTTTATCTACTTATTTACATAATATACAACCATAAATAGATATACGCACGCAATATTTTTTATGTGGGTAGACCATTGTTAGGGGCATCAAAGAAGAAAATATGTATTCAATTTGACAGAAATAGAGATATAAGGCCGCAACTAAAACACGCACTTGCATCAGTCGCGGAAAAAGTGGCGAAGTATATTCGCCTTTTACACTATTCTCCACTGTCAAAATCCAAATTAGCAACTTTTCCGATGCGTGAATGGGGATTATTTGAGGACCTTTGTATGAAACTCATACCATCAAAACAATCCGCATCGGAGGGAGACAAGTGCGCATTTTGATTGAGGCACAGAAACAAATGAAACAATTAAAAATTGTTACAAATTAACAGAAAATCTTGTGGGTGATACCTTTTATTCATAAGCCTCGAAAGATGAATAATTTACACAATAAGCAATAATGTTTTCGTTACGAGATAGCATTATCGCATGCTTACTAGTAACGAAAACGCCAATCTAGCGATAAATTGAAGCTACATATAAGCGTCTTGCTCTAACGCATATTATTTCTTCATGCTTTTTAGTTCACAATAACGTTTTGCTGGTTGTTTCTTACTGGCAACTTTATGCTTGCTTAAGACAGAACCATAAGCTGTAATTTCAAGTACCGCTTAATATCGCCTAAAAAATAATAACCTAATCTAAGCAAGCAGTATAACCAAAACACACCTAATACGAGATGTTTTTGTTTTAATTTTATGTAAAAATATTACATACAAGTCAAGTTGTTCCTTCTGCACTCTGAAATAAAAACAGCCTCAGCAACTTATTTCAGGAACCTTTTATATGATTCAAAGAATTGAAGATGTGAATTTTGAAGATATGCTGGTAAAAAATGAAGAAAAATTTATTATCAAAATGGGTGTTCTCTTTTGGCAACTACACACTGAAAAATCTGTAGTTTTTTTTATTGTTTGGATGCAAATATAACGTGTGTTTGGAGCTTGTCGCAAATATAATATATTTGTGTCCAAACACATTATGTTTGCTATTGAAAATTACATGTTTGAGACACAATAATTAATTGGTTATAATATATGTTTTTGTGACCAAAATTTAGCTTTGTTTGGTGGAAACTAACTTTAAAACACAATGATTAATATATTCTAATAGATGGGATTTCGACCCAAATATATCTGTGTTTGTGATACAAATACAGCTGTATTTGTTGCACTGTGTTTGCTCTTTCGAGAGTAAGGACTTGTTAGTGTATTTTTGCATTATTCAATCATTCAGTGATTTAGAAATATTCCTGACTGTGCGTGTAAATTGTAGATGAAGTCAGTGTTTATTACTTTGGCCGATGTATTGCCTTTTAGTTTCATGTAATCAGTCATCAATGCTTCATCGGACAAAGGATATCAAAGGCGCTTGATCAGTGAAAAAATAATAAACAAATTATCGGGCGGTTAAATGTTTTGTGATGTTGCTTTGGTTTTTGTGTATGTTTCGTATGTGCAGTACCTAAGTGAGAAACTATTTTGAGGAAAGAAACTGGAAAGAGCAACAACGTGAAGCACTTTGTTTGTTCGAATCGTAACGGCGGACCATTTGTGAAATATAATAAAAAACACAAGTAATTAATCGACGCTTGGCTTGCATGAACTTGATTTGTATATAAATATCTTATTTGTGTACATAGTGATAACCAACGAATAGTTGAAACCTTCTGAAACCAAAAACGAGGGAGACAACAAAGAAAGGTGAAGCAAAAGAGCAGCAGATTCTCATTTCATGAAAACAAATAAGGCATTCAATGCAAGTAAATGTTAAAAGGACCGTTTTAAATATTTTAATTTTTTCCATTAATTATTTATAATTTATAATTTATTAGTTGTATTAGTTTATTAATGTTGATAAAATTAATTATAATAAAAAACACCTACATATACAGCCCAATTCTCAATAGCAATTCCCGGGGAGTTTTTTCCCTATTCCCTGTTCCCCTATTCTAAATAAAATCTCCCTGGGAGTTTTTTCCCTATTCCCTTTTCCCTTATTCTAAACGAACTTCGAAAAAGGGAAATATTTCCGCGGGAAAAAAGTAGGTATTCTAAATGTCAATAAAATGGAGAATGTGAAAACAACTTTTGGGAGTAATTCCCCCAACAAATTGCTAGGGAGTACTGCGCAAAAATGTAAGTATTTAATATTTTCTATAAAAAATTAAATAATTACTTTTATTTTCATCAATATTATGGCATTATTCTTCGGAATAAATTTAGTTTAGCCCAAACTCTCAGATCTACACCAAAATGTCACCACCGAGAAAAGCGTCTGCACTGAGTTCAAAAGTTTTAAAAGAGGTTATCAAAGTTAGTAGAAATGAGTATCATTACAAAGGTCTTTCTATATTCTATAAATCTGTGTATGCACATATTTATTTTTATTAATCCATTGGGCGTTAATTAAAAAACAATATTTGTTAACCTGCCATTTTTAATAAAAATTTATTATTTCAAAAAATTTGTAGTTTTTTGGTAGACTCCGATAATAGACAAGACTTTTGCCTTTTTTAATGTATAATTCTCACCAATAACCCTTCAAGGACCGGAGACATTTAAGTTGAAAGTTTTGAATACATTTGCCACTTTTTGCACCAAAATTAAAAAATTATTTACAAAAAATCACGCGATTTAACACAAAAATACTATGCCAAAGCCACGAATCGGGTGTTGGACTCGCACTCGCACCAACTGGTTAATATAGATAAAAATGTTTATACACAGATTTATAGGGTTTAAAAAGGCCTTTGTAATGGTACTGATCGGATAATAAATGGCTGACTTATGCCCGATTATATATTCAAGCTATGGAGGTCTATATTTCGGAAAATATGGACCAGCGCCCTTTTTTTAATCTCTTCCGTAACGTTGAAATGGAAATAAATTTTTGAAACTCGTTAAATTTATATTTCACCTTGGCTCAGGCAGGGGGTACAAATTTCCTCTGAACCTTAAAACGATGTGTGGCAAAATCAGTAAAATCGCGCGATTGTTTTAAAATAATTTTTGATATTTTTATGAAAACAGTTCCTCATATTATGTTGAAAGTTTGATAACAAAACTAGAACTTTTTATATCCCCGGTCTTTCAAGGGCTACTGAGCCGTATTATACCTTGAAAGAAAGCCTGAAATCTTCTCTATTACCGGTATGTAGAAAAAACGTAGCAACACTACGATTTTTTTTTTTGAAAAAGAATGATTTTAAAGAAAAAAGTGAGGTTATAAAATCTTTTTTTTTAAATTATTCCACAATGGGTTAATAAAAAGTAAAATATTTTTAACCGCGTTTGTGGAGTTTAAAAAGGCCTTTCTAATGACATAAATTTCAGCAACGTCGGAAAAGTAGTTTCAGAGATATAGCCGACTATACATTCAAGCTTGGCAAGCCCATATCTCAAGAAGATGGGCCGATCGTACAAAAAAATATATATATTTCAGCTCATCTTAAAAATCTATATTGATGATAAAATTTTTATTCAATTCCAAGAAATGCCCCTGAACTAGAGTTTAGCCAAGTAAATATGTACGTTCCCATATTTACTTACAAAGTTTGCGGCAGCTCCAGTGAATTCGTCGCATCGCGTAACTATCTCCTTGCAAACGTTTGTTGTTGCTTCTCCTGCTCCCGGTCGTTCTACTGCTGCCATTCTAAAGGCTGTGGTGTACATTTTCACTTATTTTGATTGTTAATTAAGTTTTATTTGCTTAAAATGATTTGCATTTAACAACCAAAACCAAACGTCATAAAGCAAAACAGCTGACTTCGAAAATTCGCAATTCTCTCTCCCTTATTATTCTATTCCCCGTCTGTTTAGAATAGGAGGATTTTATTCCCGGGAAAAAATAATTCCCCGGGAATTATCTCCCGGGGAGTATTCAGAATCGGGCTGATAGTATATTGAAATCAAAGAATAATTCTTTTCTAAATATCAATGTTTGGGAGGTAATACGCATATGTTTCCACGTAAATATATGGGGGTTTGAGTGCTTCCGCGTAAAAGCATATATGTTTGCCAGTAAACATGCTACTGTTTGCATTTAAATACTAGTGAGTTTGGGTCTTGCAAATATATGAATGCATAGTTCCTGCAGAATATGTTACAGAGGCGGTATTTTTCAACGTGTATGCGCACATTCCATCCATTTAGCGACGAGAACCTTTTTTGATGCACGAGTACGTCAACAAACAAAATAATTGCCGGGTTTACGAGAACACCAATCCTCACGAAGTTCACAAAGTAGCAATGTATCCGCAGAAAGCCACTGTTTCTTGTTGATTGTTAGCTCGCATTGCTATCACCGTTCATGGAGAACGGTCGATGATGACCAATGTAAATGGGGCGCTACGTGCCACACACAGTGCGCATTCTAAACGAGCGACTTAAGGACATGGCTACCTCACACAGAGGCGACTTGAACTGGCCACCGAGATTGTGCGATTTGCGATTATGCTGTTTTCGGCAAACGGCCGATGTCCTCAAAATGAACATAACCTGTGCGTGCCATCACTAGAGTGTCCAAACCCGAAACCGAAAAACCGGGGAAACCAGTTAACCGACTTTTTTGCTATTAACCGTGTACCATTTTTTTTTTAAGAAAATCTGTTTTTGAAAACTGCCAGTTTTTTTTGACATTCTAGCCTTCACTCATTCAACCTCATATAGACCTGTCGAATGCTCGCCACCCAGCCAAACCGTAGCAGCTATTTGAACTATGTAATTTTCCGCACATAATGTCATTGATAGCTCTGTCAAATAAAAATCAAATTCCTTAATGTATCGTACGCAACTTGTTTTATACAATTTTAACAGCTACCGGACCCTATGGAAAACCCTTCATTACAAATTAAAATGTGACGCGTATAACAAACATTTCTTGTGAAAGTGCTGTGGTATATTTGATGGACTAAATTGTATCAAAAAAGTACAATTGTACCAACTTTTGCATCCTTGGGATGGATTAGTGGAGGTAAATACAATCTCTGGAGTTACAGTCAGAGCTCAATTAACACAACCAATAAAAGCTTTATTCGTTGCAATAATAGGAATAGTTAGCCGAATCGCAGTCATTACAAAAAGCATTAATACTTAAATTTAAATCTGAAAGCACATGACAACTAGCCCAAATTACACCGACAAATTTGAGTCAAATCAAAAACAATGAAAGGACTAAGTGATTCTGTTCCTCGACCTTGAACGAAAACTTTCTTCGTTCCTATTCTAGTCGAAAGAAAAGTAAACTGGGTTCCACAATCTTGCCATTTCAAGTCGAACGAAAACGTACAATTTCCCTATTTCGAATTTGCTGTCATTTGCGATCAAAGATAAAGTCAGCCGAACGAAATCTTTTGACTTAGAGGACCGCAATTTCACCCGAATTCGAATGATTGGCTTTCGTTAGAGAGTATTCTGTGCAGGCCAGGTTTAAAAGCCTTCTAAAGTTCTCAATTGAATACAAATTTGAAAGAAACATGTGCATTTTCATATTTCTCTGCACACTGAAAGAACGGCTCATCAACAAATTTCAGGAACGGTTTATATGATTGCAAGCAGTGTTTTCGTGAATTGAAGATCTGCTGCCTTTTTTTTCCTTGTTGTTTGTCATGTTTTTATTTTCAGCAGTTTTCAACAAACAAAGCCATATTTGGAGCACAAAAACATATATTACAACCTATCAATCATTGTGTCTACAACATGTAATATTGAATAGCAAACACAATGTGTTTGGACACAAGTATACTATATTTGCGACAGGCTACAAACACGTTATATTTGCATCCAATTAACAAAAAAAAAAAATACAGTCTTTTCAGCGTGTACGGGCCAACCTTTTTTTGGAAAACATTTTAAGTCATAAATCCTATTTGGTTACCATTACTGCCCTTAACTGTGGCAGATCTCTTAATAAGGTGGCTGAACAGTTTCCCTAACCACGTGCAAGATCTTCTTGAGCAATTGTGCCTTTATGAAAACTAGTGGTAGGTGATCATTATTAGGGAACTGTGTACATTCCCAGCTGATTAACGACCTGCTGCCGTTATCGAGACCGGACGCCTCACTTTTTGTGTCTGTCATGATGGGTCACTGTCCCATTGGAGACAGAAACACTGAAAGTCTTGACAAATGATTGAGAACACATTCTGTGTGTCTGTCTGTGCCTCGCTCTTTGCAGTAGGCGACAGCCTATACTGGGCCCCGATTTCTTTGGGGAGTTAGCAAATCTGGCTGATGTTAGCACTAGTGATGCACAGAATCGAGAACCGGGTCTTTACAAGACCCGACTAGATCGGTTCTTGCAAGAACCGAATAACTGTTCCAAAAGAACCGAAAACGGTTCCAAAAGAACCGAAAACGGCTCCAAATGGACCGAAATACGGGTCCAACTGAACAGAAAACGGTTCTTAAAGGAACAAAAAACGGGTACAAAAGAACCGAAAAAGTTCTGTAAAGGCTGAGAAACGATTACAACAGAACTGAAAAACGGTTTGAAATGAGCCGGTTGCGGAATAACACGACTCGGTTCCAAAGGATCCAAATGTGTTCGCCTTTGAGGGTATGTAAATGTGTATTTTTATCAAATTTGTTATTCTTATAATAAGATATTACACTTAAGCCTCTTGGACAGCAATTTGCTGAGAACCGGAACCGATCCAAATACCCGGTTCTTCTCGGAACCGGACTCGGCAGAACCGATTCTTCAGAAACGCAGAACCGCATTGGACCGTACTTTTTCAAAGACATGACCGCAACGTTACGGTCAATGGAGCAAGGTACATTTCGATGATCGCGGATTTTTTTTTCGCCCAAAATGAAAGAATTGGACTTGATTCAACAGGACGGTGACACATGCCACACTGTACGCTACACAATGAACTAATTGAGAGGCGAGTTTGGTGACCAATTATTCTTACGTTGTCGCGCTGTCAATTGACCTTATTGTTCGTGCGATTTGACCCCACTAGACTAATTTTTGTGGGGGCTCGTGAAATCTCTCGTCTATAGGGACAAGCCAACCACAATTGCTGCTTTGAAGGACAATATTACACGTGTCATTGTTGAGATACCGAAATGACTTTTAAAATGGCCACGTGAAGCGTAGCTGTGTGGGCAACATTTACATGAAATAATCTTTAAACGTTAAATGACAGGTACTGATTTATCGATCGATATAAATATTTCGCTCACTTGTACAAATTTTCTGTGGTTTCCTCAATTTTCAAAAATTAAATAGAAAAAAATCACCCATTATATTGAGTAAATGTTCTCCACGGCGGTCGTGGCACATACGCACTCTTTTATCGAAATTTGCCACGACCGTTTTGCATAAATGTGGCTGAATTTCATTGACACAGCGCTCAATTTCCTACTTCCAGTCGCGGATGATCATGGGATTATCAGCGTAAATCTTGGACATCACAAAATCCAAAAGAAAAATGTCCAAAAATGTAGGGCTATGTACCCTTAAAAATCTGTCTTTTTTTGTTGTTTGGTTGCAAATATAAAGTGTGTTTAGAGCTTGTCGCAAATAAAATATACCTGTGTCCTAACATATTGTGTTTGCTATTCAATATTACATGTTTGAGACACAATGATTAATATGTTAGAATATATGTGTTTGCGACCCACATATATTTATGTTTGTGATACAAATACAGCTGTATTTGTTGCACTATGTATTCTCTCTCGAGTGCAAGAGAATAAAAGATGGACAACAAGAGACTCTATCTTGTAACCCTGCAAACCACGTCTACCAAAAAGTATGCGAAAGCACCAACACATTACAACAATTTTTCTTCGCTACTTACACATGCTAACCGCATTTCTGGCACAATATTTGGAAGATCTACCAGAAACTCTTCCTAGTGCACAAAATTTTCCTACCCACATATTGTATTCACATTCACATTCACATTCATGTATTCACATGTACACAATTTTAATTGGGTAGAATTGTCACGAGCATGTGTATTTTTCAAATAAGACTTCCTGGTAGAATACCCGATATATACCACGGTAGATTTCTGGTAGTTGGTTTGCAGGGAAGTGTGTATCTGTATTTTTGCATTATTCTCTCAGTCAGTGAGTCATAAATATTCCTGAATGTGTGTGCAAATTGCAGATGAAGTCAGTGTTTCTTATTTTGGCTGATGTATTGGGTTTTAATTTCTTTTCTTCAGTCGTCAATGCTTCATCGGACAGAGGATATCAAAAGCGCTTGATCAGAGAAAAAAGAATAAACGAAGGCTCGGACGCTTAAATGGTTTGTGATATTACTTTGGTTTTGTGTATGTGTTTCGTATATATGTATGTGTGCTACCAAAGTGAGAAACGATTTTGAGGAAAGAAACTGGAAAAGGCAACAAAGTGAAGCCCTTTGTCTGTCCGAGCCTTTACTGAGAAAATCGGAACGGCGGAGCATTTGTGAAATAAACGCTTGGCTTGCCAGAACTATATTTGTATATAAATATATTGTTTGTGTACCAACGCGTAGTGATAAGCAACGCATAGCTGAAACCTTCTGAAAACAAAAACGTGAGAAACAATAAAGAAAGGAGAAGCAAAAGAGCAGCAGATTTTCATTTCATGAAAAAAAAAACAAATAATGCATTCAATGCAAGTAAATGTAAGAAAGGCCGTTTTAAATCTTTTAATTTGTTGTATTAATTATTTATAAATGTGGATTTATATTGATAAAATTAATTATAATAAATAATACATACATAAATATGTATATATTGAAATCAAAGAACAATTCGTTTTTAAATATTATTATGTTTGGGGGGAAATACGCATATATTTCCACGTAAAAGCATACATGTTTGCCAGTAAACATGTTTTACATTTAAACACAACTGAGTTTGTGACTTCCAAACATATTAACGTTTGAAGTGTGTTGCAAACATTACATGGTTCCTGCAGAATGTTTTTGGGAGAATATGTTAGAGAGGCCGATATTTTTCAGCGTGCACAAACAGTAACTTCCACGACCAGGAAATGACTCAAACAGTAACTGAATTGCTTCTCGGACTGTTTGGCATGTGGCACCGTCTTGTCGAGACTAAACGTCGTTAACAACCAAATCTTAAAATTTTTACACAAAAAACTGGATTATCATGTCGCGATATCGAGTACCATTAACTGATATGGTCTGACCAGCTGCATTATCGAATAAGAATGGGCCGATGATGCCTTTAGCCAAAAATTCGGCCCAAACTGTCACACGTTGAGATACTTGAATTTCTCAATAATTCAATAATCCAATTTCAAATACGGTAATTTAGATATGAAGATGAAAACGAGCCTTAATCACTGAAGACGGTGATGAATTGCGAACTGTAGCTGTCAAACCTTCATTATTTTGAAAATGCTCCTCAACAATGAAAATGTGTTGTTCTTTCGTTTACCGCTCTATATTTAATAACCCTGAATTGTCAGCAGTCATGCTGTCCTTTTTTTAATCCACAAGAACACATTTCCGCACAAATGGCTCGAAATTCAAGTCTTGGGTGAATTTTGGAACACCTTTTATAAAAACAGGCTCTTTGGAGACATTGTTCTAAAGAATGGATACTTTTCTATGAATAGTGTGTGGTGGAAACAGATTATCTCCAATAATGATAACTTTTCCGGAGAACGTGCACTTTAAAAACCCATTTGATAATATTTGTCGGTTGCAGTAATCGTGCTCTGACTGTATTTCTTTTGCAAGTGGCTTACAGCACAATTATTTACAAAACAGGGTCTTTGGAGACATTTGCCTAAAAGCAGAAACCATTTTCTATTGGATTTACATATGTGGTATTCAAAACACCTTGCTCTTCCTTCCGCAAGCCAATGCTGACAAATTTCAATCAAACGTCAAATAAGGATATGCGTTACGTCAATACAATACAACAGCAACAAAATCAAAAACAACATTAAAGAGATACACAAACAATCGCAAATATGGGGTGGAGAATAAAACAATCCCGTAGAGAAATATGAAAAATCACACACAAAGACGAGCAGCTGCAAATCACACTAATTGTACAGGGACACATTCAAGTAAATGTAGAGTAGTCAGCAGTCATATGTGACATATGCATACACTACACACACACACACATTCCAACTTTGTATGTACATAAAATGAATCGCATACATTTACATATTTGGACTGTGTAACTATAGTAGCCACAATGCAAATGTAAATAGTCTCTCTCTACACTTCATCCCACAAGCGTCAGCATTTTGACAAACAAAACAATAAACAACAACAGACAATATTATTTTATGGCCTCTAACTACCGTCATTATGACAGTAGCAGTCATGAAATCACAACAAGTTAGATGGAGAGACAGAGAGAGAGAGTGTGGGTGTGTTTGAGGCGTTGAAGTCAGGCTGGCCTGGCCGGCAGCATAAATGAAGATGGAACGAAATGTTGACGAACTGTTTGTATTCACAGTACTCGGATGTTATAGAATTCTTGTAGATTTTTGTTTTAGGCAAAAAAGTAATGCTGGTGATAACGTAAGAAAATTTAAAATTTAATATCTGAAATAAATGTACTAAATATCTTAAAATATACACAATTAATAAAAAGCGGCCCAGCAACATATTGAAGGAAGCATGTATATGTTTGCAAGCATTATTTTCATTAATTGAAGATCTGCTGCTTTTTTTTTTGTTTCTATGTTGTCTGTCACGCTTTTGATATCAGGAAATTTTCAACAAACATAGCCACAGTTGGGTCATATGTAATATTGAATAGCAAACACAATGTGTTTGGACACAAGTATACTATTTTTGCGACAAGCTACAAACACGTTATATGTATTTGTATCCAAACAACAAAAACAAGACAGATTTTTCAGCGTGTAAAAATGCTGGTTCCGGGTACGGGCGTCTAAAGCTCGAGAGCCGCTGGACCGATTGACACCAAACTTGGACAATATGTTAGTTAAAGAAGCAGGAAGGGTTATCTTAAGTTTAGTCTGTAGGCGAAGGGGGCGTGGCAAAAACATTTTTTTTTTGAGCGCGAAGGCTGAAACATAATTGGTCGTCCAAATACTTTATATTTTTCAATATCTTTTAAAATCGTATGTTAATATTGACTCTCTAAAATATTGACCCCGAACCAGAATGAGGCGCTTTACTCTTGAACAAATTGGAAATGGAAACTCTAATCGGACATTGAATATTGAATATAAGAAAACATAACTGCCGCATCTGTGGATCGAAAAACCCGCACGTTATTGTGGAGAATCGAATGCATCCACTGAGATTGAGTGTTTGGTGCAGAGTTTTCCAAAATGGCGCTGGAAAAGCCATTTCAGCCAACGGCGAGCGCCACAGAGTCATGATTGCGGACTTTTTATGGGCCGAATATTGACGTGGATAATCTTTACTTTCAGCAAGATGGCACACCATGTCACTCAGATCATCAGTGCGGAAGAAAAGTATTTGTTGACTCTAATGGTATTATTGTTCGCCCAATCGCAATGTCTTCGATAGCTCGAAGGTGGGACGTGCGGCTGGCAATCAAGGCGCTTGAGTTCGAATACCAACTCACGCTAAGAAGTCAATTATTCTAATACAAGAACAGAAAGCATCTTTCCTACTTGTTCTTGTTTCACAGTGCTTTCGCGCAAAGTTCCAGTGCTTTGAGGTTAGTTTAATCTATAATACAAAGTTGCATTTCCTGTGAATACAGCTAACTAATGACCGGGCTAACGTCAGTTAAATTTTTGAAGTAAATTTTTTAAAAACAGAAAATGTTAAAAACGGAAAAGTTAATCGACTCCACAACAACTATAAATATTTGTAATTCGTTCAAAAACTTGTACAATAATATCTTTGATTATTGAATAATTAAATCAAGAAGTTTATATTCAGTATTAAAAAATGTTAATATAGAATAGATTACACTCTTTTGACTTTTAAAAATAAAATGTGAAACACCCGACTAGTTTTTATTTAAAAAAATATTTGTGGTCTCTCCTAGTTTGTTCGTTGTTTTCCCTTAATGTATAAATTTTTACTGTTATGTACAGATTTTGTTTTATTTCTTAACTTCAAATGTTATTTTTCTGTACTGAACTTTATGAATTTTTAATAACAGAAAGTGTACTTTTATTTTCTTAATTGTACTGCCTGTTTTTCCGCGATGTACTTTTTTTTTTGATAATTTCAATTCTGGCAACCCTATTTGCGATTAAATATAAAGTATGTCGACCGAAAGCTTTTGAATTAGAGGACCACAATTTCAGTCGACTTCGAGTGACTGGCTTTGGTTCGAAATCATCAGGCACGTACGAGCCCCCGGCCCCACCACGATATTATTTCCTTAATAGGTGATTTCTGAATGTAGTGCTATTTTTCAACCTAAATATCAAGCTGGTCACCCCCGAAATAAAATCCTGCGTACTCGGTACTGCTTGTATTTATCTTTTGTGACGCTAGAGAATTAAAAACCGTAGTGACAGCCCAATAATAAAGTATAATACACAAAGTAGTAAGTAAATATATAATCGTTTGGTGACGAGACGACAGTAGTAGGGGTATTGTCAATCATGTCATGTACTTAAGACCATAAATAAGCGGCCGCCGCCACCGTATTTTGTGAGTCCGTCAGAGTCAGGCCCACACAAACCGTCAGCACCATCCAATGTGAAGACTATTTTTGGTCAGAATTACATTTTTGGTAATAGCAAGTAGTTATTAAATGTTATGACAACCAACAAATAATAAAAACATCTACATATATATATTAGGGCGGGTCAAATTGTATGGAACGATTTTTTTTTGATGAAGCGTATAGCAAAAACGTAATCTATAGGTGATTCTGAGAAATTTTGCTCAAGAGACCATAGCTCTAAGTCGGATTTGGAGCCCCCCAAAATGTATTTTTATCACCTTTCAGAATCTGTATTGATACCTGTAGAATAAGTCGTCAATGGCAGCTATTTTTCGACAAAAAATTCCTAATATCTCTACTAAAAATAAAAAAAAAAATATTGGTATCAATACAGATTCTTAAAGGTGATAAAAATACCTTTCAAACAAGCCTACATTGAGAAATCTACTATAATTCTATCCGATTTTATGACGAATTTAATTAAATTATTCTATGTATATATGGAAAAATATATATTTTGACATTTTGGGGGGCTCCAAATCCCACCTAGAGCTATGGTCTCTTGAGCAAAATTTCTCAAAATCACCTATAGATTACGTTTTTCATATACGCTTCATCAAAAAAAAAAAAAATTAACCCGCCCTAATATATATGTATGTGTGCTACCTAATACATACATACATAATATGTATGTACCATATATAGTCACTACAACAAAACAGTCAATAAAGGGAGAGAATTGGCAGACAAAAGAAAGCCAGAAAAAGGTTAAGAAAAAAACAAATTAAAGGAAAAAAGCAACAATAAGAAATGCTCGCTCATTCAACGAATACATAATAATAATAATAATAATAAAGCTGATAACAAAAAACAAAGGCAAAAAATAGATTTTTTTTTTGTATAAGCAGATTAATAAGCAAGCGTGTATCTAAAATCGTCAATAATGATAAACCCAACGCAACGCAACGCAGTCAACGCAGGGTTTGAAGACAAGTCTGAGGGTATCAGAGAGGAAACATTTCGCCCGTTTAAAAGAAAGTTAAACTTTCAAGATAATAACAAAAGGTCTCTCAATCTTAATTGTCTTCGATCCGAGTTATCTGTAGCGTTAAAAACCCTAATGACATTCGCTTTCATTACATAGATTAACGGATGTGATATCAAAAATTTAAGCATTTTAATTAAAATTAAAACTAGAGTGAACCACAAATATTTTTTTTTAAATCTTTAGTGATATATTTAGTACACATACAGTGCCCGACATAAGTCTACGTACGACCACCATTTCTGCTAACTGACGAGTCTGAAAACTTTATGAAGAAAAGTAACGATGCAGTTATGTTTGAAATCTTATTTTATTAATATAATGCCAAAAAAAACCTACTTTGTTCCATATAAATTTATAAAATTATTTAAGAAAAACGAAAAAAAAAGCACTGACAAAAGTCTACGTACGACTGATTAACTAATATAAATAACTTTATTTAAGCATTAACAATATTTATGAAATTTAAACTTAGTATTTTGTTGGCCCACCAAGGGCACCTATAACTGCCTGTAATCGTCTGGGCATTGAATAAACTAAATTTTCCCATTCTGTAGGCGTTGTATTATTCCATTCTTCTTGCAGCTCCTCTTTTAGTATTGGAGCGCTAGTAATCTCGTAATTTCTGATTTTACGTTCTAATATCTCCGAAACGTGCTAAATGACATTTAAATCCCGGCTCTGAGGTGGTGTGTGCAGCTGTCGTGGGGCATAATAAAGCAGCCAATCTTTAACAACATGAGCGGTATGCTTCGGATCGTTATCTTGCTGGAAAATCCAACTGGCACCAAGATTCAAGATATCCACCGAGGGCTTCAAATGTTGTTCTAATATAGATTTATATTGATATCTATAAAAGCCAGCTTTCCTACTCCAGATGCAGCGACGGCACCCCAAACCATTACGCACCCACCACCATGCTTAACAGTAGGAATTAAGTGTTTGGGATGCATTGCTGTATTAGCTTTTCTCCACACTTTGGCTGTCCCATCACTTCCAAATATATTATATTTAGATTCTTCTGTAAACAAAACTCGTTTCCAGAAATCATTTCCCTTCGTAATATGCTGTTTTGCAAATCCCAAGCAAAGCTTACGGTTTTTTCGTTTATTAGAGGTTTTTTGCGTGGAGTTCTGCTGTAGAAACCGTTGTATTTTAAACATCTTTGAATAGTTCTTGCATTCACATTCACATTTGATCTAATTTCTAGATCTTTTGCCAACTTTATGCCAGTGACTTTCGGATTTTTCGGATTCACTTCTTTCATAATGAAGCTGAGGTCTCTGCGATTTAGCTTCTTTGGACGTCCACTGCGTGGTTTATTTTCAATAGTACCGATGTTTTTAAAGTTCTGAAATATTGTTTGAACTGTTGATTTGCTTAAATTCAACAGTTTTGCTATTTCACCAAATGATTTTTTTCACTTCTATGTTTTAAAACTAATTTTCTGACTTCAATTGAAATTTCTTTTCCAGCCATGCCATGATCTCTATCTGAAATAATTGGCTGGAAAAGAAATTTCAATTGAAGTCAGAAAATTAGTTTTAAAACATAGAAGTGAAAAAAAAAATTTGAAAAACCGTACTTTCCGTTATTTTCCAGAAGCAGAAAATGGCATAAAGAAAAACACGCGAGGCCGTACGTAGACTTTTGTCAGTGCTTTTTTTTTCGTTTTTCTTAAATAATTTTCTAAATTTATATGGAACAAAGTAGGTTTTTTTGGCATTATATTAATAAAATAAGATTTCAAACATAACTGCATCATTACTTTTCTTCATAAAGTTTTCAGACTCGTCAGTTAGCAGAAATGGTGGTCGTACGTCGACTTACATATGTCGGGCAATGTATCCAATTTACTTTAGTTGGCTTTATCATATTTGTGTTAAATATTTACAAGACCCGAAAAAAAAACAATTTGTTTAGCAAAAGTTTTTCTGACATTTTTCAAAACTTTTCTCAAAAGACTTTGTGGTGCGCGTTGCGGTATTTTCGGTTTTTGTGTTGTTGATAAATAATGTTGTACTCGTATACGACATACGGGATATTTTTGCAAAGATTCAAATCAGTTTAGTTTATTTTTAAAAATAAACAAAGAAATCGAAAATTGTTTGTATTCTATTTTGGCAAATATACAAAATTATACATATGTATATCGTACATATATATTTTAACCAATATATGTATATGCGTGATATCCATCTAATTTTTATATATGTATCTATATATATAAATATATGTACATGTATCGTATGTACGGTTCTTGTGAATGAATAATAACAGACAAATGCGTTCTCATGTCCAATATTTTCGTATTTAGCACAACATCGGTTTTTATCGATTTTTTTTTCATAATGGAATTTAATGGTTTCATTGGTCTTCTTCTAGGATTGTTGTTGCTATACTAACTCAGGAAAAAAAAGTCGTTATTTGCTAACGCAATTTATCACAAGCAGGCAGGTGCAGGTCAATAATCTGTCCAAAAGAAGGCAGCTTCGATTCATTTAACTCAGCGATTCTTAACCTCGGGTCGCCACCCAAATTCGGGTCGCGAGAGGTATTGGATTGGGTTGCGGAAATCCCCCAAACGACTGAGCAGTTGATTAAACCAGCAGCAATAGCCATGGCAAGAACTGTCTGTGGAGATGAAATTGCGAAGAAGCTGGAAATGGTGCCAATTTCAAACGATACTGTGAAAAAGAGTATAGAAGATTTAATGTCATTAGATATTTTAGAAGAATTAATAATGGATCTCAAAAAAGCCACCAAATTTTCAATTCAAATCGACGAATCAGTTGATATTGATGATTTCCCACAGCTGTTGGTGTACGTAAGATACAGAACTCCTCAAAATTTCAATGAAGAGTTCCTGTTTTGTGAAAAGTTCTCTGGAACTACAAGTGGGGCTGATATATTTCTTTTAATAGACAAGTTCTTTGTGGAACACCAATGACTGTGGGACAATTGTCTCGCAGTCTGTACAGATGGAGCACCGGCAATGATAGGGAGTCGCATCGGGTTTTGTGCCAAAGTCAAGGAACGAAATCCAGACGTTGTTTTAATACACTGCTTTTTACATCGAGAGAACTTGGCTACACGTGATATGCAGCCAGAACTACATCAGGTGTTAAAGGACGTAATAGTTAGTTAGTTAGTTAGTTCGAAAAGAGGGGCGTGGTGTTGAGTGTTCAGAAGGAGCACTCTAAACCTTCCCATGTCAGTAAGACATACACTTAAGCCGCTAAGTTCGACCTGTTGTGCGCTCTAAGTTTATCCTACTACTTCACTATGTCCCTTATAGGAATTCGGTGCTATTCACGAAATTCCTTAGTTTGTTCCAGTCCATACCCACAAGTTTGGTCATGTCCGGTATCGTACTATCCGAAAGATATCTGGATCTAGCTTGTGTGAAGGCCGGGCAGTGGCATAAGAAGTGCTCCAACGTCTCATCGTCCTCCATGCATGCCCTGCACTCACTGTTCGCCACTAGTCCAATACGGTACAGGTGGGCTCGTAATCCCGAATGCCCCGTTAAGACTCCCATCATTTTGCCCATTTCGGCTTTTCCCAGTTTCAGCAAACCTTTTGTCCTCGATCCATCTGGGTCTCCCCATAGGATCTTTGTCATCCTGCCTACTGATTCCCGGTTCCACTGGGCTATATGTGCCGACTCCGCCCATTTATTTAACTCAGCCTTCGTCGCCCCAAAGGGTTTCGCTCCATGTAGGCTCACCGTTTGGAGACGTAATACAAATTATAAATTTCATAAAGGCGTGCGCTATGAACTCTCTGATATTTCGACTGATGTGCGAAGAAATGGGTTCAGATCACCAGAATTATACCATTTATATATATACCAATATATATATCATTATATACCAATATTATTACATTCGGATATCCGCTGGCTACCTCGCGGAAAGATTCTAGCTAGAGTTCTTTCACTTAAAACAGAAATAGAAATATTTTTGACAGATAAAAGACACGAATGTGCTGTTCGCTTCAGTGACAATAAATGGATGGCTAAATTGGCATATTTAAGTGATATTTTCCACCACTTGAATCAGTTGAGCATAGAAATGCAAGGTCAAAATCGCACTGTAGTAGACATTTATGAAGAAAATACTGTTTTTAAAAACAAAATAAAACTTTGGCAAAATAAAATTGCTCAATGTCAATTGGCAGCAATTCCAACATTAAACTTGTTTTTGGAAGATCTGAATCTTAATGGCAACCGTATTTTCGTGGAGACCATGCCTGTAACCGCCACAGTCTCCATCACCGTTTAATGTAGCCCTCTACATAGTTATTACAGCAACCCTTTACAGAGTTATACATTTTGTAGTAAAAGGAATTCTTTGACAGTTGTCTATCACTACTCTTTATCATAATATTTACTTACATTCATTTACTTTAAATGAACTTCGCAGAGCTAACTTCCTTTTTCCGTTTTTACATCAGTTGGTTGCACATGCAACATTCCTAATTCTGTAAACATCTACATTTTGATGGTTTCGATACTATAAAGTATGTATAAACTAAAGTAAAAATCGATTTAGCTAATTGAATTAAATTGTATTTTTTAAGGAATTTAAACACTAGGTTGCGCCACAACTTGGCAATAAAGAAACAAATATATTTCATCAATCCTAACCAATCTGATGTCAATCTGGTCAAGCCATCGGGAACCAACTGCTGTGAACAATGCCTATTTTTTTTAGAACATTTGACAAAACTTGAAAACGAAATGGAAAGATATATTCCACAAAATGTCCATATCGTGAAATACAGTTGGGTAAGAAATCCATTTGAAGTAGATGTAATGTGGGCGTTGAAAACGATTCAGCTGGATTACAAGAAGAATTGCTCGAAATGCAAGGTGATGCAGTTTTAAAAGAGACATTTGCCAGAACGAGTCTCACAAAATTTTGCGAAGCCTGTTCTGAACAATGAAGCTGAAAAAGCCCTGCTACCTTTCCCAACTACTTATTTATGTGAAGCAGGATTTTCATGCCTTGCTGTTATGAAGAATAAGTACAGGAGTAGGTTGGATCCTCAGCATGACATGCGGTGTGCACTTTCTATAAACATAACTCCACGTATACATGACCTTTGCTCAAAAATACAACACCAGGGTAGTCAGTAATTATTTTGCTGTAAATTTTTTAACTGTTTTAATGCTGAATTGTCTGATTTTAATACACAACATTTAAATAAAGTTGTTTATTTCTAATTTTACAACTACATCCTATAAAATTACATAATATATCATTTTAGTACCTGTCACTGGAAAATAAAATAAAAAATTAAATTAGGGTCGCGTACTTCAAATGTATTCGTTCTTTGGGTCGCGAGCCAAAAAGGTTAAGAACCACTGATTTAACTAGTTATAATTATTAAAACAAAAACATATGTAACAAACAGTACCTCGTTTCTGTAGTTCTCGAACCGTAAAAATGTTCACATGAAACATGAAAAAATCGCTTCTCACATGTGACTGTTTCTACAAAATTTGTTTGGCGATAATTGTCTATCACGTACTGTTTTTTATCATGCTTTAAAGTTTGAAGTTTATTGGAAAAATGTGTGAAAAACTGTTTCTAAAAAGTAGGGAGTCGTAAAATTTAAAATTTGTAACGTCAAAAATACTCACAAATTAAAACGGTGCGACATTTTGATATTGTTTCTACAAAAAGGCTTTTTAAGGAATTAAAAATTTATATTTTAAGTGGAGAAAATAAGAATTATATCTTCTTTTCAATTAATTTTTCCAAAATATTACAGAGAAATCAAAAAAGCAAAAATAAATTACAGTTGAATATACATACATATGTACAGTGGTGTGCGATGAAATAGAGTCACACACGCGTCAAAACTTTTATTCTCTGCAAATCAGTGGTCCAAGATGTTTCATGTCAAGAAATTCTGAAGCTGATTGACCGGTCCTCTGCTAAATATAATGCCGTCATTTTTAATAAATTTTGTACACTACTGTTCTCCAGGTCAGTATCAGTATTTTAAAGGCTATGTAATGACGTGTGCTATAAAATAGAGTCAATTACAAAAAAATATATATTTTTTTTGAAATGGTTAATGGTAGTTTGGATTTGAATTTGAAAACAAAGTTTAGCTTCTAAATATGATTAATGTTTATTAGTAGCATTAATAAATAAATTGTCATTATTGACGTTCCAAAATGGGCCGATGTAAATATTGCAGTCATGAGCGCCAAGAAAGAATAAAAGAGACGATAAAAGAATTCAGAAGCTACATACAAATTACTGACATAATTGGATGCTCAAAGAAAATGTTGGAGACCGGAATAAAATATAACCCCAATCCAGGAAACAGACGGTAAAACCCTGAAAATTGCAGAACATTTGGAACCAAAAATATTGCGCCACGTAGAGGTCGACTTTTGTTACCTCTTCCGCCCTTAAAAGGCAATACGATCGGGATGTTGACACCTCTACATTAAGAAAAATGCCAACTAAAAACAATTTAAAGGCAAAAAGTGTCCGAAAAGTTCCATTTCTATCCAAACGGAACGGAGCATGTGAAATAGTCCGTACGCAAATGGCGAAATATTTTGAGGACAGTAATCAGTAATCTTCCTGTACGAAGACCTTCCAACACCGAATTCAGGCCCCAGAACACAATCCAAACAGTTAAACGTGGTAGCGGAAACATAATGTTACGGGGTTGTTACTCTTACATTGGGACAGAACCTTTATTCCAGATTGAACAGACAATGGACGCTGCATATTACACCACTGTATTAAAAATACATCATGATGCCTTGTGCTAAATGGGAAATGCCGTTTCGATGGGTGTTTCAACATAATATCGAACCCAAACACACATCGAAGCGAGCAAAAGCTTCGTTTGAAAATAATAGTGTCATAGTTTTAAGGTGGCCTATGCAGTCGCCGGGCTTAAATCCTATTCAGAATTTGTGGCGGGACATTAAAGTGTCTATCAAAGGAATAAACAAATTCAATAAAGATGAGCCTATGACACTGGTACAATCGGCGTCGAAAACATGACTTGTGGAGACTTGATGATTCAATGTCAAGGCGTTGCTAAGCTGTGATAAAAAATAATAGTTATTTCATAAAGTACTGAGATAATATAAAGGATTAATGAAACATACATTTTATTTGACACAGCTATTTATTGTAGTTCAGATGATGAATCGCGATGACTATTTTAATTCACAGGCAAAACGGGGCATTTTGAAATATTTTGATTTATACCTAATTATTTAATTTTAAATTACGACATTAATGTTCTAAAATGTTATATCTAGTTCTTAATAGAACAATTAAAAATAAAAGTTATAAACAAAATTTAATTTTTCTACATTTGGTTTTGTTTTGAAAATGTTGAAAATGAGTCAACACCTCTATTTCATCGCACACCACTGTATGTATGTCAAATATTTTGGAATTTGCAAGAGACAGTTTGGAGGGATAAATTCCAACACAAATTGTAAGGAGCAGTGGGAATCCCTTAAAAAAATCTAATGTTTGTTGTTCTTTCTCGCAGTAACTTATTTTGTTTGTTTATATTTTTTATTACTTGGCAGCTTTCTTGGGAAATTCTAATAAAAACATCAGTAGTGTTGCTTCTTTTCGCATTGATATACAGAAACACTTTTTACTCACAAATCGAGAAACTATGGAATTTTTTGTTTCATGTTTAATGTGACAACTTTTTCGATTCGAGAACTACAGAAACGAGGAACAGTGTTCACGAGCGAGCACCGGCCGAGGACGATATGATTATAGACGACGTTATCGGTCTCAACTGAAATGCCATACCTGATGTCAAAGAGGACAGGTGTGGTTGTTTACTTGCAAATTGTTGCAAATTATTACTGGATCCTGTTTGTTTACTCTAAAAGTCCAATAAATGAGCGAGAGAATGTACATTTTTACAGTTCGATGTTAGAGAGTTTGCAAATTTTGGTTGGATAAATTGAACAGCTGTTTAAAATCAGTTGTTTTATGCGTACAGTAAATTAGCAGCGACACAAGTAAATAAACTCGTAGTTTTTTTTATTATTTTATTTAATATTTGTTTAATTTATCATAGGAATTTGGAACTGAAATGGAGGAAAATGATGATTATTAAAATTTACTACCGAAATTTGGAGTCAGTGGCCTCAACTTTAAGAGCGCTACGTCCAATTTATGGTCGTCATAATCGTCCTACCAGATCAACAATTGAGCGTCTAGTGGAAAAATTTGAATCCACAGGCACAGTACAAAATGTTTCCGTGCCAGTGAGACAAAGAAGTGCCCGTAGTGTCGAAAATATTGCTGCCGCTGAGGCTTCAGTTCAAGAAAGCCCAAATGTGTCTCTCACACGTCGTTCTCAAGCGTTGGGAATCTCTCTGACGTCGTTGTGGCGAATTTTGCGAAATGATCTTGGCCTACATCCTTACAAGATCAAATTGACGCAAGAACTGAAGCCGCTTGACCACCATAAGCGTCGTATGTTCGTGAATTGGTCTGAGCAACAACTTGAAAATGATTCGGATTTTCATCGGAAAATCATCTTCAGCGATGAGGCTCATTTCTGGCTGAATGGCTTAGTCAATATGCAAAATATGCGTTATTGGTCAGACAGCAATCCACACGTAACCCATGAGTCATTGGGCCGTCCTTCTTCCGTGATGATCAAGACCGGCACATTACTGTGAATGCGAATCGCTACCGTTCAATGATAACCGAATATTTTTGGCCCCAATTGGATAATATGGACTTGGAGGACATGTGGTTCCAACAGGACGGCGCCACAAGCCACACAGCGAATGCCACAATCAATTTATTGGAAACCAAGTTTGGTGAACGTGTTATCTCACGAAATGGCCCAGTCGATTGGCCGCCTCGGTCGTGCGATTTGACGCCGTTAGATTATTTCTTGTGGGGCTACGTCAAGTCTATGGACTATGCCAACAAGCCAGCGACGATTGATGAACTTCGCACGAATATCGAACGTGAAATTGCAGCAGTATCGGACGATTTATGCTTGAAAACCGTCGAAAATTGGGTTCAGCGTCTGGACTTCTGCAAGCGTGCCCGTGGTGGCCGTGCAAAATAAATCGAGTTCCATACATAATGGCATCGAACGTACTTTCACAGGAATAAAGAATTTCATTGGTATCTAAAACCGGTTTTGTTTTATTTAAAAAAACTTTTGTAGCGCTCTTATTGAAAAACCCTTTACTAGTGCTGATGGTATGTCTTAGTGCGCATTGAAATAGCTACATACTTACATATATTGCCAACCATCCACCATAATAATCAATTTCACATTATTTCTTAAGTAATAAAGTATATTCTATTAAATTGTACTTCTTCATAATTGATCAGGAACCAAAAATTCTTAAAGAACATAACATCCTACAGATCGAATATTATAAACTTAAACGGAAATATTCCGGCATTTGATGAAAATCGATCGAGTCAAAATCGAACACGATTTGACATTTCAACGAATTTTATTGGTATAATTCCGTATATAGGGTATTCCAATAGGTACTTGGGACAAGTTTGAATTTAATTCGTGAACACACTATTTCACTGATCTTCTAACTGACACTTTCCTTTTTTTCAGTAAACTCAACATTTTCATCATGGTAAAGTACACGAACGAACAACGTATGCAAATTATAAAAATTTACTACCGAAATTCGGAGTCGGTGACCGCAACTTTAAGAGCGTTAACACCAATTTTCGGTCGTTATTCTCGCCCTAGTAGACAAGCAACAACAAGTTTAGTGCAAAAATTTGAGTCTACATATTCATTGTGTGAAGCTGCCGTGCTAGTGAGACAACGGGTTGGTCGAAGTGACGAAAATATCGCTGCCGAAAATATGGCGTCCGTAGCAAACGATCCAAGTCAGTCAATTCCGCGGCGTTCTCAAGAACTGGGCATGGCCAAGATCACTTTATGGCGAATTTTGCGTAAAGATCTTGGTTTAAGCCAATACAAGATCAAGCTGACTCAAGAATTGAAGCCGATGGACCATTTGACGCGACGTACTTTCTCCGATTGGGCTCTGGGAAGATGCGCCAAGATGATGAATTTCATCCCAAAATCATCTTCAGTCACGAAGCTCATTTTTGGCTCAATAAACAAAATATGCGTTATTGGTTGGGTGAAAATCCACGTGTGCTTCATGAATCACCACTTCATCCACAAAAAATAACTGTTTGGTGCGGATTGCATGCCGGCGGAGTCATTGGGCCATATTTTTTCGTCGACAATAAAGATCGTCACGTTACTGTGAATGGCGATCGTTATCGCGCCAGGATTACCGATTATTTTTGGTCCGAACTGGAAAACATGGACTTGGATGACACAGCACACGTTACAATCGATTTATTGAAGAGTTTGGTGAGCGTGTTATCTCAAGAAATGGAGCAGTCAATTGGCTGCCTCGTTCGTGCGATTTAACGTCTCTACACTTTTTTCTTTGGGGCTACATCACACCATTTGGTCTATGCCAACAAGCCGATGACGTTAGAAGAACTCAGAGCCAACATTGAACGCGTAAAAGAGGCCGTTACGGCCGAAATGTGTGACCGAGTCATCGAAAATTGGGTCCAACGAATCGGACACTGCCGACGTGCCCGCGGTGGCCATATGAACAAAGTTGAGTTCCATTCATAAATGTTTTGATTGTATTTCAAGTCGATCATAAAGTTTTGGCAATATCTGTGTGGCAGTGAGGTTTCAATTATTTTAAAAACAAAGTTGTCAAGTCCTTATTGGAAAACCCTTTATTAGGGAACAAATATTTTATATACGAGGCGGATCAATAAGTCCGTGACTTTTCGAACTTCCCTCGTAGTGATATGAAATGCAACACTGCTCCCATCAAGTACCACCTGTTAATCGACTACTGCCAAATGTTGAGCAAGTTCCGTCATTTACTTTGCGTTTAACAGCTGTTCAAAACATACAACCTCGTGCATTTTTTTTAAAAATGGAAAAAGTGAATTCCGAGTGGATTTATTTTTTGTGAAAAAAAAACCGTCAATCAAACCAAGGAAAAGCTTGATAAATACTATGGGGATTCTGCACCATCGATTTCAATAGTATAAAATTGGTTTACTGACTTGCGTTGTGGTCGCACAAGTACAAATGACGCTGAACTTTCTGGACGGCCAATTGAGGTCAATACACCGTGTTGGCCGATCGAAGAGTAAAAGTGCGTGAGATTGTTGATGCCATATGCATTTCACATGGCAGTGTGATTTCGATTTTAAATGATCAGTTGGGTTTAAGAAAGCTGTCTGCAAGATGGGTGCCGCGTTTGCTCTCAATTGACCATAATGCACGGGTACACACGTGTGCAGTCTCAATGGCAAAATTCCATGAATTGGGCTACGAATTGGTACCTCATCCGCCATAATCTCCGGATTTAGCCCCCAGTGACTATTTCCTATTTCCAAACCTAAAGAAATGGCTCAGTGGAAAGAGATTTAGCTCCAACGATGAAATTATTGATCAAACAAATGCCAGTTTTATGGACCTGGAAAACTCGTATTTTTTTGGAAGGGATGCAACAATTGGAGAAACGATGGACTAAGTGTATGGAGCTAAAAGGAGATTATGTTGAAAAAACATTTTTTTTTTGCAAAAAAAACTGTGTTTCATTCAAAAAGTCACGGACTTATTGATCCGCCCTCTACACATTATTTAATGGCAGGGGGAGAGTATCATATCCGTGGCCCCTCGATCCGACAATGGTTTTCGATAAAATAAGACGAAAAAATTAAATAAAATTTTTCGATAACTCGCTCAGTTATCGAGATATCGTGGGTTAAAGTTTTACAAAATTAATAACTTTTTTACCAATTTACTCAACCAGAGTGGCACAACTCCTCAAAATAAGCCCAAATATTAAATAACAGTTATCGATAACTTATTTAGTTATCGAGATATCTGCGGCGCTTTCTATAACGCTTTCTTTCTATTACAATGAACCAAACAGCAAAAAGACAAAACATAAATTTACAATTTTTCCGCAGCATTCTGGAGGTTTAGAATTCCTACTTGGAATAACTTCAATATCTTCAAAAAAGCGTCTTCATTTACATAAATTTAACAAATCGTGAGTAGAGGCAATAATTGAAAAAATTTTCAAAAGTGGATGAATTCGTGGATGCTCTGCTATTATATCCATTTAAATGCGAATAGTTTTTATTTGGAGTGTTGTTTTTTAAATGAACTTTATTTTAATTTCTCCAAATTTCACACAAACTTATTTTATTTTCACATAAATCGGCAACTGCATAAACTTGAAATATAATGCAAAGATCCCTACGTTTAATTTCTTGGTTTTTCAATTTCAGTATTTCTTTCCGAAGTTTTACCGATCCGATATTAAATATCTCGATAACTACTAGAGTTATCGATAAATTTTATTTCAATTTTCCGAATGATTTTGAAAGTTCTATAGAAAAAAATTATCTGTTTGACAAAACGGGGAAACAAAGTTATCGATTTTTTAAAACCTTAACCCTTAATATTTCGATAACTAAGCGAGTTATCGATAACTTTTATTTAATTTTTTCGACTTTCTTTCGGATGTTATAAAAATAAAACTTATCGAAATGAAGGCCACGGAAATCGTACTCTTGGCAATATCTCGATAACTACTACAGCTATCGATAAATGGTATTTAAATTTTCCGAATAATTTTCAAAGTTCTACAGAAAAAGTTATCTTTTTGAGTAAAACGTTATCGATTTTTTAAAATTGTAACCCTCTATATCTCGATAACTACGCGAGTTATCGATAACTTTTATTTAATTTTTTCGGCCTATTTTGTGGTGTTCTAAAAAAAAAGTTATCGAAATGTGGGGCCACGGATATCGTACTCTTGCCAATGGCAGAAATAGAGCAATACATTTTTTGATATCCATTATTTATTATGCCAAGTCGTATTCGATTTAAATCGATCGATTTCCATCACATACCCGATTATAAGTAATTTTTGTTAAGTACAAAATTCTTTTATATCATTTTTAATTTAGATTTGAAGATAGGTATTGATAATAGATATTGAAGTTGAGGAAAAAACATTTAAAAAAAAACTATTTTTATAGTGAAAACTATAAAAGTGTTATATTTATACAGTAGTTGCAAGTAATAAGGACATGGCCATCATGCTACATATGGAAGTGACCTGAAAGATGTCATCATCACCACCATCATCCATCCCCACCACATCATCATCCACACAACATAGGAGGGTGGTACGAGTACCATCACATTTTCTAGGTCAATTTACAAACAAACAAAAAAATTGAAAAGTTTTGTAAAATTGTGAATTTAAAAATTACCTGAATTGAAAATGAGGCTGTGCAAAAACGAAATAAATTTGTCACTTTAAAGTTACGCGATGCGATTGTTTTGAATGCGGCGAGATGCAGGAAAAACAACGTGAAATAATTTCAATTTAGTAGTACACAAAACTGTTGCTGCCGACCCGAGATACACACCACACAGATGTTGACGATGCTGATGATGATGTCTAGTATATAATTATTTTCTACACTCGTATGTATATGAACTGTGTTGTTTTCATTTCATTTCATTTCATTTGGTTTCGTTTTGATTCGAATGGATATTTTACTCTTTCAATATTTACTTTTTATATTTTTTGTATTGAAATTTTTTGTGGGTTTCTGTATTAAAAGTCGTCGCGGTAGGAATATAACAGACAGATTAGAGACGACGCCGCGAAGAGGGCAGGAAAATGTAAATTTATTTTGATTTTTTTTTTATAATTTTTTATTTATTTTATATTTTTGCGTGGTCGCTGCTGTAACCTTAAATTATAGAAAGAGGGAAGACTTGTAGAGAAGGAGGAGGAGATAATAACAAATTGACTTTGAAATTGATTTAATTTTTTCTTTAGATTTGTTGTCGTTTGTTTTTTGTTTGGATTATAACATCTATGGCAAGTTGTTGTAGTTAAACTATTTTTTTTTTAAATTTTCTATTTTGTTTTTTTTTGTCGTCATATATTTACACTTATTCATATAGTACGTATGTATGCAGTAGTATCTAGATACATATGGTCGAAAAATAAGGTACAGACTTTTCTTTTTCTTCTTGTTTGTTTTCTTGGCCGCAAGGTTTTCTTTCCTATTTTCAAATGTTGCGTATAATCTATCCAACCAATGTCGTGGCTGTTAAGTCGAATTGACTAATATTTTTTATATTTTTCTATATATCCACCGTCTATCTATAGACACAACAGACGCCGTCGCTAACGACGGAGTTACTGAGGCGATGATTCCTTTGAGGGTTGGGGGGAGGGCGGTTGGTGGATTACGGCGAAAGCCGAGCGAGCGAGTAACAGCAAAAAGCCCGTAGTTTGAGTTACACAAAAATATGGCTGCTTTCACGGAGACAGCTTGGCGGTGGGCGAAGTGTCAGCAGCTGAATAATGATACACAGTTGATGAAATCTTCAAGGGTTTTCAGTTTAAAACAAAAGAAAAAACTTAAACAAACACTTAGATTTCTCACACAAAAATAACACAATTTTGCTCAACAATTTAAACGGTTTGATTTATTTAAAAACTATATTTTCAACTTTTCCCTCACATAATATATTCATTTTTCATACGTTTCTTCATTTATTTGTCGTTTTTATATCTTTTTACCGTTTGGAGTTTTCTTTAGATTCTCTTACAATTTTATGATTTTTGTTTTGAAACATTTATTCGCACATATGTAGGTTTTTCTTCTTCTAGAATTTGAGACAATTTTTAAAAATTGAAAATTAAAAACCATAAAAACATTTTAACAAAATATTTCACGTTTTATATTTTACGTCGTCGCCGTAGCGGTCGTTGTTTTAGAAATCACCACGAAATTTCGAATACTTTACGACTGTTCGAATATTTTGCGTTGTGTTTTCTATTTTTTTGACGTCGTTCTCAAACGACTCTATTACCTCGAATATACAAAACAACAACAATGACTGCTGGGGATGAAACGTTAAAGGTGGGTGGTACTATTTTGTGTACCCTATGCAAATCACGGACTTTGTGTACACTAATTTGTCTATTTTTATTCATTTAAATTAAATTCATGGATCTAGGATTTTGCAAATTGATTTATTTCCGAATCGTAGAAACAAAATTGTCCAGCGACGACTTTATATCATATCCATGATACAATTATTATCAGGTAGCGGGATTCGAAATATCGGGCTTACGTTGTCAAAATCTGCTACTGAAAGCCGTGATGTACACAAAATGTGCAAAATTGAATTAGCCCGTATAACCTGATACAACGTTTACGCATCAGATTGGGTTTTATTTGAAATTCGCTGAAATTGAGTACGAAATTGAATATGAGTAAAGGAAACAAAACAAAGTTTGACAGCTAAAAATACGAATTATTACCTCCTTTTATTGTATTCATGATCATATCTATTGACGACATTTTTAAGTTTTCAAGTCAGTTAATTCAGTTAAAATTGAAAAAGGCCACCAATTCGCGTTAATAATGGGTGCCCCAAAATTAATTGTAATTGAATTGTTTCTCGGGATACATATATGTACATATGTGTAGGATATATGGTCCACATCCCATTCATGCAATTTGAAAACAAAATGGTTTCCTATTACATCCCATGAAGGGATTGTGGAGAGCTCTCACAACCAGTCAGTTGTGCGCTTTCTAGTTTTACACTCACTGATTGGTACATACAGTTTTATACAATACTCGATAGTGTCGCCACTACTTAGCGAGATGACCGTCCTCGAAAGAAATGTAAGGTGTTCAGAGCAGGAATCGAAGCCAAGTCCTCATGTACAAGAGCCGCGCACACTAATCATTGCACCACCGACGGCCACATGCAATTTAGGAACAACAGTAGATTAACATGTCGCGACATAACACCATATTTTCGAACAAAAATGGTTCGATGATGGATCCATCCCAAAATTCACACCAAAAAGTGGCAGGTTGTCGATGCATTGCTTTTGAACCCCAAATTTTAACGATTAAAATATTTCCAGCAATGAAAACGCGTCGTTCTTTCATTTAGAGTTGCATTTTTAATTGTTTATAGTCAACAAAATGAAGGAGTACGCATGTAGTATTTTTGGATATCGCACTAGTTTTATAAGACAGTACACACAAGTCCCAAACTTCGTTTGTACTTTTTGGTTTGTGGAGGTACCTCAATTGACCTCTGAGTAGCTCATACATAAATTTATAAATGGAAGGTGGGAAGAGCACTTAAATAACCTGGCATTAATAATATCAGTTAAATACGCTGATATTCCACCAAGTTTATGTACTAACAAAGTCCGTGGAAGACTTGGAAAACATATGGAGAATGAGAGAAATTTTGCATTTTAACAATTTGGGTGTTAATTGGGGTTTACACAAATAGTTTTACTCTAACACTTCACTTCATTTTGATTTGGCATCCCTTGTTTTAGTCGATTTAATTGGTAACATTTACTTCCAGTTGATGTGTTTTGTACTTTTGGATTGATACTCGTCTGCAAAAGTATGAAAATCGCATAACCCAACAGTTTCAAATATCACCGTTTCTTTTTTGAAAGCATTGTCCAAGTACTAACTTGATCAGCTGTCTCATCGGTACTTCTTGGATGAATCAGTGTAGAATTTGGAATGAAAGGAAAACAAATAAAATTGTAAAAAAACTTGTATTTCGTCGCTTTTCTCAAATGCTTCGTCTATGTTTACAATTTTCTTTTGTCTCTATTCTATTTTAATATTTTTTTGCATTCCCCAAAACTTGTAGCGTAAATCGGAAGAAGAATGATCATACGATTTCTTTGAAATTAAAGAGTCTCATTGGATTTTTCTCTCCGCGAATCGTTCTATTTGTATAGATATTCTAACATGGCCCATAGAGAAATACTTAAGAGTTACCATTACTCTCTTCGATGCCTCTTCAAAACTAATCGGCGAGGTACTCTACTTTGGACAGTTCAATGAGCTGGAGCGTCACTCTCATATTGAACACAAGTGACACATCCTTTCGAAATTTCTAAGATCACATTTTATGGATTAGTTCAAATGTAACAAAATAACGAGGTAATTCATCAACACTAATAGTCAAAAGGAAGTTATGAAGGACGAAAGTATGGGAACTGTCAAATCTTTAGATATTCGTTAATGCCTACGTTCACGTTGTAACCGAAATTTCTAGAGCAAAACTGCTTATTTTTCTATGGAAAAATAGATGTTTGTTTGAGACTCAAGATATTTCGTGTGCAATGTAAACAACGGCAAGCAACAACGACGAGGTGTAGGCCATTTCATAGAGTTTTATTTGCTGCTGTATTTTACCAATTTTACACTTTCGTTGGACATAAAACGGACAGAAATCAAAGAAAATGCGTATTTTCGTTCAATGCAAACAACATAAAACATAATTTAGCTGTCATTAGTATCAATAAACACTTTCAAATTAGTTCCTGTCTTCTTTGCTCTCTCATTCTCCATCATCGGCCTTGTACCTTTTCGATCAGCTGTGCCATAGAATACCCCTGCATGGCCTTGAGTTATTGCAGTGTCTACACAAACATTTCATAGGAAAAGTACAATTTTTCGTACCATGTTGATAAAACAATTTATCATTTCTATCTCTTAAACAGTTGGCATTCCCAACGATGACACACACTCTTCACAGTACCATTCGTACATATACGAGATACTTTTAGTTCTCTTACTTACTTTTTCCCATAGGAAATACTCGCACTACTGCTTCTCATTTATCACAACTCTCACTTTTTGTTTTTGCGCAGATAAATTCGCTATTTCGACAAACGTGCAAAGAGAAATAGACAGATAGAGAGAGAGAGAGAGCTTAACATTTATACAACAAATTGCAAACAAACAAATAACAACAGAGAAAACAAAAACAACTATCCCATTGATTTTCAACCCGCTAAACCGTCGTTGCTGCCACAGTCGTGTGTACACAAAACGAAAGGTGTTTTTTCTTCGTCGGCTCGTATTGTTAAATCACTGTGTTTGTTATTGTTATGTCGAGTCGAGGGTTAAAAAGCAACAGAAGCAGGCACGAGTGTAATTATTCTCGCAGAATGTGGTTACTCGGTTTGTTTGCATATTGGGGGTTGTTTCTCTCTCTATGGTGCTCGGTGTGTCGCACTTTGTATCACTAGGTTATTCATCTGGTTATTACCCTGATATGGTAAAAAGTTGTTGCCAGATGTTTACGAAAGTGAAACAGTGGGTTCATTTAATTAAACTATGTAAATTAAGCTGTTATAGAGCTTTGATCGCTGAAACTAAGCGACCTTGTAAATAAAAACAAGTATGAAATGCAAAAACCAATTTTACAGTGACAGCTTCTGATTTGAAATATCAGAAATTAGGATTTTGTTTTATTACAGACTTAATACTAATCAATCTCAAGCACCAAGTTGATCAAGATAAAAAACAACCCTCCCATAATACTAAACTTAAACCGTGAACACACTCCAATCGAAATTTCGTGTTTAGAGATTTCGTTTAGACAAACATCTGTTTTTCAATACAACAATCAGCTGATAATTTACTCGAAATCTACAAATGAGAGAATCCTGCTGCAGTGTGAATGCTGTACAAAGTAAGTTTGTGATATTAATGTATTTTGCTTTCGTATCGCCGTCAACAATGCCTCCGGTATCACTGTCTACACAACTGTGTAGCAACCCTGTTCAATGTTGTACAAGTTTAATGCAATTATTTCGCAGTTGCCGCGTTGCATTTTGTTGCCAACGGAGAAAAATAACATGAATACCTTAAATGGAGTGTTGTTAATACCATATTCTGACAATGGAACGTTTTGAATTGTATATTGGACAATTTATACCTCAATATGCTTGATAAAACAGTAAAAATATATATGTACATACAAATAGTTAGCATGTTAGGGTGTCCTTTATATTGAGATATAAAATTGTTAAAAAGGGATATTTGGTTTCTGCGCGATTAATCGAGTAATTAAAATTTTTATTAATCGATATCGTGATTAATCAGTTAATCGAATAATCAAAAGTTCGGATTAAGGATATTAATTTGAATATTGATTAACCATATTTGAATAATTTTATTCATAATTCAAATAATTTTTGAGTAAAAAAGGTTGTTGAAAAATTCAAACTGAAAAAAACTTAAAACCATAGAGGAATTTAGGGTAGAGTAATTAATTCTCTCAATATTTTTAACGTCATAGGTATGGTTGCAAGTGAACATTGGATGGTGGAAAGCATGGGTTCAATAATACCAGATAGAGGCAATAGTTGTGTTAAATACAATACAAATGTCTACCAACGATAAACGTCAACAAAAAAGTGCAAAATACATTTAAATTTCACAGTTCTATACGAAAACGAAATGAACAAGTTAAGGCAACAGTTCTTGTAACTCCACCTGCTGTAAGTTAATTTTCGTCGAATTTCTCTCATTTCTATTGCTCTATTCTAAATTCCTCTGTGCTTAAAACAAGAATTGCTCAATTATATAAATTTGTTGATTAATCAATTTTTAGATTAATCCATTAACCCTTTGAGATCCATAAATTTTCGGCAAAGGCAATTCTATTGCCATGCCACAAAAAATACGCCCACAACAGTCGTTTAGTATGTTTTAGTTTTAGTTCAAGCTTAAAGGCAAACATACTCGCCAACCTTATGTTCGGTCCATGTAGGCTGGCCAACTCGCCCTTAACAGTTTTTGAAAAGTAAGGAATGAGTGCGAAACTACCAGGGGTTTCACCCATGTGTGGCAACACTTTTTGACCCACTTTGAGGGCTCGTAGAGGGCAGGTCGCGACAGATATCGAATAATCGATTACAACACCATTCTTTTCATAACTTAGCTGTGGACAAATTTGGTCTATATTTTACCTCTACAATTATAGGGGCAAAACCCCCTTGGGGAAACATACATCCCCTGGTCGTCATGAGGTTAAACATGAATATTGACAATTAAAAATTAAGATTAATTGAAGATTAACAAAACCCCCTTGGGGAAACATACATCCCCTGGTCGTCATGAGGTTAAACATGAATATTGACAATTAAAAATGAAGATTAATTGATTAATCGTAAATATGATTAATCAAAATGTATGATTAATAAATTATTCGACCAATCTGGGTGTCCATTAATTGATCAATCATTAATTGCTTGATTGATCAATTAGTCGCACATCCCTAATGTGTAGCATTTGATCCCCAGGAAATATGTGCGCAAGAATATGACTACCATATGTGGTCAAGATGTATTTATACAAGGTGATATCAGCAGGTGTTGTTGTTGTAGGCATTGAGTTTCTTTGCATCGCTCGAATTGTCAAATTCATTACAAATGTATAGTAAGAAAAAACAAGTAAGCAAAAACTCCAACAACAATATACATTTGAATTTGACAGCTGAGGTCGCGAACGAAAGAAAAAAAGTAAAATCAGCTGGGCTTAAAGCGAACCACAGACTCGTCATTCATGAGCATGAACATCAACTATCTTCTGATGATTCTTGTCGGTTTACCGCCCTTCCTGATAAGAAATAAGAATGTAATCAAAGTTGTTCGCATCACTAACATGTTCGCAAAAATTGTTGGTAATATTTTTCCAAATTCATCAGTCAGATAAAATGTTATCGACCAAGCTCATGCTCATGAATGACAAGTATGTGGTTCGTTGTAAGATATTGTGAAATCTATCTCGAAACAAAAATTTTTGTTGCGAAGAGTTACCACCTGTCTCTGATTTACCTTGCAAATATTTCATTTATAAGTCCTCGACGCACTCCATGTGGTGTTACTTAAAAAAAAATGGTTTCCCGTTACATCCCACGAGGGGATTAGGGAGAGCTTCTCACAACCAGCGGGCTGTGCGCGTTCTATTTTTACACTTACTGATTGGGACCTACAGTTTTACACCGGTTCCGAACAGTATTTTGAGAAGCTTTTTCATGGCTAAATACTCGATAGTGTCGCCGTCACTAATCGAGGTGACCGCCATCGAAAGAAATTTAAGGTGATCAGAGTAGGGATTCAACCCACGTCCTCATGCAGAAGAGCCGCGCACACTACCATTGCACCACCGACGGCCACATGTGTGTTACTTATGTTTGTTAAATTTATCGAAATGTTAAAATTCCGGTTCCAAACAATTATCAAACAATTGTTTTCGTACGAAATAACTTTAGCGTAACAGCCCTGTAATTGAATTTGCCTACGAAATTTTCGCAGAGCTGAGTACCGCGCAAATGAAAAGAGAGCGAAATGTGCGATTCATGAAATTTTCGTTATTTTTATATTAATTTTCGCAACGAAAATTGCATAAAAACTGAATACCGGGTTTAAAATGATGATGGTGGTAAGAGTTGCACTTAGATGCTCCATAAATATTACGAGTTGCTTGTGCACAAACTCATATTGCTCTGTAGACAAAGAAGTTTTAAATAAATTTTAAATTAAATAAATTTTAAAAATCTTCCCATTTATATGTTTTTCACAAACAACAATTGACGGAACACCCTAGATTACACACAAGCCAAAAGTTACGACATCCATTGACCGCAGATTTTGTTTGTATTGTGAAAAAACGAAACTTTAGTAGATTTGTACCTGGGTTTTTTATTCGAACTCGGTTCTAATTGAAACTTACGATATAATTGAAATGTGTTGCTATACATTCATTATTATCTAATCGCATGGCAACGTAAAACATTTAGATTACGTTGGGTATTATTTACAATCAGATTTTGCTTGTAATTTGTGTCGTAATATAACAGATGTTACTTTTTTTTTGATTCTCTATTTAAGCTGAAAAATTAATATATAATAAAGATTTTGTTTTTATGCGTGCAATGAAATTTGATTGTTACTACCACTCAAGCAAAAATATCTGGTAAAACTAAATGCAGGTATACAACGATATCGCAATTTTCGGGATTTCATTTCCATAAACAGCTGATTTTTGCCCGATAGAACACATGTCTGGTACATATGGTGAAATTTCGAAAACTTGAAAATCGTGGTATTCCCGAACGTCGCATTCAGTTTTTTTTTTTTGGTAACACCACAAATCGTCGATAAAATCCATGGAATGATATTGGACGATCTGAGAATGAAAGTGTGTGAGGTGGCTGAGGCTGTAGGCACTAGTGACGTACAGAATCGAGGACCAGGTTCTGCAGAACCGGTTCTTTACAAGAACTTATCGGAACGGTGCGTACATGAACCGATTATCGGTTCTTAAAAAAACGAAAACGGTTCATAAAGGACTTAAAAACGTCGTCAAAAGAACCGAAAAGGGTTCCTAAAAGATTGAAAAACGATTCTAAAAAAATTAAAAATGGTTTGAAAAGAACCGTCATACGGTTTCAAAATAACAGGACGACTCGCTTCCAAATGAACCAAAAGTGTTAACTTTCTAGGGTATGAAAATGTGAATATCTATCAAATTTTATATTCTTATAATAATATATTACACTTAACCTCCTTTGGGACAGAAATTTGCTGAGAATCGGAACCGGTCCAAATACCCGGTTCTTCTCGGAACCGCACTCGACAAAACCGGTTCTTCAAATAGGCGGAACCGCACATCACTAGTAGCAATCTCAACTGAGAAGGTATATCAGATTTTACATAAATATTTGGATATGCAAAAGCTATGGGTGCGATGGGTGCCGCGATTACTCACACTCGACAATAAGCGTACTCGTGTGACCAATTCAAAGGAGTGTATGGCGGTGTTCAACTGCAATCTAAAGGAGTGTTTGCGCCGTTTCATAAGCGTGGACGAAACATGGATGCATCACAAAACACCAGAGGCCAAGGAACAGTCAGAGCAGTGGGCTAAGCTAGGCCAAGGTGGGTCTGTCGACCAACAAGATCATGGCGACAGTTTATTTTTGGATGCCTTCGGTGTCATTCTCATCGATTGACTTGAAATGGGCGAATATTATTCACAGGTATAGGACAGATTCAGACATTGATTTAAAGGAAAAAATTACCGCATTTGGTTACGAACAAAAGTAATCTTCCACCATTTTAACGCACAGGCGTGTAGTTGCCAGGGAAAAAAGCAATGTGTTATCCAGGGTTATCCATTAACCATGGGAATGGGTAAAGGTCGCTTTTATTTTGAGGATTTTTTGAAAATAAAAAAAAAACTGTTGAATTGAACCACTGTACCAAATCCCCTTAGAAGCCTACACAAATTGGATATTTTATTGATTAGACGCTCCGTTGCCGAGATATAGGCATACGGGCGCTTAGCGATTTTTGGCTTGACAAAGTTTTAGTTTTAGCGACTAAAAAAATGATTCCATATAACAGACATCTACCGGTTAAAGCCTCCTATGGAGGTCGAAAATTTATAGCCATATTTTTATTTGAGCGATTTTCTTATTGTGTCGATTTTTCAAAAAAAAATTTCTTCCACGCGTATTGGACCACTTTATCAAAACACCTTAAAATCTCTTAAAAATTGGGTATTTTTTCGATTGTACGCTCCGTTTCGAGATGTATACGTTTTTCTAACTGTTCATTTTTTTTGGGGATAGTGTCAAAATCCCGAATTTCAAAATCCCGAATTACCAAAATCCCGAATTTTTGAAAAGGCCGAAATGTCAAAATCCCGAATTTTAAAATCCTAAATTACAAAATCCCGAATTAAAATCCCGAATTTTGAAAAATTCCGAATTATTGAAAATCATAACAATACATTTTTTTTTATTCCTAATCAATTTATATTTAAAAGGCAAGATTAATTGCTATGGCTCTTAAATAGTCCGTTTTATCCATATATTCTATGTTTTTTTGTTGCGGGGTTCAACGTCCCCGATTTAAGTTTTTCGATTGCCGATTTGGGAACAATCAGCTCTTTAGCCAGATTTTCGATCAGACTGTAAATACCGGCATGCTTTTTGCCGACAACAACTTTAAGGCGTCTATGTCAAGCCTCAACAGAGTTTTGGGTGCGTGGGAAGTTTTCTTCTAGCATGTCATAGACCGACCAAAACTCGGTATCATACCGTCCTTCAATGTAATTGGAATTTATCCAACGAGCTATTTTTTTTGGCATCTTTATCTCCAAAGTTGCGGTATAGACTTCATAATATTCAGATATTTTAACACCCGGCACATAGGCAAGGACCCTTATCATCCGAACTTGAAAGCTAAATTCTTGTGAGTTGCCATACTTAGATCTTAAGCCCTCCTTTTGAATCTTGCGCCAAATTATTTGGCCAAAGTGGAACTGACATCCTTTGCACTCAGCATACGGGAAATATTCTTTTGCAGCTTTTTCAAAATCCGAAATAATCTTTAGTGGCTTTAAGTGTATGTTCCATTCGCAAACTAGTTTGGTAAGACTGAAGAAAAGTTCCGAATAGGCCTCTGCGGTCTTGCGACTCATTAAGCAAAAGACTAAGGGCACTATCTGCCCCTGAATGTAACCATGAATACTAAAAAGTAGAGTCATAATCAAAGTCACAACATGGAATGTGTTTGCCTTTATTTGATATGAAAATTTTGCAGACTCATTTTGTATTTTTTTTTGTGAAAAATTAGCGACGTTTTTTATTTTGATGTAAATATTTCCATATGTGAACTAAGACTGAATAATTTATTTATAGATTTTAAAATATCCCGAATAATTGTACAGTTTTGGTTTTAAAAATCGCGCGAAACTGTACAATTATTCGGGATTTTGAAATTCGGGATTTTGAAATTCGGGATTTTGTAATTCGGGATTTTGTTTTCGGTATTTTGTGTTCGGGATTTTGCAATTCGGGCATATGACCCCAACCCTTTTTTGATCAAAAATGGGAATGGGTAATTCATTAGCCATTGTGGTTTATCAAAACACCTTAGGAACTCTCAAAAATTTGTTATTTTTTCGATTGGACGTTCCATTTCGATATGTAGACGTTTTTCTAAATTTTCATATTTTTGATAAATAAAATGCGGATAACCCATTACCCATCGCCGTGGGTAAGGTGCAAAAGCTGCTAAGTGATGGGTAATTAACCATCGTCGTGGGTAACTTACCGATTACACTGTGACACAAATTAAAGGAATTTGTTTCGGGCATCAACCAAACCAAAAAATTGTGAAAGTACTTAGACGTGGTATCACAAAACACCGCTCGGTTTTGTCCCCTATACGTGCCAATTTTTTTACAGGCCGAAGAAAATTTTGGAGATGGGTCAGGGCCCTATTTCAGATTTTACTTCAATAAATCCTAAACAACTTGAAATATTGCATTATAACCAGTGACATTATTGTAGCTATTTTCCCATTTCACAATTCCCTCTGATATATTTCTAAGGAAAAGTACACTGTTAATCTATTATTTCATGAAACGTCATGAAAAATTGCACATATTTTATATGTTTGACATTTTTTGCCTAAAGATTGAGGCCCGAAACCCAGTGTTGCACCGTGTTATTTTCCCCATACCCTGTGGGTAATGGGCAATAGTGATGGATAATTCCCCATCGTCGTGGGTAACTGCATATTATTTTCCACATACCGTATGGGTAATGGGTAAACGATCATTACGCAATCCGCACGGCGTTGTGTATGGGTTAAAGTGGGTGGGTAAATATGAACTCTGGTTTACATGCTAAGACACTCCATCATAAGAGTATGGAGTGCGCGTGCAGCATTTGCTGCTCGAACACTCCGCTGAACACAGCTTATTTAGTACAACACTATAAATTGAATTCCAAATTCTTTTGATAAAATTCAATTTTTCTATTATTAACGATTTATTTGTAATTTCTTCAACATTTTAGTGTTCCACCACAAAAATTGCCGAGAAGTCATACACTTTACAATCAGTGTAAAATTGTGACATACTAAAAATAATGGGGCACAAGTTGTCTGTTGTGCTGTACAACATGTTAAATGTTCATTTGAATTTCAGAAAATTTCAACTAGAATATCACTTACTTCCTTCCCAGAGAATGAATATTCGATGTGGTTGTCGTCAATCTGTTGTATAATGAGGGACGTAGCAGGAGATTTACGTTTCTTTGTAAATAATTGAAATCAATAACAACACTTTTGATTTTTCTCAGATAATTCAGTAAATTTATTTTAATTTTTCTTCGAAATCAAAAATTTAGAACGTAAATTTTGCAATTTTTTTCACACAAGTTTCCGCTATTCTTTTTTTTGGCACTGATCGTAATTAGAACACTTAAGGTGATGATGATGCACACTAGAAAAGATTTTCGCCCATGGAAATTTATAATTGAAAAAATAATATACATATTATAATGTAATTACATATGAAACTTTTTGGGCTTTTCAATGGATTGTAATCACTTGCAATACAAATTGGTTTAAGGTCATCAAAAATCACAAACACGGGGGTCTTGAAACGTAACGATAATTCACAAAACAGACCCAACAAATAAATCGTAAAACGAAAAATTCAAAACGGAAATTTCAAAATTATTACGTTTCTTTTTTTTTTGTTTTTGCTTCTTGTCAATGTCAAGTGGAAAGTAATGAAGACACTGATGATGACGAAGACGATAATAATGATTATACACTACACTGCAAAATTTTGTCGAACGTTTACGCTAAAACGTCAAATGAAAGAATAAACAGCCAGCAGATTTAAGCGAAATTAAAACGCAAAACGTAGAAGAACCACCGTCTGTCTGTCCGTCGTCTGTTTGCATGACAAGAAAGGTGTGTTATTTTCTTCTTTTTTTTTTAAATCATCGACGAACTAGTGAGGGAGCGTTTTGTATGAACATCTGTTGTTGTTTTAGGTACTCGTACCGTCCCGTCCGTCCAGCCGTGTCACTTGGAAATGGAAACACATATGCACGACTCAAAACTTTACGTACGTCGTCGAATTAACCGTATATGTATTTAAATTTAAAGATCTAAAATTTCGATTGAGACGAAGGAACGAATGCGCGAACGAACTGTGATTACAAAAAAATTAAACGACCAGTAGTTTAACGTACGACTAGAACTAGAAAACTAAACTGAATTAACTTAAAGATAATAGGAAAGAGCCACCACCACCACCAACCACCATCACACTGCCACCACACCAACGCTAAACACAAATAAACGCCGTGAACGCCGCCGCAGCAAACCGTAACGCCGTAACAATAACTCTGAATATCGTCGTCAATTTTTATCGAAAACAAATGAATGACATGAATACCCGACAAAGTGTCATGACTATATGCTCACAGAGGCAACAAAAAAAGCTGATAAAGAAAAGAAACATCATACGTAAAACCGATTAAAAAGAAACGTAAATTCTATTCCATGGCCGGCCGGCCCCGTATTAGCAGTTAACACGAGTGCGGTGCCAATGTTACGTTAGTTACGTCGAAATATACCCGCATGTGGGTGATATTAAGGTAATAAGCTAAATGTTTACATTAGGTGGGTGTAATTAATTGAATGGGAAAGAGAGTAACTCAAAAAACTCAAAACAACAAGAAGAGTAAAAGCGATGGCATAAAAAGTACGAAAAAGGTACCAAACTTACACGGCCTTTACACGGTGCCATTTTTTAACCATGCAATTTGCGTTTGTTGATAAGGGGTGTAGAGAAGCAAGAAGGGAGGAAAAAATGGCACGACGCGCCACCGCACCGGGTTTCATGAAATTTTATTGCAATTCTCTTTGTGCTCGTTCCGCATTTGTTATCATTTTGACATTTGATGTTATTGTTTCTTTCATTCTAGTTTTTCGTGTGTTGTGTTACACTGTTAGAGGTTACGTGAAGTAATTTAAAAGAAGTTAAAAAAAAAAAGAAAAAGAAAGTTAAACATAAAAATTAATTAAAAATAATAAAGAATAATTTAATTTCTTCCTTCGAAAAAGCAATTTTTAGACTTATGGAGAACAAAATTTGACCGCTTACAAAAATAAACAGCACACACAAGAACACTCACTAAAGAGAGATGTCAGAAAAAATGGCAAGGACTAATATCATGAGATGGCAACGTGTAAAGGCACAAAGATTTGCGCTGCAATTTCAAAAGAGAATTGATAAAAATGGCAGCTAAAAATTGCATCGTGTAAAGATGGTGTTATAAAAATAAAAACATGAAAAGTTTCCCAATACATCCCATGAAGGGAGAAAGGAGAGCTTCCCGCAATTCTGGTTTTTATTATTGCTGCTTCTGACATTCGTATAAATCTGGGACATATGCAGACTACTCTGCCATAAATTTTAACGAATGAGTAAATGAAAAAAAATGTCAAATTATTCTGCAAGAATTACTGAGTTCATGCAAGTTTATTCCTCGTTCCATTCTCTCTCTCTCCAACGAACTCATGAATTGCAGCAATTATAATAGCATGTCTAGAAACAGACTAAGTCAACATTTTGGAAGCTAAACGTCCAAACTTTTATTCTCTATGCACAAACCACCAGTTTTGGCAATGATTTTCCTCAATAAGGTACCACGTATTACATTTTTTCGTAAATTTTGGGTAAATTTTATAAATAACGCTTTATATCTTTTAAAATTCCTATGCAAATTTAAAAAAAACTAATGATGCCCTTTAAAAGACGTATAACCCTGCCGTTTCAAAAGTAACTAGTGGCTCTATGTAGTCAGTCATTTCGATAGCGAAAAGCCTGACTAGCTACTTGAGTGGCTACAGCTAATGCTAGAGTTCGCCTTTTGATTATAATAAGTATGAAAACAAGGAAAAAACAATGCATTGAACCGTTATGATTTGTTAGTTGCTTGGTTATTTTTTTTTGCGTTGGCGTCAGTTGCTATTAAACGTTCGTGCTTCAGAAATAAATACAAATAAAGTCCAACTGTATAAAAAATAAATATGTATGTGTTATTTACATACCAAGTTTCAATAATTAATTTTACCTTTTGTTGAATGAAGAAAATTTAATATATTTTAAGTTACTTTTAAATAAATATGAATAAAATTATTGAAATACGAAATAACGGATTTTTCAATAAGAGCGCTACAAAAGTTTTTTTTTAAATACAACAAAACCGGTTTTAGATACCAATGAAATTCTTTATTCCTGTGAAAGTACGTTCGATGCCATTATGTATGGAACTCGATTTCTTTTGCATGGCCACCACGGGCACGCTTGCAGAAGTCCAGACGCTGAACCCAATTTTCGACGGTTTTCAAGCATAAATCGGCCGATACTGCTGCAATTTCACGTTCGATATTCGTACGAAGTTCATCAATCGTCGCTGGCTTGTTGGCATAGACTTGACGTAGCCCCACAGGAAATAATCTAACGGCGTCAAATCGGACGACCGAGGCGGCCAATCGACTGGGCCATTTCGTGAGATAACACGTTCACCAAACTTGGTTTCCAATAAATTGATTGTGGCATTCGCTGTGTGGCTTGTGGCGCCGTCCTGTTGGAACTACATGTCCTCCAAGTCCATATTATCCAATTGGGGCCAAAAATATTCGGTTATCATTGAACGGTAGCGATTCGCATTCACAGTAATGTGCCGGTCTTGATCATCACGGAAGAAGTACGGCCCAATGACGCCGCCGGCCCATAAACCGCACCAAACCGTAATTTTTTCGGGATGCAATGATGACTCATGAATTACGTGTGGATTGCTGTCTGACCAATAACGCATATTTTGCTTATTGACGAAGCAATTCAGCCAGAAAGATGATTTTCCGATGAAAATCCGAATCATTTTCAAGTTGTTGCTCAGCCCAATTCACGAATATACGACGCTTATGGTGGTCAAGCGGCTTCAGTTCTTGCGTCAATTTGATCTTGTAAGGATGTAGGCCAAGATCTTTTCGCAAAATTCGCCACATCGACGTCACAGAGATGCCCAACGCTTGAGAACGACGTGTGAGAGACACATTTGGGTTTTCTTGAACTGAGGCAGCTATATTCTCGACACTACGGGCACTTCTTTGTCTCACTTTCACGGGAACATTTTGTACTTTTGTACTAGACGCTCAATTGTTGATCTGGTAGGACGATTATGACGACCATAAATTGGACGTAGCGCTCTTAAAGTTGAGGCCACTGACTCCAAATTTCGGTAGTAAATTTTAATAATTTCGATTCGTTGTTGGCTCGTATATCTTTCCATAATGAAATGGCAAAACTTACTGAAGAGAAATGTCAAAAGAGCGGGAAAAAATATGGCGTCGTTTGCTGTCCCTATCGATTTACTTTTGTAGCGTCTCTGTTGAAAAACTCTTTATATGCTCCAATTTATTTATGGAATGTAATTTTCATGAATTCATCAATCGGATTGCACTAGTCAAGTAGTTAGTACAATGTTGCTAGATATTTCGTCAATTCCATGTAACTAGCGATCTGCATGGTATATGTTTCCTGCAATGTTTGCAAGCAATCATATATATGGTTCCTGCAATATGTTGCTGCGTGTAACTCTTTGTCGTTACTTAGCGCATGTAGATTTTTTCATGAATACTGTGTTTAAAGCAAATCCGATGAAACATTAGCAAATAGTTTATAGTGTTATTTGTTTCATACCATGTGTAAAGAGTTTTAAAATGGCATAACTTTGGAACAGTAACTGCCAATACAAAATTTTTTCTACAAAATTATCCGTCTTTTAAAGTGCATCATTAGCGTTTTAAATTTTCATCGAAATTGCAAAAATCCGATGCAAAAATAGCAAACAGTTTATAATATTTTTAGGTTCATACAATGTGTAAAAGGCTATAAAATGGTATAACTCTGGAACAGTAATAGCAAATTAAAAATTTTTTTCTACAAAATTGCTTGGAATTTATCCGTCTTTTAGAATGCATCATTAGTTTTTTCAATTTTCATAAAAATTTTAAAAGTTTAAAAACGTTACTAACGAAATGTATCCAAAATTTACGAAAAAATTTAATACGTTGTACCTTATTGAGCAAAATCATTGCCAAAACTGGTGGTTTATGAATATAAAATAACATTTTTTTTTTGCTTTAAAAATGTTCACTTGCAAACTAAGAAAATCGTGGTTATTGACCGAGTTTTAAATAAAATTCAAAAAACATCCGGAATACCCGATTTTTGGGGGAAACTCGACTTGTGCGACCTCTAAACCTCTTACGAAAAATCTGAAAAAAATCTCAAAAATACTTTACCCTATAAGCTTTCCAATCAAGCTTGAACAAGCATGAAAATCGAAAAAGAATACTAGATTTTTGGGGGAAACTCGACTTGTGCGACCTCTTCCGAAAAATCTGAAAAAAATCTCAAAAATACTTTACCCTATAAGCTTCCAATTAAGCTTGACCAACCATGAAAATCGAAAAAGAAAAATTTTGGGACACTTTAATGTACACTCACGGATTATGACCTTTCATGTATTGTAAATGTCGCTACTTTTTTGTTTCTTTGAGTCTGTCACGTTTTTGCTTTCAGCAGTTTTCAACAAACAAAGCCACATTTGGCCCACCAACACTAATGTTATACCATACTAATCATTGTGTCTCCAACATATAATATTGAACAGCAAACACAATGTGTTTGGCCACAAGTATATTATATTTGCGACAAGCTACAACATGTTATATTTGCATCCAAACAACAAGAAAAGACAGATTTTGTGTAGTAACGTTTGTTTCTACCAAAAGACGTAACCGAATTAGAGGTTGTCACAACCTATTAGAGGTTGCTGCAATCGAATTTCAGTTGTGGGGAATAAATTCAGTCACAAGAACCTCACTTCGGCTGTGGCAACTGCAATTAGGTGGCAATAGCAGAATTTGGGGTTGCTACAACCTCTTTTCGAACGATTAATTCTGTGTTGTGAACATGAAATGTATCGTCAACTTCATGGGGGGTGTAAAATTGTACGCTCAAATCAGTAACCCCCCCGCAATGTACATAGCCAGGCCCAGTTTAAATATATGGGTAAAGAGGCAACGGTACTCATGCCTGACTATTGTACATGAGGGCGCGGATTCGTTCTAACCTCACTCAAATCACATTGCAATTTTACTCCTTTACTCCTTTTATTATTGATAACCAGTGTAAAATATTCATCAAGCTTTGGTGTACGTAGGCAGTCCAATCAGTCAGTAAGTTCGACCATAGGATTATAAGTATTACTTTAATGTGCATTGCCAAACTAATTGTCGACATGCAATATGATTTTAGGATATGTTTTTGGAATCTCCACACGCTGAAAAAAATGGGCCCCAGCAACATATTGCAGGAAACATTTACATGTTCTCAAGCATTGTTTTCATGAATTGAAGATCTGCTGCATTTTTGTTCCTTTGTTGTCTGTCTCGTTCTTGTTTCTCTTGGATTTCAACAAAAAAACCCTCTTTTGGGTCTCCAAAACATATATTATAGCCTATTAATCATTTGGTCTCAAATATGTAATATTGTATAGCAAACGCAATGAGTTTGGACACAAGTATATTATATTTGCGGTAGGCTGCAAACACGTTATATTTGCATCCAAACAACAAATAAAAGACAGATTTTCCAGCGTGCAGTCAGCGATGATACCGGGAATGCACCTCTTTTTCTTGCGCCTCTACTGGCGATTAAAGTTCCCAATTCTAGAGTATTTTGCTAAAAACGATATATTCGTACATAAAGGGTGTCTCAGTAAGAATGCACTTTTCATTTTAAAATAAAAACACGTATTTTTTGAGATAGTTGTGATTTTATTTAATTGGAATGTAAAGAAGACATGTTCCGATTAAGTATGGAATAAAATATCCGTCAAATGACCCCCACGACTCTGATGACAGGTCATTACTCTTTTCATGAAATTTTCCATGACTTTTTCACAGAGATGTGGCTGTATCTCACCGATGACGCGTTGGATTTCGGATTTGAGCTCAGGAATTGTTCCTGGTTTATTCGCATAAATCCGAGATTTTACAAAATGCCAAAGAAAGCAATCGCACGATCTTGGTGGCCAGTTGACATCAGAATTTTTTGAAATAATTTGTTCTGGAAATCGGTGCTGCAATAAATCGATTGTTTTATGCGCGGTGTGGCAGGTGACGCCGTCTTGCTGAAACCACATGTCGTCCAGATTAATACCATCTAGTGAAGGCCACAAGAACTCCGTTATAATGTTCCTGTAACGAATGCCGTCCACAGTCACTGCAATTTCGACCTCATCTTCAAAAAAGTAACGCCTTTAATTTTCAAACAATTTTAAATTTAAGTGAACTCTCCTTTTGCTTAGATAGAAATTACAAACTGGTTAGCTGTCAAACGAACTCTCATACTGCCAGCTTTTTGACATTTATGATCAGTATACTCTGCCAAATCATCATGAATAGATTCACGCTACCAAATTGTCCAAATTTACTTTGAAAATCAGTCATCGGTTCGCGCAACTTGTATACAAATTGTGTTTGCTATTCAGTTTAACATGTTTGACACACATTAATTAATAGGTTATAATATATGTTTCTGTGACCCAAATGTGGCTTTGTTTGTTGAAAACTGCTGACAACAAAACCGTGACGGACTACATTGAAACAAACACGCGCCAGATCTTCTATTTATGAAAGCAGTGGTTGCAAACATATACATGTTTCCTGCAATATGTTGTTGAGGCCGTTTTTTCCAGCGTGTATAACCTGTCTTGCTTTATGGCATGCTGATGAAACATCACTGGGAGTCTTCGGGAGAAAAATGCTCCGAAAATATATGGTCCTATAATAGAAAACGGCGGGTATCGACGACGGATGAACCACGAGTTGTATAATATTATAACGACATCGACGTAGTTATGCGTATTAAAATAGCGAGTTTACGCTGGCTACGCTGACAGTAGAATGGATCAGAATGAAGGACATCGAAAAATAGGACCATGAAAACTTCGCTGGAAACACCAGGTGAAAGAGCTTGGTGTTACCAACTAGAGGAGAAAAGCTGAAGATTGAGCCGTTTAGAGAAACACGTTATCGTCATTTTGTAAGACCATTACTCCCTCTGGGTTGTTTGAGGTCACCTAAGCAAGTACTTATAAAGAAAGATATAGTAACCCGGACAATGGAAAACTAGTTTTCTAGATCAGTGCAGAAGTTTTATCTGATAATGAGTCAGTGTAAATAATGTCCAATATATCGATTATTTTCCGTATCGATTCTTTTCCCATTAGAAAATATTCGTCGCCATCCGGTGGACCGGATTCCGGTTTTTGAGTATTTGACAAAAGTATGTGCTCATTATCGATTGTTAGCAATCGTGGAACCCATCTAGGTTAGAACATTTGCGTATAAAAATGATTTTCTTATGTCATTTGAGATGGTCAAATTGTCATAAATCTAAAAACTAAATTATTTGACAATTTTTTCATATGCATATTGTTGTTTCTACAATCACAACAGTGTGGTTTCTATTTGTATACTCACTAATGGAGCCTTTTTATAAATAGAGACCTACAGGTTTTCACAGTTCCGCAACGGTGACATAGTTTGACAAGTCGAATAATAAAGCCAAGTAAAAACCCACCACTGTCACAAAAGTACTAAATAAATATAACAAAAACGTGCCAGAACACTGGCGGCAGCAAAAACATAGCATTCGAGGGTGGTAAATGTGATAGAGAAAGAGAGCAAAATGTTGCGTCTCTTTTATAGTTAATAATAAATTAATTAAGTTTAACACTCTGCTAGAATTCTTGGAATTATTGCATTGTATTTTTCTTATTAAAGGGTTGAGTTATTAATCTCGCATGATCGATACAATTTATACTTAAATTAAAGACGCAATATACACATACATACATACATTCAAAAAACAATTTGTAATAGTGAAACAAAAAATTGGATAAATTTCGCACTAAAAACGTATTTGCCATAAACAGCAAATATGGTTTGCTGCGTATCAGCAGGCGATTTGCTGCGTATCAGCATAATTTTTCTGCGATTACAGCAAATGTTCTGCCATGACAACCAAGTATTTCAAATTTTGATTCAGCACACACTCTGTTAGTAGGTTAGCAGTTTGCTAGAAATATTTGCTATTAACACTCATATAAAAAAAAACGAATATAAACATACAAATATCGTAAAGGTCATGTTGGATTATAAGAAAATTCGTTGGATACGTTAACATTTCCATTTATGAGAGCGAATGGATAGTATAAACCTGAGAAAAACGATTTAGACATAACATTTTCGTAGGTCTGTTAAATTTCTCTCAATTTTGACGTAGAATACGTCTTACCTTACGGTATGAGGAGTCGTGTCAGGTTTTTATTGTTGTAATCTTTATTTCATTGAATTTGAGGAAACGGCTAGATGAATTTTTTTAAATTTTTTTTTGTAGGTAAATGAAGATGTTATCTTTCGTTTGATATACATTTCATATTGGTTGATATATTTCTAGTATTTTAATTTCTCAAATGAAAATTGTTTAAACACATACACTCAAACATATGTGTGGTGTTTGGTTGAGTGTTTTTGGTTGCTCAACATTGCTTAGGAACATGTATCTAGTAAAAAGGGAAACGAACAGCAAGCTAATGTTGCTTGGCAACATGTATCTAGTAAAAAGTGAAACAAACAGTAAGCTAACGTAATAAAGCTTTTTTGCGAAAGTTTCAATAAAGCTGTTGTAACATTAATTTTGAATTGTAAAGCGTAAAGCTTTCACACAACGCTCGAATGCTAATCCGAAGACTCGATAAGGTAAACTTTTTTTAATATTAGGGCGGCCCTCTCAACATTCGCAGAACTGATTTCAATAAAAATATTAATTAAAATACATAAATTAAATTAAGTTTAAAAAAATTGAACATAATATTTTTTTTTTTAAACGGACTTGAATCAAATGCCGTTGGTAAATATAAAAATTACAGCAGACAGTTGTCCGAGGCCTTCGGCCACGGACTGTTCCTGCAGGCTGTGTCAGAGACACGGCCATTAAGTTTAACGTAGAATACGCCATCCGATAAGACAGAAAACATATATAACAATAAATGATAAATAATATAAGCAAATGAATTTATTGTTATATATGTTTTCTGTCTTATCGGATGGCGTATTCTACGTTAAACTTAATGGCCGTGTCTCTGACACAGCCTGCAGGGACAGTCCGTGGCCGAAGGCCTCGGACAACTGTCTGCTGTTTTTTTTTTGATTTTCCTCAAAAAATTATGAGATCATACTAAAGAGAAGCATAGAGAAATACAGGGTGTCTCAGGAAGATTTTACTTTTTAAATTTAGTGAATTTTTTTTGAACAAATGGCAACTCTGAAAATTGGCAGCTGTCATATGTATGTTTATTCCGATTATTAAAAATGGAGCGCATTATGAAAGAACAACGCGTTATAATTGTGTAAACTTATTACAAAAATTTGGAAATTATGCTGAAACCGCCGCAAACTTCGAAGAATTTTCAATCGTCAATGTCAACCATTCGAACAGTGGTCAACAAATTTGAAGAAACTGGGACGGTTATGAACAGTAAGACTCCTGTGAGTCAACGTACCGCTCGGTCTCTTGAAAACATTACTGCTGTAAACGAGAGTGTCGCCGAAAACAGCAATTCGGCATCGTTCTCTACAACTTCAAATTTCACGAAGCACTACGCAGCGTATTTTTTACAAAAGACCTCCACCTTCATGCGTACACAATTCAGCTTACTCAGGAGCTCAAACCAAAGTGAAGTGAATTTTTATTGAAAATTACTTTTGTATGAATTTCGCTATCTCATATAAAGGGTGTTTCAGTAAGAATGCACTTTTTCATTTTAAAATAAAAGCACGTATTTTTTGAGATCGTTGTGATTTTTTTATTGGAATGTAAAGAAGGCATATTCCGATTAAGTGTGGAATAATCCATCCGTCAAATATACCCCACGGCTCTGCTGACAGCCCATTACTGTTTTCATGTAATTTTCCATGACTTTTTCACATATACATATGTGGCTGTATCTCACCGTTGACGCGTTGTATCTCGGATTTGAGCTCAGGAATTGATTCTGGTTTATGTTGATTCTGGTTTATAAATTTCACAAAACTCCAATGAAATCGCACGGCGTTAAATCCCATGATCTTGGTAGCAAATTGACTTCAGAATTTATTGAGATAATTTGTTCTGAAAATCGTTGCTGCAATAAATCGATTGTTTCGTGCGCGGTGTGGCAGGTGGCGCCGCCTTGCTGAAACCACATGTCATCTAGTTGAGGCCACAAGAACTCCGTTATTATGTTCCTGTAACGAATACCGTTCACAGTCACTGCAATTTCAGAGTCATCTTCAAAAAACTTAGGCCCACTCACGCCGGCTGACCAAAATCCGCACCAGACAGTTGCTCGTAGTGCGTGCATTTGTTTCTCTTGGATTGTATGAGGATTTTCTAAGCCCCCAGATTCGACAATTTTGTATATTCACGAAGCCATTCAGATGGAAAGGCGCTTCATAGGAAAAGATGATTTTATTTTTGAAAATTGGCATTGACTTCACTTTGCTCCATTACCCATTGAACGAATTGCCGTCGCTTTCCGTGGTCTGCTGGTTTCAGCTCCTGAATAAGCTGAATTTTGTACGCATGACGGTGAAGGTCATTTGTCAAAATTCGCTGCGTAGTGCTTCGTGAAATTTGAAGCTGTTGAGAACGATGCCGAATTGAGGGTTTCGTGTTTTCGGCGACACTCTCGTTTACAGCAGCAATGTTTTCAAAAGACCGACCGGTACGTTGACGCACAGGAGTTTTACTGTCCACAACCGACCCAGTTTATGAAAATTATTTTACGACTCTGGTTAATTTTTTTTTTATTTTGCAGATTGATTTTTAGATTTAACAAAAATGGATGACTGGGACACTGAAACAATAATTTGGATTGTCCGTCGCTATCACGCACTGGAGTCCGTAGTTTCGGTCCAAAGTGAGTATAGGCGCACGTTTGGCGCCAATCCTCCGAGCAGATGGACCATAATGAGACTTGTTAACAATTTTGCCGAGCATGGGACAGTCAACAGAAGACCTTACCATCGAAACCATTCAGTTCGGACGGAGGAAACAATTGGTGCTGTAGCTGCTGCCATACAAAACAATCCAAGAGTTTCGACATGAATCTTATCTGCTCAAATGGGTATAAGCAGACAGTCATTGCAGTCAATTGTGCACAAAGATTTCGACTTATTCCCATACAAAATTCAAATGGCCAACTAACTGAACGCAGCAGACTTCCCGATTCGCTTGGAATTTTGCCAGAAGATGCTTCAAATGGTGGAAGAGGACGGAAACATGTTGAACTGTCTTTGCATGTCTGACGAGGCCCAGTTCGATTTAAACGGCAACATAAACAAACAAAATTGAGTTTTTCTATCCAAAAATTACGTCGAATGAACATTTCTTTCAATTCTGTGCAGTTTCAGCAAGATGGTGCAACTGCTCACATAGCCCGGCCTGTTATGACAGAATTGCGATGAAAATTTCCCAATAAGCTAATATCCAGAAACTCCACATTCCGTTGGCCCCCAGGTCGCCTGACCTTTCTGCACCTGACTTTTTCTTGTGGGGTTATTGCAAACAGGAAGTCTACAAAGCAAAACCAACAAATTTGAATGAAATAAATCAATCCATTCGAGAAACAATTGCGGCTATTCCTGTCTCAACTCTCCAAGCAGTAATGAACAACTTTTTGGTAAGTTGCCGCACATGCATTAACGAACACGGGGGGGGGGGGGGTATCATTTAAATTCCATTATTTTTAAAACTAATTAAGCTATATTTAATAAAATTACACTGAAAAAAAGTTATTTCAGTTTCTTAATGTATATTAAGAAATGGCGTAATATATTCATCAGCCACCCTGTACTTCAACAAAAACTTATTTGTGTGGATTCCTTCAAAAGTAATATATTTTTGAAACAATAATTCTTTAAATGAAATTTCGTTTGAATATAAGGAGATTTTCAAGCAAAAGACTCTGAACAAAAACACAAGGACAGTTTGATCTGTCATAAAAACCCTACCGAAGAAAGTAACTCTAAATGAATCACTTTTAATGTACATGTCGCTTTATATATAAGTGCTCCCCACTTATCTGCGAAAACGGTTATTTCGACAGACTTTTGTATATTTGATTGACGGCCTTATATTAATGACCGCCATCTTGTCATCAGATTTTGGGTAAATTCAATGAACAAAGAACATGGTTGAAAATTCTACGAACACAAGAGCCAATATGTGACTGTCGGTCCAATGTTTTCTTTGTAAGCCAAACAAACGACTTGCAAAAAATTTTTGACATTTGTGTTAGATTTCCATAATATTTTGATTTTCCTCACACAATTATGCGGTCAGGGTTGCATTTCAAATGAAACGAACAGAAACAAAGCAAATGTAAGTGCAAATTTAAATTTAGTTGTTTTTTTTTACAAATGTTTCATCTTGGTTAACAGATGTTTTTGCATAACTCCAAAACTGATAGTGTAAATTAAAAACAGAGTATAGGAATTATCTCAAGTTGCAATGAGTTTTAGTACATTTTGCCCTCCGTAAATCGTTCTATTTGATCTAATAGTGTAACAGTATCTTGAGATACTACGAACTAATAACTTTCTAACCAAATTAATTCGCCAAAAATTTCGCTAAACGCGTAGTCAATACCGTCAAATCTATGATGATCAGTTTTTTTCTACCTGAAGAATTGTGTTGCCAATCAGTTGCGTTTACAATTTATGAACTGCACATACATACATGGCAGCCATCATATTCCCGGAAATGATTCTAAAATCCTATTGGTTTAAGAATATACGAAAGAAAATACAAATATTTATAATTGTTTCATTTACCAACAAATACAGTTAAGAAAATTCGTAGAAAAAAATACCCAGAAAGCACCTCTGGACTTTAAGTGTTAGAAACAACATGGAATGTAAAATTGTTTCCAATGAAAAGTTTGGAGTTTGCGCAGTTTAAAGATTTCTTCGTAAAGTTTGATTTTTTTTTGCGCCGAATATGGCAACCCCCCCATATGGATTTCGTCGAAAATGTGTGTTATTGATAAACAAACAAGAAAGCAAAATAAAAAAATGTCTGTATGAATGTGTATACATGTTATTATAAAGGTATTATTTATCTTTTTTTATTGCGAGGTTTAAATTTTAAGAATCCCCATTATTTGCTATCGACCACATTGTGGATTCCCGTGAAATCGATTGAAATAAATTTCTCTAGTTTAAGGTTGAGTTGTGACTTCAATGAGTGATGACGAGCAAATCTAAGCAGCCACCAGAGCAGCACGTTAGAGTACCACACCACCTACCTACCTACCTGTTGAACTGTGTAGGTCATTAAAGAAAGTCAAAGAAAAAAGGTAAATAGAAAGAAACGTCAAAAGAAGGGAAAAGAAATACGCAAAAAATATTATATGCATTAGACCGGGTCGATATAATAATTAGATACATGACGTTAAAGAAAACAGGGTTTCGACCGGGCGTAAACAGAATGACCTGCGAAATTAGGTCTAATAGAGACAAAATCTACTTGGAGTACAACATTTACTTAACCCTAGTGAGATAACGTACGTCTCTGAGACGTATGACAAGTAAGCATTTATATATTTCTTTGATTTTTTTAGGCGAATATTGTTCCTCGGTTTTGCAGTTTAAAATTTGAGGGCTTTTCTTTAGATAGGATTTTTTATAGAGCAAGACTTAATATCATTAATTTCAAACGAGTTTTATTTTAAAACATTTTGGAACCTTTACTAATTAGACCTCAAAGTATCATACGTCTTTAAGACGTAAGGTTATCTTTTATGTATAAAAAAATAAGGTTATCTTTCTAGGGTTAAACTATAATACAGAATTACCGATTGATTGTAAATAAATTAAGCTGGATCGAAAACAAACTATAAATTCCGGTATGTGATGGAAATCGATCGATTTAAATCGAATACGATTTGACATAATAATGATGTTTTTTTGGTGCAAATAACGGATATCAATTAATTTATTCCTATTTTTCTGCCATTAAATAATGTATATATAATATATTTGTTTCCCAATATTTGGAATTATGCCAAGAAATATCTTTTAAATAGTCAAATCGTATTCGATTTTGACTCGGATCGATTTTCATCACATGCCGGATTAAGTTGGGATTAAACATTTCATTTTGTTCTATCATCTGCTGTTAAAATTAAGTGTAGAATAATTTTTTTTCTAGTCATAATTTGCTTAGTTTTATGAAACAGTTGTCCACCAGTTTTGATTGGGGCGGACCAGTGATGCAAAATGAGAATTTCAACAATTGCTATCATTTTAACAAGGGTCGGCAAACGATACTTTGTTTTCAACAAAAATAAATATCACACAAGTTTAAAATAAATTCTGAACTCCAACGTTAAATAACTTTTCCAACCATGTTCGTTTTAAACAATAGAGAAGAAAAAACCACCGCAATTTGGCAACCCTAGTAAAAGAGTCGACGCGATTCATTCAAACGCGTTTCTTTCCCGCGTCATAACTTGATTATATCATACTTTTTACATACTTTATGTAATTTTATTTAAATACGGTTGGAATTTCTATAGTTAGATACAATCACATCATCAGAAAACTGCTCGTGTATTGAAATATTTAACGAAGAGAGTAAGAGAGTGAGCAGAGAAATGACACGCTTCACTCATTTTCTTTGTTGGCATTCCACTCCAGGAGTAAATTTTCTTCTCTATAACATAGTTGCTTTATGTTTTAAAGTAATATGTATCGGTCATGTTCAAAATAATAGAGTATGTACTTTCAAAATACTTTTCATCAATGTTGAAAAAACGTAAAATTTATTTTGGTTTTCAACTTGTATTTATATAAACAAAAACGTTTTCGAGTTTTGAAAAAAAAACGTTTTTTTATTGAATGAAAAAGTTTTCAAGTGCCAAAAATAAAAATACTATAGAGAAATGACTCTCTTATGTCAGAATGTTTACGAAGTTTGGTGTGTTGCATATGCACGTTGCATGTTGGAAAGAATTGCTTTAATAAAACCAGATAGAAGCAATGGCTCAAATCAACCAACAAGAAAACAGCAACGGCATTTCGTTCTGTGCTTTAAAACAAACCTATACTAACAAAAAAAAAAATAAAAAGTCAAAAATACATTTAAATTTCAGTTTTTCATCAAACCGACATGAACAACTGAAGTCTATAGAATAATACCATAGAAGCTTTTATTCGCTCAATAAATTAAACGTCATAGGTACGATGGAAAGTAAACATTGGATGGTGGAAAATATGGGTTCAATAATACCAGATAGTGGCAATAGTATACAGCGATCAACCGAATTTCGTGTCTTTGTGGCAAACTAGTTGTGTTAAATACAATACAAATGTATACCAACGACAAAAGTCAACAAAAGAGTGCAAAATATATTAAATTTTTCAGTTCTACACCAAAACGACAGGAAAAAGTTAAGTGAACATATTCTGTAACTCCACCTGGTGTAAGGTAATTTTAAATTTAATTGCTCTCATTTCCACAAACCTACGATGAAGAGTGTGAAATGAAACGTCATATGAGAGAATAAGTTTATCTATGTATTGAATTTTATATTGCAATAGACAGACGTCTTTTAAATTTAAATTGATGTCTTTTGAATTTCGATTGATCTTTTTTAAATTTCAATGGATGTATGCATTTCAAGTAGAATTTTCAAATACAATTTAAATTTTTTTTCTGTTTACATTAAAATGATATTTTTGAATTTCAATTGGAAATGATGCAGATTTTAGCCATACACATTTGAAATTCAAAATACATCAATTGCATTTTAAAAGACATCAATTAAATTTGAAAATACATCAATTGAATTTTAATATACCTCAAGGGAAATTTAACACTACATCATGTGAATTTTAAAAAACTTAAATTGAAATTAAGAGATTTTAAAACCTAATATATTTTATTGAATTTAAATTGATGTCTTTTGAATTTCGATTGATCTTAAATTTCATGTATGTATTTCAAGTAGAATTTTCAATTACAATTTTAATTTTTTTTCTTTTTACATTAAAATGATATTTTTGAATTTCAATTGGAAATAATGCAGATTTTAGCCATACAATTTTCATATCATAGAGAAAACAAACATAGTATATAGAGAGAACATTTTTCTCATCTGACGTTTCATTTTACACTCTTCGTGGTGAGGTCGATGTGTTCTAGGGACGATCTACTTACACCAGGTGGAGTTACAAGAACTGTTGACTTAAATTTTTCATGTCGGTTTGGTGGAGAACTGTGAAAATAAAATATATTTTCAAATTTTGTTGTTATCTTTCATTGTTAGTACACATTTGTGTTGCATTTAAGACAACTATTTTCATACACACAAACAAAATACTGTTGTTGTTTTCTTGTTGGATGTGTTATTCTAATTGGTTTATCTGCTATTATTAAAGCATTTCTTTTCAACATCCAACGTTCATATCACACCAAGCCTAATGTAATGCATTTGTTGAGAGAGATGTTCTCTCTAGGTATATGTTTACTCTATGTTTCATGTAAGCACAAACGTGTTATTTTCTCTTATTTAAGTTGTTACGTTTCGTTGATTTCGTCTTTTTGAGTGGAATTTAAAAATTGTTGTCGACTCATAAAAAATGTGTTGTTTGAAACTGTAACTGTCGCATTAAACTGTCAGTTATACTAGAATAGATATCATAAAGGCATGACGGAAAGCAAGATACAACTATACTTATATAACTACATAAGATGTTTATAACTTAACAGGAAAAAAATGTAACGTTTATTTTCAAAACATAACAAAATACAACTTTTGCTATCACTGCACTAAATCACGGAATATTTAGTTTTATAGCAAACAAAAGTATAACTTTTTGCCCGCACGTTTTTAAATTAAAATTAAAAAATAAAATTTATTAAAATTTAAAAGTTCCATTTGAAATTTAAAATACATCAATTGAAATTGAAGAGACATCAATTGAAATGCAAAATGCGTCAATTTTAATTTATAATTTCCATCGATTACTGATGTTTGAATTTCAATTGATGCTTTTCAATAAAATAGAAATCTACGTTTGCTGTTATTGCAAAAAAAATATAGTTTTATAGCAACAAAAACAAAACATTTTGATAAATATCAGTTTTTTTGAAGTATTCAAGCTGGTTCATTGCATATCCTGTATTTCCTTATATAATTGGTCCTAGGTCATTAATCAAATTTTGTCTTTTTCTATCAAAGTGAACACATGCAAACAACACACAGCGTTCGCATCACATACGTGGTTGTTGTACAACAGTAGTCTCTGCCTGAAAATAAGTATTATGGTATTGATGTAGCGGCAGCGAACAAACAAGCAGGTCGCCGTCGCCAAAGAGCATTGAATAGTATAGAGAACTGGCGACGTCTGGCGAATGATTCGAGACGTATTGCTCTCTTATTGTCATAACTTGGTCCATTCATAATTTTGATGTGAAACATTGATGGCTTTTTGAAACATTTATGCTTTTTGTATTGTTTTATGTAATAATATTGTCGAAATGCTGCATTTATATTGAAATATTCTACAAAGAGAATAATACTCGTTTAAGCTCTTTTACTCAGACTCTCTACATGAGAGCGGAAAAAAGAGTGCAATAAGTTCTCTATACTATTCAATATTTTTTAACGTCGCTCTGTTTACCACAAATCAAAAACAATTATTTCAGTGAGCTAAATGTTTCTTTTTATTCAGTTGTATGCCAGCATCCAAACAAGCAGGTCGTCGTTGCTCTGTTTATGACAGAACAAAAACAATTATTTCAGTGAGCTAAATATTGCTTTATTTATTTTAACAATATTACAAAAATATTAAAAAAGTGATTTACTGACTTTCGTTGTGGTCGCACAAGTACAAATGACGCTAAACGTTCTGGACGGTCAATTGAGGTCAATACACCCGAAATATCGAAAAAATCCACGATGTCGTGTTGGCCGATCGAAGAGTAACAGTGCGTGAGATTGTTGATGCTTAGGCATTTCAAATAGCAGTGTGGTATCGATTTTAAATGATCAGTTGGGTTTAAGAAAGCTGTCTGCAAGGTGGGTGCCGCGTTTGCTCTCAATTGACCATAAACGCACGGGTGCACACGTCTGTAGTCTCAATGGCAAAATTCCATGAATTGGGCTACGAATTGGCACTTCATCCGCCATATTCTCGGGATTTAGTCCCCAGTGACTATTTCCTATTTCCAAACCTAAAGAAATGGCTCGGTGGAAAGAGATTTACCTCCAACAATGAAATTATTGATCAAACAAATGCCTATTTTATGGACCTCGAAAAATCCTATTTTTTGGAAGGGATACAAAAATTGGAGAAACGTTGGACTAAGTGTATTGAGCTAAAAGGAGATTATGTTGAAAACTAATTTTTTTGTGGAAAAAACTGTATTTTAATCAAAAAGTCACAGACTTATTGATCCGCTCTCGTAAATACATGTTCTATACACATTATACTTACGATAAAATGTTCTAAAAAATGCAAAACAATAATAATAATCTACCGTCGTTCTCGTCATCGTCATCCATGCTTACTCTGATCAGAATCATACTCGACCAATTTGAGCATTCTATAACTCGGAGAGACTATTTTCTCCATTTGCAACTGCAATTGAAATTTAAAAAAAAAAAATCAATGGAATGCATTTGCATTTGCAATTTAAAAATTTAACTTTTGTTTTAAAAATTCCACTTGAAATTTAAAAGACATCGCTTGAAATTTCAACATTAATGAGTTTAGAAATTCAACTATGAAATTTTAATTTCAATTTTTGTCTTTAAAATTTCAATTTTAAATATTTTATTTGATGCCTTTAAATACCAATCGATATGTTTTAAATTTCTATTGATGTATTTGAATTGAATTTTATTGAATCGGTCAATGATTTTTGATTTCATTTGACAAATTTTAAAATTTATCAATTGATATCTTTGAAATATCAGTTGATATCTGTTCAATTTCAATTGATGTGATTTACAATTCACTTGAGTTTTAAATTGCAATTGATGTTTTTAAATATCAACTGGTATTTCTATTAAATTTCAATATGCTTTTCTAAATTTCAATTGATGTTTCTTCTTTTTCAATTTTCAAAATTTCAATTTATGTATTTTAAAATACAAATAGAATTTTCAAATTTCTTTACATACACTATGCAACCTTATCGTGTGAAATTTCTCGAAGTACTTATCGAAACTACTTTACTTTACTTTTATTGACGAAGTATTTTACAACATCATGAGGTCAGATGTCGTACACATATTAATTAAACAAATATATTTCAAGATATCCCTCCAACTGGTTGTATCCTTCGCCTTTTCTCGCCAGCTTCGGATTTTATGGCCTCATGTATATTTTGGCTAAATCTTTATATTTCCCAAGAACATGCAATTTTTCTCACGGCAATATCTCGGAAGCCAATCGGAATTTTGTTTTCCTGTCTTCGGCACAATTGTAGCTATAGACTAGGAGAAAAAAAGTGTAGAACAAACTAACCCCCAAAATCTGCATCTACTGCCTCAAAATTGCAAAAATGTCAAAAATTTTAAATTCTTTCTATGAAAAAATATGTATGAGTCCATAAAATCTGAACAGCAGCTAAACTAGCAAAACCCATATAGGAGTTTGTTAGTTTCGATAAGTACTTCGACAAATTTCACACGAGAAGGAGTTTGCACTTCATGTGCTGCACTGTGATATCAATCGGTGTGTTTTAAATTTCTATTTTCAATTCATTCAATTGAATCGGTAAATTATTTTCGAATTTCATTTGAAAAATTTAAAATTCCAATTGATGTATTTTAAATATTAGTTGATATCTTCTACATTTTAATTGGTGTCTTTTAAGTTTTACTTGATGCGATTTCAATTTCAATTGATGCGTTTTCAATTTCCATTGATGAGTTTTTAATTTCAATTGACGCGTTTTCAATTTCAATTGATGTCTTTGAAATGCCAACTGATTTCTTTTAAATTTCCCTATATATGTTTTTTAAATTTCAATTGATGTTTTTTTAAATTTAAAGAGAGATGTTTAAATTTCCATTAATATATTCTAAAACTCAAAAAGAATTTTCAAATTTCAATTAATATTTTTCGAAATTAAAATAATATTTTTTAATTTCAATTGATTCGTAAATTTTAATTGGAACCTACAATTCCCAGTATCGCCATATTAAAGTTCCTACTGCCATTAAATGGAACACAACCTCCACAATTTTCTTTACAACAATGCTGTTCATCATATCGAGCGAGCGTCTGCCCAACTAAGCTTTATACGTGAGCATTCAATGAAAGTGTCGTAGTACAGTAGGTCAATTTTACGATTTCCTTTGAAATGCTATCGCAGTCGCTGGTGTGGTTTGCTCATTCATTCGTGACATGATAAGCTATTTTTATAATCCAATTTTGACATTATTAGTCTACGCAAAAATAAAATAGTGAAACCCCTGAGCAGCAAGACAGACACTATAATGGTTTTGTGTACTTGAGTAGAAGTTGTGTTTTAGACCCTACGGGACCGGTTTGTTCTATTTTAAAATTACCTGACCACGGCACTTAAATAATACACTTTCATATGTACCTAAGTATGTAGGTGACTGACTATTGGAGTGACTATCATCGCATTAGACAAACTCAATATCGAATTAGTGATTTTACCCGGAAAACATAACTTGAATTACTTTCTATTTATATTCAAAAATATAAAAAAAACCTACTACAGTAGGAAGCAATGAGGATGTAGTCAATGCGGGGGGAGATGGTAAGAGAAGACCTAGTGGAGGCGCCATCTAATTAAAACCACTACGACATTTGTTTATGAACGTAGTAAATATAAGAATTTATTGAAATGGAATGTTGTCCAATTAAAATTTCAACTACGCCATACAATACATAGGAACCCACCAAAAGTAAGTAAACAAGCGAGACGATCGACTGGTCTTGAACTTGTAGTAAGACGTTCAAGTTTGAACGTGGAATACCCTATATCAATACTTAGTGACACACCTGCAGTTTACGTGAACGAATGAGTCATTGCAATGCAAATACTTTAATTTCAGTGGTTTCAATTAGTATTTTATGGTGACTTTCAGCTTCCAAGAATACACATTTGCATTACAATTGATATGGCGTTTAATAGATGAAAATTACTTGTGTTTTCATTGTTTGTCAATGCATTTCCAATTCAAAAAATATCATTAAATGTTGAAAACTTTCAATTGACATTTGAAAATCCTATTTGAAATTTAAATTACATCAATTGAAATTTCAAAATTATATTTGAAATTTAAAATTCATCAATTGAAGTTAAAAAAAAAAATAAATTGAATGTTTTAAACTAAACATCAATTGGAATTTAAAACACATCAATTGAGATTTAAAAGACATCAATTGAAATTTAAAAGACATCAGTTGAAATTTAGAAGACATTAAAGGATGTCTAGCTATTCCAGATATATAAGCATGGGGTAGGTACTAGGGATGCTAAACGGGATTGATTTTAAAAAATCGCGAGATTTGGGATTTTCGAAATCCCGGGATTTTCGGGATTTCGGAATTTTTCAGGTTCCCGGGATTTCGGGACTCTATTTTTAATTTTTTTTTGGGAACAGGTCTATTTTACGGCTTACACTCCAAAAAACAACCTCAAGAGGGGTAGAATACGTTATTCTAAGCAAAAAAGTAAAATAGCAAAATCGGGGCAAATGCTTAGTTTCGGAGTTATTACAAAAATTATTTTAAAAAAGTTTTTTAATATTTGTTTGAGAAACGTAAACATCCGATAACTCGATAACTAAGCGACTTATCGAAAAATGCTACATTATATTTTGAGTTTGTTATGACTTGTTTTATACCAAAAAGTGATATCAATGGCTTTACACGGTACGTTAGTGGAAAAACTATCCGAAATGTTGGGGTCCATAACTTCGAAACTATGCCTACCCCGATTTTGTTATTTTACTTTCTTTGCTTACAATAATATTGTTACGAATAAGTAAAAGCTTTTGCTTGCTGTTAATGACTCTACAAACAGTATGTAAATAACAGGCGGTTAGTGCTGCTCCTGAAAGTATGCATTGTAAAAACGTACCAGCTCGCTTAACCAGTAGCATGAATTCACCTCAGTAAAGATAACTCTCCGCGATTCGAGAATGTTCTACAAAGATAAGCAACAACAACAATGTCTAGAAGGTTCTTGAATTCGCTAGATCTACCTTCATTTGAGTATGGTGAGTTGGTATAAATAGCTGAGGTCTTTGGAATGGAGAGTTCAGTTTGTGATTAAACCCCGTAAAGTAAGCAACGCGAATTGATAGTAAAATACAAGACTTTTTAAGTGTTATAAATAAAGTAAACTGTTGTACTATATAAGTAAAATAAAAGGAAGTGAAACCGTTGTAATTATCGTAATTTAAAACGAACCTTGTTTTATTATTGGGAATAAAACAACGCAAAAAGGACGAAGAAGGAAATTCGTAACATTGGTGTCAGAAGTGAAATTACGAATTAAGGACAACGATGAAGTTTGAAGAACTCAAAGTTGAACAACTAAAAGAGGAGTTGAGTAAATTGGATCAACCGACAGCTGGTAATAAGGTAGAGCTGCAGAGGCGATTAATAGAAGAATTCAAGCGCCGAAACATTGACATTGACAAATACCAGTTTGAGAGGAAAGAAGAATTGGAGGTACCTGCAAAGGAAGCAACTGATAATATGGATGTTTCGACAATGTTTGCAGCCATGATGGAAAAATTTAACGAAAACTCTAGAATTATTAACGCGAAGCTGGATGATAATTCTAGAATTATGAATGATAAATTGGACGATAATTCTAGAATTATGAATGAGAAATTTGGTGAGAATTCTAGAATTATGGACGAGAAATTTGGCGAGAATTCTTGAATTATGAACGAGAAATTTGGCGAGAACTCTAGAATTATGGACGATAAATTAAGCGAGAATTCTAGAATTATTCAAGAAACATCAAATTCCACAAATGAGAAACTGCAAGAAATCTCCGAAGTTGTGAGCAATATGGAGATTCAAGTGAACGATAAATTCTAAAAGGTTGAAGAAAAATTCGAGGAAATGGGGCAGAAGATTGAAGAAGTCGAACATAAGTTCGAGGAAGTCGAACGGGAACTGAAAAATGATGTAAGAGAATTTTAAAGAAAAATTAGTGAACTTCAGCTGTAAGAGGGTCCGGTGCGAGTAATTTCTGAAGGCTCTAGTATATTGAAAGCTCCCAGTTTCGATGGCTCTACACCATTCGATGTTTTTAAATTCCAATTCGAAATGGTCGCAATTAAGAACTTGTGGAACAGCAACGACAAAGCAGTAGAGCTAATTTTAGCACTGAAAGGCAACGCAGCAGAAGTCCTTCAGACCATTCCCGTCAGTGCCAGAAACAACTACGAGGATATACTGGCTGCGTTACAACGCAAGTATGGTGGCGATCACAAGAAGGATTTATATCGCATGGAATTGAGAGGCCGAGTGCAAAAGCATAATGAAACGCTTCAGGACTTCGCAACCGAGGTTGAACGATTGGTGTTGATGACTTATCCCGGTGAGTCCCACCCATTCTTGGATTAATTTAAGATTGAAGCATTCGTCAACGGCATTCGTGATCCTGACATAAAATACGTGACGTGTGCCACACAAAAAGCTACATTCGCCGAAACTGCATTGGCACAGGAGACAGCGAAATTTGTGTCCAAGCCTCAAATACAAAGAGTTAGAAAAATTGAAATGGAGTCGGAGGCAGGAGATTTGAAGGGTGCCATAAACGATCTTAAAGAAATCACCCAAACCCTCAGCAAGGCGTTACCAGGCGGAAGTAAGCCCAGAGCAAAGTGCTACAATTGCGACAAACCTGGTCATATTTCACGAAACTGCAGAGCGCCACGAAAACGATCAAGATCGAGCTCACCTCAACGTGGCAATAAACGGGTAAATTTTACTATACAAAATGAATCTCCGTTAAACTAAAACGAGCTAGCCCAGAGGGGCATGGACTGGCTCCCACAACCGAGGGCCCCACGATCTCCATGTCAATAATACAACAGAAAACCAACAACCTCACTATCTACGGAGCTATCGATGGTCGGAAGCGCATATTGACTACGGACACAGGCGCGTCACAATCTACCATCAGATCAGATTTGATAAATGGACCAATGTAATCGTTACATGGTGTAAGACTCCGCACAGCAACGGGTGAGCCAGCAACTGTACATGGTAAAGTTAAATTGAAGTTAGCCATTGCCAACATGAGCATCGAGCACGTGTTTATTGTCGCCGACATTGTAGATGAAGTGATAATTTTCGCAGATTTTATGATTGCCCAAGGCCTCAAGTTAGATATGGGGCAGCAAATTTTGACGTGGGCTAATGTGGAAATTCCACTCAATGTGGGATACGACAATTCAACACAGATTAAAAGGTTGATCACTCACAAAGATGTAAAATTGCCACCAAACTCAGAAACCATAGTATGGGCCCGAATGGAGGGAGATTGTGAGATCGGCGGTTTGTGGGTAGTTGAACCGGCAAATATAAAAAACTATAACATCATCACTGCCAAAGCTCTAGTAAAGACTAATAATGAAGGATATTTGCCTGTACGAGTTCTAAATTTGTCCAACAACGAGGAGGTGATCTGCGACCGCACTGAAATTGCAGAATGTACACCAGCCGAGGCGGTCATCAACTGTGAAGTTAATTCGGACTGCAGCAAACTATCAGAAAAGGAGCAGAAAGTACTGGAGTCGCATCTCAGTGAGTGGGTGCGAGAACTAAAGCCATCTGATAGGAACAAAGCAAAGCAATTACTGTGGAAGCATGCGTCTGCCTTCGCCCTAGGTACGACATCAATGGTAAATAAAGCATGACATCAACACAGGGGAAGCGAGACCAATAAAACAGGCGCCCAGAAGTCTTCCACTTGCAAAAAGAGATGAGGTGAAGAAACTTGTAGCTGAAATGCAGAGGGATGGTGTAATCGAACCCTCTTCAAGTCCATGGAGCTCGCCGGTGGTACTAGTTAAGAAGAAAGATGGAAGTACCCGATTTTGTGTGGATTATAGAAAGCTCAACGACGTCACCAAAAAGGACAGTTATCCACTACCAAGAATTGATGACACATTGGATACGTTGTCAGGAACAAAATGGTTCTCCACGCTGGACTTGCAAAGTGGTTATTGGCAAGTAGAAATCAGCGAGAAAGACAAGGAGAAAACTGCATTCAGCGTAGGGGATGGTCTGTGGCAGTTTAAAGTAATGCCATTTGGACTATGTAATTTGGACCATTTGGACTATGAGTGCGTGTTGAAAGGACTTCATTGGCGAACATGCTTGGTGTACCTAGACGACATCATTGTCATGGGGAAAACATTCGATGAACACCTGAAGAACCTTAAAGAAGTCCTTCAACGTATAACCGCGGCTGGGTTGAAACTCAGCCCGAAGAAGTGTTCTCTGTTCCAGAAAGAAGTAAAATACTTGGGACATCGAGTGACAGCAGATGGCATTTCCACCGATGAAGACAAAATCCTGACAGTGAAGGATTGACCACGACCGCAGAATCTCCATGAATTACGCAGTTTTCTAGGACTCTGTACTACTCATTCATACTCGTACAAGAACTCTCTCTGCTCGGTTTCATTCTGTCTCGTACCCGATGCGATACGTTGAGAAGACTGGTTGTGTGTATCACATTCAAAAAATATGAATGTGTTTGAATGTGTGAAAATGTATGCTCATGCAGGGCTCTAGTACATAGGTACCTTAGGTAGGAGCCTACGATGGGTACTAGGAATGCCAAACGGGAAATCCCGAATCCCGGGATTTTTCGGGATTGATGAATCCCGAATCCCGGGATTTTAATAAGTAAATCCCGGGATTTTTCGGGATTATTCTTAATTTTGTAAAACATAAAACTAAAAACAATGACAAAAGTTCAGTGTGGTGTTATTTTTTGAAAGAGTCGAAAGGTACACCTCAAGCAAAATGCAAATTGTGCAAAAGGGTTTAAAAACCAATGGCGGCTCTATGAAAGGTTTAATAACATCTTAACGTAAGTTAATTTCCAAAAAATACAAAATTTGTTGCGTCGGGTAGATTATGTACCCCGACATTTCGGATACTTTTTCCACTAATGTACCGTGTAAAGCCATTGATATCACTTTTTTGTATAAAACAAGTCATAACAAACTCAAAAAATAATGTATCATTTTTCGATAAGTCGCTTAGTTATCGAGTTATCGGATGGAGTTAAATGTTTTCGGACACCATGGACAACGGTAGTGTGGAGTTGGGGGCTAAACAATAGCCCCCTATATTCTGGGAATCACAATGAAGACTAACACAAACAGACGGAGGGCAAACTCTAGGCCTAGAGTTGGTGAAAGTCCCCCCGATGCCAATACGGCATAGGCCACTAATATGGACGCAATTGAAGCGCGACCTGATGTCAGGTCCGGCGTTGACAATTCTTTGGAGAGAACCTCTGGTAAACATGACGGTGTACCAGTCGCAGGCAGAAAGCCACACCTGCAACCGTCCAAAAGTAAATTTAACTATCGCCGTCAAGCTCTTAGGATTATCAAGAGAAATGGTGATGTCGACCAGGAGACACTCACTTCAAGACAGAGAGACTCTTTGAAATGGGCTCATAATGTTAATGACAATCAACAGATTACTACGGCTTCCACATCGGAAGTTCCCGGTAAAGATGGATCTGTGAATTTCTACATTGCGGATTCGAAAATGAATGAACAGATAAGCTATGGAGTCTACTCTAGGGCGCTAGGGTTGTCCTTTTATCGTAGATTCTGAAATTTTGACTACTAAACAAGTGATTGACTGGTTGAGGAATAATAGCCCAGCAGTCTTTGGGGTCAATATCTCCACGGACAGTCAGGCGTTCATCAAGTCGTGTAATCAACACCGGTCAAGGATTGACGAGATGGCTCAACCGTACGATATTCACCACGTGTGGGTGCCAGGGCACAGGCACATTGGCATGCTCCTAGCGACGTGTAAGCATATCCTGCGCGAACGCTTCTACATATATAATCATGCAGGAGAGATGGGCGAGGGGCACAGATTGTGGTACGCTCAAGACAATTCTGGACCATGACAAATTGGTCCCAAATTCGGTTGGAGTAACCGAATCTGGTATTAATTCGGTTGTAGTAACCGAATTTGGCATCAATTCGGTTTTAACTATCGAATTTGGTATCAATTCGGTCGCAATAACAGAATCTAGCTTTAATTCGGTTGCAGCGACCGAATTTGGCGTCAATTCGGTTGCTGTAACTGAATTCTCATGAATTCTGTAGGTACAGCCGAATTCATTTTCAATTCGGTTACCACAACATAATTCTATGTATTTAAAATCTGACGTTTAAAATTCTATAATCAAATAATATTTTAAAAAGAATTAAAGAATGTCAAGATTTTTTTGTAGTTATTAAGAAAGGTAAGTAAAATATGTTTTGTATTCAAACGTTTTATTTTGCAGAAATTATTGAAGCAGAGTTAAGATATGCTGCAATCGTCTGTATACAAAACGGTTTAGGACCGATACAACATGTCAGAATTAGAGCGGTGTCCCATGATGGCCGGGACTTGAAAAAGGGCGGAAAAGGCATGTAAAACAAATTTATTACCCGATAGAATATATGACTTTATTTTCTCGCTTTTTAATTTTTTTATAAGAATACAGGAAAATAAATCATCATTTAATAATAAAAAAAACTTTAGTAACTCATATGTGACACTATCTAAAGTCGGTTGTAACAACTTCTAATTCGGCTGTGACAACCTCTAATGAGGTTGTGTCAACCTCCAATGAGGTTGTGTCAACCTCTAATGAGGTTGTGTCAATGAGGTTGTGTCAACCTCTAATGAGGTTGTGTCAACGTCCAATGAGGTTGTGTCAACCTCTAATGAGGTTGTGTCAATCTCTAATTCGGTTGAGACAACCTCTTAATTCGGTGAGAACCTACCCACTTAGGGACCTTGGAGAACTATCTCAGATAAACGTAGGCAAGATCTTGAGCTTCGTGGAGCACACTAAATGGTTCTTCCGTGAGTATAACGCTTAATCTCGATATCACAATGGACTAATAAGTCTAAGTGAGTCGTTATCGACTGCCACTAACACCTGACCTAACCTACACGCTGAAAAATCTGCCTTTTTGTTGTTGTTTGGATACAAATATAACGTGTTTGTAGCTTTTCGCAATTATAGTATACTTGTGTCCCCAAACACATTGTGTTTGCTATTCAATATTACATGTTGGAGACACAATCATTAATAGGGCATAATATATGTTTCTGTGACCCGAAGTAGCTTTGTTTGTTGAAAACTGCTGAAAACAGAAACGTGACAGACAACAAAGAAACAAAAAAGCAGCAGATCCTCAATTCATGAAAACAATGCTTGCAAACGTATACATGGCTCCTGCAATATGTGGACCGTGGACCGTTTTTAAAGCATGTATATACACGCTGAAAAATCTATCGATTTTTGTTGTTTGGATGCAAATATAACATGTGTTTAGAGCTTGTCGCAAATATAATATACTTGTGCCCAAAAGCACTGTGTTTGTTATTCAATATTACATGTTTGAGACACAATCATTAATATGTTATATCATATGTGTTTGCGACCCAAATATATTTGTGTTTGTGATATAAATACAGCCGTGTTTATTGCACTGTTTAAGGTCTCTCTAGAGCAAGATAATATCTGTATTTTTGCATTATTCTCTCAGTAAGTGATTCATAAATATTCCTGAATGTGCGTGATGCGTATTGCGTTTTAAATTCATGTATTCAGTCGTCAATGGTTCATCGGACAGACGATATCAAAAGCGCTTGATCAGTAAAAGAAGAATAAACCAACGCTCGGACGGTTAAATGGTTTGTGATGTTGCTTTGGGTTATGTGTATGTGTTTCGCATATATTTTTAGGTGTGCTACCAAAGTGAGAAATGATTTTGAAGAAAGAAACTGGAGAGGGTAACAACGTGAATCCCTTTTTCAGCCCGGGCCTCTCCTGAAAAATTCGGAATGGGGGACCATTTGTGAAATTTAATAAAAAAAAAACACAAGTAATTAATACACGCTTGTCTTGCATGAACTAGATTTGTATATAAGTATGTATTATAATGTTCGTGTACCAACGCATAGTGATAACCAACGCATAGTTGAAACCTTCTGAAGACAAAAAACGTGAGAGACAACAAAGAAAGGAGAAACAACAGCGCAGCAGATTCAAAACAAAACAAATAATGCATTCAATGCAAGTAAATGTAAAAATCATTTAAACCTTTTAATATTTTGTATTAATTATTTATATAATATATACATATATATGGATATACATATATTGATAAAAATAATTATAATAAAGAAAGAAAGAATAGATCGTTTCTAAATATTATTATGTTTGGGAGAAAATACGCATATGTTTCCACGTAAGTATATGGATGTTTGGGAGAAACAGGCGAATGCTTCCACGTAAGTATATGGATGTTTGGGATGAAGAACGCATATGTTTCAATGTAAAAGCATACATATTTGTCAGTAAACATGCTAATGTTTGCATTTAAATACACCTGAGTTTGGGACTTGCAAACATAGAAATGTTTGAAGTGTGTTCCAAATATATACATGGTTCCTGCCGAATATGTTTGGGAGAATATGTTACAAAGGACTTTTTTTTCAGCATGTACAGTACATAGTATGTTGGATATCTGCACAAATATTAATTCGAGCATAATTTAAGGGCAAGGCTGCTATCAGAATAATACATCGATTGCGTTAAATGACCCCTAAAATTTGCAGTTTAAACTTACATCATTTTCAAATGACCCTCGTATTTGGGACACATATATGTATGTATGTATTTCGTGACAAATACAGTATGAATGTAGTAGTACCACGACTCATTTATATATGAATGAATAATTTGCTCTTAAAGTAAATGGGACTATTGAAATTATTTGTTGTTTATAATAAAAAAATTATTTTGTTTATGCTGCTTCTGCACGTTCCGGCGTTTATGGTCAAAATGCGGAAATATGAAAGGGGTGACAATAGCGACGGAACCGGCATATATATACATATGTATGTATGCACATAGTGGTATATAACTTTGTTTATATACATATATATTTATTTGAATGTGAAATCAAAGAGGGCGGCGGCATTAATTGTAAAGTGAGAACGAATGAAAAAAATTTTAACGTCAACGAAAACTACATATAAATCACGTATCATTTTGGTCGCAAATCCAACTATTTCAGACGTGGATTACATCGTACGTATGTAAGTACCTTATATGTATGTAAATATGAATTAGTATGGACAGATTGTTGCCATATCGTGTTTCGATTTAAACGTCAAATAGCAATTGGATGTCGTCATAAAAACGACACCGCCATTTACAAATTCTATAAGAGGCTTAACAATTATGTTAAAATTTAAATGTATGTACATTTAAAATTAATACAATGTAAATTTGGTTTTAATTGCGGATAATGGTATTTAAATAAAAACAAGTTTCTTTACTAAGGGAGCACTAAAACATAAATAATAGATGTCGAATGTGAGTTCGAATCCCACCTGCGGCATTTACATTTTTTTCACTAACCGGAGAGAAAATCTCTTAAGGCGCTCTTGGACCTGTAGATAAGATGCAGCGACTTCAAGTCGACATCAACTTATCCATGGTGTAAGGTGAAGTTGGTGCTTTGTACAAACTAGTTGAGGTAAAATCAAGGCGATTTTGATTCTCTGAAGTTGATGTCAACTTATCCTTCAGTGTAAGGACAACTGCAACAACTTTCATACGCATTTGGATGAGAAACGTTCATGAGGAAACATTATCAGCTAAATGCAAAGACGAGGGTTGAATTTTATGTTTCGGGATTTGGCAACGCTAGTGTTGCAATCTGGCAACTGACAGCTCTATCGTAAAGTTGGAAATTTTTGAGGTTATGCGTACTCAGAACGTTTTGACATGCGAGCGCTATTTGTGTTGTGTACAGTAACTTAAAAGATTCATCTCGGCCCAAAAATGGAATTAAATCGTGAACATTTTCGTGCGATTCTATTTTACAACTTTCGACGTGGATTAACTCAGCAACAGTGCATGGATGAACTTAATTAAATTTTTGGCGATGAAGCTCCATCAAGGACCAGTGTTTATCGATGGCATGGTGAATTCAATCGTGGTCGTAGTTCACTCCAAGACGAATTTCATGAAGGTCGTCCAAAATCAGCTGTTGCTCCGAAAACCATTGATGCTGTGATGCGCGAACTGATTTTGCAAGATCGTCATGTGGAACCAGCATACATTCAATATAGCATAAACATTTGACTGTCAAAAAAATGTGTTCGCGTTGGATCCCACACAATTTGTCAATCGCTCAAAAAAAAGGCTCATGTCAATTGGTTGAAAGAAATGCTCCAAAAATACGATCGCGGTGCTTCGAAACACGTCTATGACATCGTGACAGGTGATGAATCCTGGATTTACGCGTATGAGCCCGAAAGTAAACAGCAGTCAACTGTATGGGTGTTTAAAGATGAGCCAAATCCAACAAAAGTTGTTCGCGCCCGAAGAATTTCCAAGCAAATGGTCGCCTGTTTTTTCGGAAAAGCCGGACATGTCGCAACCGTACCACTATAACAACGCAGAACAGTGAATTCTGAGTGGTACACAACCATTTGTTTGCCAGTTGTCTTCCAAGAAATCAAGAAAACCAACCGCCGAAGACGGATCACTCTTCACCACGACAATGCGAGCTCTCACACATCGGCTGAAACAACTACATTTTTGAGAAACCAAAACATCGATTTGATGGGTCATCCGCCGTATAGTCCTGACTTGGCACCGAATGACTTCTTTTTATTCCCGTACGTAAAAAACAAACTGAGAGGTCAACGTTTTTCGACACCTGAAGAAGCGGTTGCTGCATTCAGAATGCATGTTTTGGAGATACCTCAATCAGAGTGGCAAAAGTGTTTCGACAATTGGTTCAAACGCATGCAAAAGTGTATAAATCTTCATGGCGAATATTTTGAAAAACAATAAAGTGATTTTCGATGATTAATATTTGTTTTTGTTCTCTAATCCCAAAACATAAAATTCAACCCTCGTAAACATACCACAAAATAAATAACATAAACATTATTGGAATAATATAATCTAAGTAAATATGACTTCTAGTAGTATTTCTAAATATTTAAAGAATATAAAAATAGCGTTTTTTCTTAAAATTAGTCATATTTTCGTAGTGCGCTGCTCATCACCTTTCATTTTGATATCTGACAAGAAAATGAAGTTGCCTCAATTTGTTTGAGAGTGTAAGGGCAAAATCGAAGTTGATGTGAAATAATCGAAGTTGATGTCATGTTGAAATCCAGCAACTTATCTAAGATCTAAGGACCCCTTTGGCCTTAAAGAAAATTACAAATATCGATTGGCTTTCATTTCAAAATTATCACTGCGAATCAATTGTATAGGGAATTATATTGTTCAAACTTTGAACGTAATTATATAAACTGGATAAAGGAGAATTACGAAATTCATTACGAATAATAAATAGTATTATTTATGTGGCAAAATTAGTAAGTTATTTTATATTGACCAAGCACGCCATGATTCTTGATTGTAATGTATGAAAATTATGAAATAAATAACAATTGAACCGTTTTGTTTTAAATTTCAAACTACATGAGACGCGAAAAACCTCTTTAACACCTTCGAACAAATTTTACTTTTGAAATCCAAAGGACTAAATGTACTTCAAGTAGTAACGAGGGTTGCTATTTATATTTCGGGTCCAGCAATATAAACACTAGGGTGGATTAATTTGTATGGGACCGAAAACCTTGACAAAGAGTATAGCAGAAACGTAATCTACGGCAAATTCTAAGAAAATGTCCTCAAGAAACCATTGTTTTAAAATCAAAATCGAACCCGGGATTTTTCACTTGAAAATTTGTATAATAGAGTAAAAAATCGACCCAGAAGCCATTCCTTTGAAACTGTAAAACATTGGAACTGTAAAACATTGGATTCCAGACTCTCATACAACCAGTCGTGCTGTATGGCGCGGAATCCTGGGTCTTATCGCAAGCAGGCGAAACATCTCTATGAGTGTTCGAGAGCAAAATGCTCCGAAAAATTTATAGACCTATAGTGGTATCGGCGAAGCATAGGCCATGTCAATATGTCAATGAATGGACGAAGACGAACCAGCACGAGGTGTTTTCGAAACCGAACTCCAATAAAGACGAAAAATAGAAAGACCGAGACTCCGCTGGAGGGATCAGGTTGACGAATCCCTCCGTACACTTGGTATTACCAGATAAGGCAAAATATCGAACTGGTTAGCGAAATATGTTATCATCGTTTTGTGAGGTCCCTGACTCCACGGGGTTGCTCCGAGACCGGATAAGTATTTAAGTGGAAGGGGTTTTGAACAAATGAACGATGGGGCTCATTTTTATCGTGATGGCTTCATTAATCCCCAAAATTGTCGCATCAATAGTTTAGAAATACACGAGTGATTGCTGAGAAACAAATGCATCAATATCGTGTCACTGTTTGGCGTAGATTTTGGCTGTTTGTCGGATGTTTAGGCAATAACAGTCAATGAAATAACAGTTTTGTTGTTCCTAAATTGCATGAAATGGATCTAGAAGGCATGTGGTTTCAATAAGCCTTGGCCAGTAGTGATGTGCGGTTCCGCGTATTTGAGGAGCCGGTTCAATCGAGTCCAGTCCCGAGAAAAACCGGGTATTTGGACCGGTTCCGATTCTCAGCAAAGAGGCTTATAACGCATTTACACCGCCGTTTATCGCGGCCAGTTTAGCGATAACCTTGTTCTCTAATCTTTGCCGTTTACGCCACCGTATTTGAGATTAAATTCACATTTCAGTTGGCAACACCGTGCTTAGACAAACTCCGCGTCTAGACAAAATTATCGAAGACGACGGCACAACAGAAAAATTGAGTTGGCGGCTATTGGTTTTGCCAGTTGTTTACAAATTTGGGATGTTTTTGAAATAACTGAACCTTTAGCGATAACCTTGTTCTCTAATCTTTGAAGTTTACGTCACCAAATTTGAGATTAAATTCACATTTCAGTTGGCAACACCGTGCTTAGACAAACTCCGCGCCTAGACAAAATTATCGAAGACGACGGCACAACAGAAAAATTGAGTTGGCGGCTATTGGTTTTGCCAGTTGTTTACAAATTTGGGATGTTTTTGAAATAACTGAACCTTTAAAATTGGATCAGTGAGTCAAATCGGGCCAGTCGATGAAATCTGCTCACAGCTTAAACCAATAAGAGCCTTTTTTGATATCGTTTAGGTGGCGGCGACGCGTTGGAAAATTTTCGATCGGCTTTCATCTGTCAAACAGTTGATTTTTTGTGTATGTTTTTATTATGGTTGCATTTTTTTAGTAGCTAACAGTGTTGCATCAGAATGTACACCAGTTTAAAATCAGATTAAAAATTAAACTACAGATTAAAATTGTATGAATAATCTTCTGAAGTTAACGGTGTTAACCAACGAAATGCGCTAATATTGGTCGGTGTAAATGCCGTATTAAGTTTTAAGAATATAAATTTTGATAAAAAAAATAAACATTTTCACACCCTCACCCAAAGTTTAACAATTTTGATTCCTTTGGAACCGAGTCCTGTTTTTCTGGAACCGTTTTGCGATCCTTTTAAACCGTTTTTGAGTTAATTTAGAAACGATTTTGAGCATTTTTGGAACCATTTTCGGTTCCTTTGATCATCGGTCCTTTGATCGGTCCTTTAAGAACCGTTTTCGGTTCTTTAAGATCTCTTTTCGGTTCATTTGGACCCGTCTTTCGGTTCGTTTGAAACCGTTTTCGGTTATTTTGTAGCGGTAATTCGGTTCTTGCAAGCACCGGTCCGGTCGGTTTTTGTAAAGTACAGGTTCTGCAGAACCGGTTCTTCGATTCTGTGCCTCAGTAGTGGCCACATGTCATACACCCCGAGAAACAATTCAATTACATTCAATCTTGTGTGAATTTTGAGATACCAAATTAAAATAATGTTTTGGGAATATTAATTGCCAGTTCCGTGATCTCCGCAAATGCAAGCCACTAGAATTTGAATAAAAATGAGATTCTACAATTTAAAAACTTTGGAAGAAATTTTAAAAATGGAAGGTTGATGAATTTGCTAATTATAGAGCATTGTGGAAACTGCTAGGTTTCTAATTCTCGTCTATGACTATCCCCATAGGAAGGTTGATGAATTCGCTAACTGTAGAGCATTCTGGAAAGTACAAAATGCCTACGGATATGGCAAAATCCCCGCATCCACAAAGTTTTTTTTTCAAAAATTCCCAGCCGTTAAGTCGATAACGAAAGAGTTAAAACGTATTAATAACAACAATCATATTTAAATGATATATTATGAATATTAATTGCCTCTCCTCTCTCGATCTCCAACGAAAAGCAAAGCAAACAAAATCAAGTCACTAGAATACGACTTAAATTAGATTTCTATATCTTAAAAGCTTTCGTCTTCTTCAAAAGAAGGTTGATGGAATTTCCTAATTATAGAAAAAAAAATGGTTTACCATTACATCCTATGACGGGATGGGGTGAGCTTCTCACTACCAGTCAGCTGTGAGCTTTCTTTTTTTACACTCAGATTTACTCCAGTTCCCCGAGGCAATTTGAGAACCTTTTCATGATTATGTACTCGATAGCGAGTTGATCTTCATCGAATGAAACGTAAGGTGGTCAGAGCAGGAATCGAATTCACGTTTTCATGTACAAGAGTTGAGCACTCTACCATTGCACCGCCGAAGGCCACACTCGAACTTTGAGCTTTGTGGAGAATACTAATTGTTTCTAAATCGCGTTACGACTTTCCCCACAGTAGGGTTGATGAACTCGCTAACTATAGGGCATACTGGAAGTACAATATGTTTATGGAAGCGACTAGATTCCGCATTATGAAGAGTTGTGAATGCTACAAATTGAGCGCTTTTCGAGTCAGAATTTGACTTCAATTGGGTAAATCTCATTTATAAACTTTGGCGTTCAGCAAAAGAAGGTTCTTGACATTGGTAGCTATACAGCTTTCAGGAAAATACCATGTGCTTTTAATTCTCGTTGTGACTCTCCCCACGAGAAGGTTGATGACTTGACTAACGTATAGTGCATTCTGGAAAGTCCGATATGTTTATGGAACCAATTACATTTTGCCCTGTGATGCATTTTTGGAGAGTTGTGACTGATACAAATATATCGCTTGCAGCGGCTAACAGTTAGTGTTGTGATTAGTAATGGGGTGGAATGATTTATTGAATATCGAGTAATTGTGAAGTGTTAAGATTTATATATCGTGTATATAAGTAGTACTATTTTCATTATCATAATTTATAAAGATATTTAGAAGAAATATAATATAAAGAAAAATAAAACAAATTTTATATTAAAACTGGAGATTGTGTCTTTTATTATAAAAAAAATAAAATAAATGGTTTCCCATAACATCCCATGAAGGGACCGGGGAAAACTTCTCACAATCACTGAGCTGTGCGCTTTCCAGTTTTCACTCACTGATTGGGACCTACAGTTTTACACCGATTCCGAACGGTATTTTGAGAAGCTTTTTCATGGCTATATACTCGATAGTGTCGCCGTCACTATGCGAGGTGATCTTAATTTTTAAATCTCTCTTTTATACTAAAGATTTGCTTATAATAAACAGGCATTTATATGAAAATCCAACTCGTAGCTATACTACTTTCAGAGAAATGCAACAAGTAATAAATGCATTTATAAGCGTCCGCATGAATGGCAATAGAAAATTGTAAACAAGCTAAGGCCATTGACAGATTGATTGTTTACCAGACAACTCGACACTTTGATCAATTAGAACAAGAAATTATTGAATAAAAAAACACTAATATATAAATAAATAAATTAAATGCAACGCAACGCCCCGGGCAACACCTCAGTCGCTCAGACAGTCAGTCAGCCAGTAGCAGAACCATTTGCGGGGTTGGTTACTTGGGTGGATAATGTAAGGCACGTGCACCACCTCAAATTTGTTTGATTTGTATGCACAACAAGTGTTGTTTGTTATAGAAATAGAAGTGTTGTTTGTTTTCCTACAACAACTTAAACTTAATCAATATTATTATAATTAGTTCTAATACAGGCAACTGCAACTACAATTACAACCAACGCTATTTATTGACTGATTGCTCTGCCATTAGGTAAATGCAATTGTCATCTTGGCCATAATAACTACAATAAATATAAAGCGAATATGTAACTAATGGATTTAGTTGTGTATAATTCAAAACACAAAGTGTCGGAGAATTCGCTTTAATTGCACTTGAAAGAAAAAAAAACTGCGATTCTAGATTTTATTTAGAAAAAAATTTAAATTATTATGTGACGAGGTGATTAATGAATTTGAATGCCAATTTGAATAAAAACTCAGTGTTATAATTTTAAAATCAATATTAATTAATCGTTTATTTGGAAAAAAATCATGAAATCTAAAAAAAAACACAATGTGAAACAAGATTGTTGATAAGTTTAATGTCTTTTTTTTATCACTTCACCTCTTTAATGTTTTCCCATTAAAATTAGTCACACTTTTGGGGTATTGTGAGATACGAGGGATGTTCTAGAAATTTGTCATAATTGTCCACAATTTGTTATTTGACTATATCTAAATGTTTGACCAAAAACTAAACTGTCAGCGTAAAAAATAGTTTGAAGTTAAAGAAATAATGATAGACATTCAATTTAACCTGATCGATCTGTGGTCGCATCAAAATTTTTTTTATTTTATATATTCTCACAGAGACAGAGCTCTTATAAATAGTACGTAAGATCCTTTGTAAGAATAACATTGAAACCAGTGCTGTAGAGTCGTAGTTGGTGTCGGAGTCTTGGAGTCGGTGTCTGGGATATTTGCCCGGAGTGGAAGTTCGAGTCGTACAAATTTGGACGACTCCGACTGCAAAAATCCGCATAGAGACAGAGCTCTTATAAATAGTACATAAGATCCTTTGTAAGAATAACATTGAAACCAGTGCTGTGGAGTCGTAGTTGGTGTCGGAGTCTGGACGACTCCGAATATAAAAATCCGCATAGGGACAGAGCTCTTATAAATAGTACATAAGATCCTTTGTAAGAATAATATTAAAACCAGCGCTGTGGAGTCGTAGTTGGTGTTAAAGTTGGAGTCGTCAAAATTTGGACGACATCCAACTTCAAAAATCCGAATAGAGACAGAGCTCTTATAGATAGTACATAAGATCCTTTGTAAAAACAATATTGAAACCAGTGCTGTGGAGTCGTAGTTGATGTCGGAGTCTTGGAGTCCGAGTCTGGGATATTTGCCTGGAGTCGAAGTTGAAGTCGTAAAAATTTGGACCACTCCGACTCCAAAAATGCGCATAGAGACAAAGGTCTTATAAATACTGCATAAGATCCTTTGTAAGAACAATATTGAAACCAGTGCTGTGGAGTCGTATATAGTTGGTGTCTGGCATATTTGCCAAGGAGTCGTAGAAATTAAGATGACTCCTACTCCAAAAATCACCATAGAGACAGAGCTCTTATAAATAGTACATAAGATACGTTGTAAGAATATTGAAACCAGTGCTGTGGAGTCGAAGTTGGTGTCGGAGTCGGAGTCTGGGATATTTGCCTGGAGTCAAAGTTGAAGTTGTAAAAATTTGGACGACTCCGACTCCAAGTCAAAAGTCAACTCACTATTTCGAAAAGGAAAACTTGTTAACCGATTTTTTTTTGGTTAATATACATTTTTAGAACGTATTAAATAAAAGAAGTTTCTCATGCGAAGAATGGCTATGTGTATGTCGGTCATATATCGCAACAACGCCGAGGTTTTGTTAAATTAGTGGTATCGTTAAAAACTTTCTAAATTACACTTGCAAATACACAAGGGAAGTGCTAGACACATACAATAATACAAATAAAAATCGAACTTCAAACTTTTTTTTCGTCAATTCGAGAATTAGACACTTTCTTTTGAAATTAATATTTTTTTGAACAGATCAACTGTTTTTTAATTCAAAAAATAGTTCTTCTAAAACAAAATAAATATTTGCTGCCAATAATGATGTATTATAATCAGTTCAAATTATTTCGTTGTTAATGAAAATTATACCTTAGGTAGGATATGGTTTTATTTAATATTGGAGTCGGAGTGGAGTCGTGTATTTTAAAAATGCATTAGTCGGAGTTGCAGCGGAGTCGTGCATTTTCAAATTGCTGGAGTTGGAGTCGTCTAATTTTGGTCGACTTTTTTTTATATATTTTTTCAATTTTATAATTTCAATATCAAAATTTAATGTTGAATTTATGTTTCCTATGTTTATTATGTTTTTTTTTTATCAATTTTATGACTATGTGTTTGTGATCTTACTGCATATTATGGATCGTTGTATAATTCTAAAGTGATCAATTTCGTCGCATTAACGACTGCTCCGTTGCAGCAACGCATTCGTTTCGTTAACTTTAAATGGTAGACAAAACATCCCATAATAAATAAATAAAATATTTACTATACTGTTACGATTAAAAGCTTTACTTACTACTTAATGCAAAAATTAATATGGATGTCAAAATTGATTATCTTAATACCTTTATATGCGCCTAAAAGTATGCCATTTAACATTAACCCCAAAGATGCTATTGCTATAAAGAAGTTTCTATAGAGTACCAAATCGCACTAGTATTTGATACAGTACTACGAGATGATTCTGGAAACGACTTTTCTAACACTCGCAAATCAGCTTGAAAGTTCCAGATGGCGTTTGGGGATAATGTTAGCTGATATGAAAAGGCAGCATTGTTTCGAGATGAGATGATTAACAGTTTAACCGCATAATAGTATAGATCGAACAGTATTAGTTTGGAAGTTATTCAGTAAAGTGGTAATTTGTTGTAAAATGTTATAAAGGCAACATATGTTTCTCGTTACTCTCAATACATTGCGTTGTTGCTGTAGAATTGTATTGCATATATGAGTCATTAGGTATATTACGTCAGAGAATATAATCATTCGATCTCTTTCACAAGTCAAAAGAAAAATTTTGTTGTTTCCCTCTTTCTGGTGCGAAATATACAAGCTGGGGACAAAAGTGATCACCGTATTGGAAAACCCTATAACATTTGCAAATGGCGCCAAATGTCAATTCGGTTTTGACATTTGTGAAGTAAACAAACACAGAATACAAATCGATAGGCCATGAATCGGTTTAGTCCGCAAGAACGCGGAATAACTGTTTCCATTTTTTTGGGTAACAATTCGTCGGTTGTGTTGGCGCAGCGTGAATTTCGTCGCAGGTTTCCTGGCCGTCCAAATCCAACTGGATACACACTGCGTCGTTTGGCCACTCGCCTTGAAGAGACTGGGACAACACGAGATCTTCCCAAGACTGGCCGGCCCCGGAGCAGCCGTTTGCTGAAAATATCGCTACTTTTACGCAAGATGTCGAAGAGGAGCCCGGAACATCGACCAGGCGACGATTTTCATCGAAAATTATCATGAGCGAAAATTATCTTAGCTGTTACATGAATAAACAAAATAATCGTTTCTGGGGTACCGAAAATCCGTGTATCACCCACGAAGAACCATTACACCCGCTCAAAATTACTGTATGGTGTGCTGTTTACGCTGGAGGAGTCATCGGGACTGCGCGCGCTACAGAGCCATGATTACCTATTTGTTTCTTCCTCAATTGGATGAATTGGGACTGGAGAACAGGTGGTTCCAACAGGACGATGCAACGGCGCATACTGCTCGAGCCACAACCGATATTCTGAAGGAAGAATTTCTGGGTCGCTAAATCTCCCGTTTTCGTGATTTGCACTGGCCAGCCAGATCACCCGATTTAACCGTTCCAGACTTATTTTTATGGAGTTTTTTGAAGTCGTGGGTTTACGTCAATCAGCTTCATACCCTTGAAGCCCTTAAGGAGAAAATTCGCCACGAATTCGAGAACCTTTTGCCCGAAGTTCTGACAAGAGTGATGGATGTGTTCATCAACTCTAGCGGCGGCCAATTGGCCGATATCACTCAACTTGATGGAATAAATTTTACTGGATTAAATAAACAAATTTCACAAGCAGAACCAAAGCACAAGAACATTGATTGGGTGATTACTTTTGCCCCACCTTGTATATAAAAGCCACATGGAAAAGAAACATTATTGCAACAGTAGTACAAATGAATCCAAACAGAAGTGAGTACTTAATCTTTTTTTTGTTATTTTATTGTTTTAAAATTAACGTAGACAGGCACGTATATCATTTCCTTAAGTGGTGATTTTTGAATGTGATGTTATTTTTCAAGCAATTTTTATTTTAAATTATATTTGCTAACACTGCACTCTGAAAACTATCGGCCCCAGCAACAGATTGCAGGAAACATGTACATATTTGCAAGCATTGTTTTCATGAATTTGATGCTTTTTTGTTTCTTTGTTGCCTGTCTCTTTATTGGTTTTGGAGGTTTTCAACAATAAAAGCTACATTTGGGTCTCAAAAGCATATATTATAGCCTATTAATCATTGTGTCTCAGACATTTCATATTCAATAGCAAACACAATGTGTTTGGACACAAGTAAATATAGTATATTTGTGACAAGTTACAAACACGTTATATTTGCATCCAAACATTAAAAAAAGACAGATTCTTCATCGTGTGCTAAACCGTCAACATCTCGTTTATCCAACATCCCTTCACCAGATTTGAGCTCAAGATCATCAACATCTCGTTCATTCAACATCCTTCTAGCAGATTTTAGTTCAATGCCATCAACATCTCGTGTTCTCGAGGAGCAAGTGGATATCCCGAAAAATATTTTAGATGAAAATTATGAAAATCCGGATGTATCAGAAACAGTTTTTGAGTCAATATGGCAGTCAGTAGGAGGGCAAAGAACATTTCCAGATGTAACACACTTGGAAACACCGGAGTTCCACCTGATATCTACACGAAATTACATCAGAAAGGGCCCATTGAATGCTTCAATCATATATTGGACGATGAAATAATTGGACTATTGGTCACTAAAATCAATAGATTTGCGGGGCAAACTCTGGTAGAATCCTCACTTCCTAACACTAGAGTCAGAAAGTGGATTGATACCAATGCTGTTGAAATGAGAAAATTCATTGAAATTTTATTTTGGATGGGTCTTGTGCCATTGCGACATCTAAGAGATTATTGGTCGGAAGATTCTATTTATACACGCTGAAAAATCTGTCTTTTTGTTGTTGTTTGTATGCAAATATAAAGTGCGTTTGGAGCTTGACGCAAATATAATATACTTTTGTACGAACATATTGTGTTTGCTATTCAATATTACATGTTTGAGACACAATGATTAATATGTTAGAATATATGTGTTTGCGACCCACATATATTTATGTTTGTGATACAAGTACAGCTGTGTTTGTTGCACTGTCTATGGCCTCTCGAGAGTAAGAGAATTATTCTTTCAGTCAGTTAGTCATAATTATTCCTGAATGTGCGTGGAAATTACAGATGAAGTCAGTGTTTCTTATTTTGTCTGATATATTGCATTTTAGTTTCATGTATTCAGTCGTCAATGCTTCATCGAACATATGATATCAAAAGCGGTTGATCAGTGAAAAAAGAATAAACGAAGGCTCGGACGCTTAAATGGTTTGTGATGTTACTTTTGTGTCTGAGAAACATTTTATGGAACTGTTTGGAGAGCTTCTAGGCCATGGAAGAACCCTCTATACCGATAACTGGTATACCAGTGTGAAATTAGTTCAAAGAAGGGTGGGAAGAAAAACTCACTTCGTCTCACTTCAATGTGACAAAGGTAAATCGCGGTAAAGAGATCACAAACCCAGAGATGATGTTTGACTACAACATAGGAAAATCGTATGTTGGCATCTCTGACCAGATCTCAGCATATTCGTCATACTTGCGCCGGACTGTAAAATACTACAAATAAGTAGATTTCCATATAATCACTGCAATATCTGTTGCGTCTGTACAACAATGTCAACAATAAAAAATGTCCATCAACAAATTCAAAGAATAACTAGTGAGAAAACTGGTCCTAGGCCAATCTGACCTAACAGCATCTGAGAAAGAAGAGGAACCAACATAAATGTCCATGGTCTCTGAGCAACAACAGCCGCCGCAGATGCCCCCTGTTATAAGATGCATAGTCTGAAGGAAACTGAAGAACCCAAGAGGTGGACTAGAACGTGGTGCTCGGTGTGCTACAAAAAGATGGTTGAAAAACGGGGAACTCGCTATGCTTGAAAAACTGCAAAAATTATGAACACCTTTTGTATCAAGTGTAACATACCCATTTGTATCAAGTGCTTTGAACAACACTCTGCTTGTGGTTTACATTTTGAGTACAAATAAAGTAAAATACATCCAAAAATTTTAAAAACAAAAAATATTGGATTTGAATGTCAAAATTGTTTTGGTATGGTAAAAAGTTGTTTATTTCAATAATACATTGGTTTTTTTAATTTCCACTGGATTTTAATTTGCATTACTTTATCTAATGCAAATGCAAACGAATTACCATTGTTCGCAATGACAATTAAAAACTGTTGAATTTGCATTTACTCAGGCAATGCAAATGCAGGTTGTGGAATCGGATGCCAATTGTATGTAACGAATATGGGAATGCTTTTAATTGGTTTGCATTTGTTTTACTGCTGGCAACTCAGTTTTAAAATATTTTATATGTAGAGGTTTGTGGCTTTGATAGGGATTGCCTCGTAGTACTTTCAAATTCACAAACCTATTCGGTATAAAATATTTGATAACCAAAATTGCCAGATATGAAGGAAATGCTTTGAAAATAAGTGCAATTGCCAATGGTTTCGAAATTTTTTTGAATTTGCATTTTTTTTGAATTTGCATTTTCAAATTAAACTACAAATTATAATTGTCATATAATTAATTTGCCCCATGTGTGATTTAAATATAAAAATGATAAAAAATACTTTTAAAAAACAATCTATCCACCTGTTCTCATTGAACCAAATAACCCTATATTTTGTCTGACGCAGAATGGGTATGGAAAACGCTTGGGCCAAGCACTAATCCACATTCTCCTGGGGCCACAGCTTCATTCCATGCAAATAATCCCAATGTAAATCGTGTGCACTAAGCTACATTCACGATAAAAGACATCAAGGTTGCATGTGGATATGTGAACACGCGGATCGAACGAGTACTCTGGTCGTGGGCACCGGTGCCGCACGTGGCGCTAAATATGTTAAGCAATCATACATGGGGAAAATTAATTATATGACAATTATAGTTCGTAGTTTAATTTGAACTACCTTTCGAAATGTAAATTCAAAAAGATTTCAATACCATTGGCAATTGTGCATATTTTCAAAGCATTTCCTTCATATCTGGCACTTTTGGTTTTCAAATATTTTATACAGTACAGGTTTATGAATTTGAAAGTACTATGAGGCAATATCTATCAAAGCCACAAACCTCTACATATAAAATACGTTAAACACAGAATTGCCAGCAGTCAAACAAATTCAAAACAATTAAAAGGATTCCCATATTTCATTACAATTGGCATACGATTCCACAACCTGCATTTGCATTGCCTGAGCAAATACAAGTAAAAAATTTTGTAATTGCCATTGCGAACAATGGTAATTCTTTTGCATTTGCATTAGATAAAGTAATGCAAATTAAAATCCAATGCAAATTAAAAAAAAAAACATATGTATGTATGCAAGACTATATTTTTAATTCAGTTACTCAGTGGCCAATTGATCTAACTCCACAAAACAAAAAGTGAAGAAAATTGGAAAAGAAGTTTGGGACTTCTGAGTATTCTCAAATAAAACTATAATACTTACTTCAATGGCAAAATAAGTAAGGTAGAAGCAGGACGAATTCAAGGCATTTTGTTTTTATTCCAGGAGCCGACCTTGTCAAATTCAGTCGATCGAAATTGTCAAGATGTATTTATTTCAGGATATATCAGGAGGAATTGTTGTAATTTTCGGCATCATTGAACGCTACCACCTGTACTAGATACATCTTGGAATTAGTATAAACAACATTTGACAAGGTCGGACCACAATGACAAGAAAAAATTGAAAACAACTGTTCTAACGCTTCCACCTGTAATAGATACATCTTGCTTCCTTCATAATTTTGTCAATTTTAAACAAGGGGAGTTTAAATATGACTAGATTAAGAAAGTCTAAGTTTCCATAGCATTAAAATCTCAAAATTGCTAATAAGTGAAATTAGATGCATGTGCATTTGAGAAGCTCGAATAACACTAATTTAACATTACAATTCAATTATAATTATATAAAATCAATCCAGTGTATTGACACTTACCTTGAGTAACGTTAATATTTTCTGTGATAAATCATAATCGAAGTTTGAATATTTCGAACCGCTCATATCGTAAATGAATACTAGACCAGCCTTTTGGGTTTCCGTATCCTGTAAAGCGCAATCCAATTGATACACGATGCCCTGCAATGTCGTAGTGTGCGTTACACTCAGGGGACTGTGTCTTTGGGCGGTAAATAGAGCAATGGCAGCACCACTCGAGTCCCGACAAGACTGACACAAAATAAAAGAAGAAGAAAACAACAACATTAATTTCAAAGATTAAAAAGACAAACACACATATAAATACAACCAGCAACTCCATCATAATCTATAACAGACAGACCTACCAGTATTGTAAATTTGCCAGTTTGTAGCTCGGAACGCAATGGTTCCACATCTGGATCAATGTTGTAGAGTCCCTCTTTGAGGCGAATCTGTTCGTGTTGTTCGTACAATGACACAGCACGTGGGACATCAAATTTGCGTGCGTATAGGAACTTGACAGCTGTTGTCTGTGATATATTACGTCTAGGAGTGCAGGTGGAACCAATATTATTGCAGAGATCAATAAATTGTTTTACAGCCTAAAAAAAGATAAAGAGAAAACAAAAATCAATTAAAATGGAATTGATTAAAAAAAAGGTAGGACACAATATTGCTTGAGTGGAGATTTGTTGTATTGATTCAGATTTGGTAGACATGAAGAGTATAAGTTCGTGGATTTAAATTATCACATGTTTTACAGTCGGGAGTAAAAGTGAGCGCAGTATTTTGTGATCTACTACAATAGCAGACGCTTGAAAACCGTTTATCTTTTGAGCAATTTAAATTGACCAACTGCGTTCTGGTCGACACGCCAACTTTCAAAATTCAGTTGCATTTAAAAATCATTAAAAACAACCCTTCCAAGTGAATTTAGTAATCGAATGGCCAGTTCCACAGTTGAAAATTCTTTAAATCCCCGATGCTTGTCATTTAAATGTCATTTAATATGAAAATTTTCTGTGAGCTTTTAAATGACGAGTGTGAAACTCGCCCTTAAACTTCTGCTCTCATTTTATTGCAGCTTTAATTGTTTCACAATAGGCGTGTTTTGGTTACACCACTTGCTTAGATTATCACTTATTTTGTATGGAGAGCTAACCGATATTAAGCGGCACTTGAAGTTACCGCTTCCATTTCAGTTCTAAACAGGCATAAAGTTACCAGTCTGAAAAAATTAGAAAAACTGTGTTGGATATCGTTATCGTTAAGCAGAAGAATATAAACATTTGCAAGAATAACTACAAACCATGCGATAGAGCAAGACGATTATATGTATTTCCGGTAGAAGATGGCAGAAAGTTGCTGGTATGAAAAAATCAGAAAAACAGTGTTGGACATCGTCGTTGTGAGCCAAACACAAGGAAAAGAATATACACATATTCAATAATAACTTCAAACCATGCGATAGAGCAAGACGATTATATGTATTTCCGGTAGAAAATGGCAGAAAGTTGCTAGTATGAAAAAATCAGAAAAACAGTGTTGGACATCGTCATTGTGAGCCAACCACAAGGAAAAGAATATACACATATTCAAGAATAACTACAAATCATGCATTAGAGAAAGACGATTATATATATTATAGTAAATTATCGCTAGTTTGACGTTTTACTAGCAAGCAAGCGATAATCGCTGACTTGAAACGAAGACACACCTAATGTGTATATGTGATATTTTTGTTTGACAGTGTACTATTATTGGCAATCAAATCAAAAACCAATATTTACATCATTTTGTTCCTAAAATAATCCATTAAGGCCAATGATTGATTGACTGACACTGTTCCCATATCCCACAATTGCACGTTTGTGTAAAGAACAAGTCGTAGCATATAAACATTTGAACACGATGGACCCCATTGCTAAAGTCCATCTTGACATTCCACATGTAGACATGTTCAATTGTTGTGTATATAAGTATAGTAGATGTTCTTCCTGATCCTTGGACCCATCACGTTTCTCTTTGTCGTTGCACTAACATTTCAATTATTGATGTAATAAACGCAGATGACGGGAACTACTACTACTGGCATTACAATTGTCACATCAATATTTGTACAAAACAGATAGAGAGATAAACAGACACAGAAACACGGGTAGACAGGGAAACCGGATGCAACTACTGCGTCATGCCAAAGGAGTAGAATAAATGATGAGTGAGTGTGAGTGCGGCTGTGTTACTAACAATTCTCTTGTAATTGTGAGTTATTGAACATTTGCAATGTTTTAATTGAATAAATGTCTCCTTTCATACGTCATGTTCAGCAAAATATTGACTCATTAGCCATCATTTGTGTTCGCATGATGTGATTGTCGCAAGTGCATCGGCGCATAGTGGTTAAGAATCCATTTACATCATACATGGTTTTTTTTAATTTGTATTGGATTTCAGTTTGCATTACTTTATCTAATGCAAATGCCAAAGAATTACCATTGTTCGTAATGACAATTACAACATTTTGAATTTGCATTTGCTCAGGCAATTAAAATCAGATGTAGAATCAGATGGCAATTGTAATGAAATATGGAAATGCTTTTAATTGTTTTGAATTTGTTTGACTGCTGGTAATTCTGTTTTTAAAGTATTTTATATGTAGAGGTTTGTGACTTTGATAGGTAGTACTTTCAAATTCACAAACCTGTACTGTATAAAATATTTGAAAACCAAAATTGCCATTATGAAGGAAATGTGCATTGAAAATAAGTATAATTGCCAAGGTATTGCGATTTTGTTGAATTTGCATTTCGAAAGGTAATTCAAATTAAACTACAAATTATAATTGTCATATAATTAATTTTCCCCATGTATGATTTACATCGGCTAAAATTCATTACCTTTTGATCCAGTAAACATTTTGAAGTACTTTAAAATTCGATTCTAGGCAAGGAGCCAGTTACATTTTTAAAGTTACTGAGAAAAAAATAATTATTCACGTTTAGGCACTAAAAAAAACAAAAACGGGCAGCAGCAAAAGTAACCCTGATAAATTGGAGAACGGATCAGCCTTTCGCACTGTGAGTCATATTCATTGAAAGCTTTTGAAGCAAAGAAGTTATGTAGGTCAAAATTCCTTTCAAAATCGATATTTTTTTAAATATGTATTACAATCGTATTACCAGTCCCTTCATGGGATGTAATGGGAAACCATTTATTTATTGTTTTATTACAATCGAACTGTATTTGATATAAACAAAACTTATTAAAGCCACCCAATCAATCACCCTTATTACGGTTGTCGTCGTCGACATAAAACGACGTCGTCTTGTGACGACAGTTGCAAATCGGTATTTGTGTAGTCGTTATCGATCACTAACGACGACTGTCGATACATATTTGGTATTTTGTAACTAGAATTGACGTCGACATTGAATTGAAACGACTATATTTCTGTCGACACAGTTTTTGATAACGACTTGAAGAAAATTCGCAATTTTTTTTTCAATTAAAGAAATTTCCAGTTTTATTTCAGAACTATGGCTTATCAAATAAAAATTTTTAGATAGCAACTTTTAATGGAGGACGGAAACCCCCAAGGAGAGTATGCAGGAGTGTTCCAGAACAGGATCCACTTTATACCTATATAAGTGCAATTGTATGTCCGCCGGTAAATGCAATGAACAAAGGGTTCGTTTTAAGGCTAATTTATTGGCCTTATTTTTAATAATTTTAACTGATGCAAACAGTTAATGAAAAATTATATTCGGTATTAACACTGTCACTGCCCTTAATCAAAACTAATTGCTGGAATTGAGTTCCTTCAGGGATCACTTAGAACTACAGACTTCGGAGTCTTCAGTGTCAAGTGCCCACCAGTATATGCATTGCCTAGGCAGTGGCTGTTTCTGGTTGTGACTTATACGCCTGCTCTACGCGCTTTCAGTCATGCAATTGGTCTTTTTCATTTTTGTCTGATATCTTGCAAACACGCGGCCCCTAACGAAACGTACTATTCGAATCCTTTAAGATAGCCGAATGGTCGGTCCATGGTGAATTTTATAAGATTCATTACGTCCTTGTCTTCAATACATGCAGTTCTGGGGCCAGTAGAGGCTGCATGTGCCTCCATGGAGAGCTCGTCTCAATTCACCGCTTCCATTCGCCTGGTGATATAGGTCGTATACATTCAATAACTTCGGAGTCCATATGAGTACGATAATTAAACACTTTTTAGGAACTTGAAAAACTTTTACTAAATTAAATAAAGTAATAGAAGTACAAATGTAAAATGTTATTCTTCTTCCTGCTTTCATTCACAACGATTGACCACTTTGTTTACGTTTTTAGTAAGTTATCGATAAACAGTCGACGTCGTCTCAAGCCAGTTACAGAATACCAAACTAGCGTTGATGTGACAACGATGTTGACACGAAGTGATGTCGACATAAAAACGACAACGACGTCGACGACGCCAACCGTAGTGAGGGCGAATATCTCGAAATCTGAATGAGATACAGTTCATGAAATTCGAAAAAAGAGATCAAAATTTTTCGATTTTTAAAAATCGAAAAAAAACGAAGTTAGGTTTTTAATTCAAAATTTAATTTTTTGTGCGCACTTATAAACAATTATGTTAAAAAAAAAACAAAAAGTAGCCAACTTTGAAAATTTTTCTGAAATATACCCCAATTTCAACGTTACAAACGTTGATGTATTGCAATAATCCTTGACTCCTTGCTTACAATCGGTTTTTTACAGAACTTTAAATTTTTTTTTCTAGATTCAAAGATATTGAATTTTGGCCGATGCAAATCGATTCTAAAACACTGTGCGGCGGTGTCGTCGGCATCTCTATGTAATTATACATACCCAACTGAATTGTGTAGATATTAAATTTAATTAATTTACATAATTGATTTATGTGTAAACATGACAATCTCGTAGATAATCAAGTGTAAAATGTAATTTAAAAACGTTGTATGTTTTTAAAATTATTTATGATGAAAAATAACTCACATTGTTGTTTTCATAACAAAAAAAAAACTTCTCAGAATTGCAATATAATTCAAAATAAACAATACAATGTATCATGTTATAGCACCTAATTACTGTTAATTTTATTTATAAATAGTCAGTTTTTAATTATGAAGTCACTTCAAACTAATAATAATGTTTTTAAATTGGTCCACGATATACGAAATACCAATATTTCTAGTTGCATTAGATAACATATCGCACCATAACACTACAAAAGAGTCATAACTAGAGTGGTCAAAACCAAAACTGAAAGACCGGTTAACCGGTTTTTTTTAACCGATTGTAGAATTTTAAAATGAAAATGGAAGCTAGACATCTTGAGATATAAAAAAAATTATGACAATAGTGGTTTCTTAACTAAAGAACTTTATTTGAGCAATTTATAAAAAAAGTCCAAAAATGTACTATTTTTTTTTGGTTCATTTGAATAAAGGCACTTTATTATTATTTTATCATTTTTAAAGTAAGCGATGATTTTTTGTAGGGAGCGTTTGTTATTACAATACAAATTACATCTTTATCAGTTGTTAAAATGGCAAAACAAAAAATTTTAATCTATCGGAAAAAACTAAAATCGATGTTTACCGTTCTGAAGGATGTTCTAACTAGGGATGGGTATCGAACTCTAAAACATCGATTAATGTAATCGATTATTATTTTTAAGGCAATAATCGATTCACAGATTAATGGCCGATGAAAACATCGATTAATCGGCGTTTTCGATTAATCGATATGAAAATGAGAAAATTAATGGAAAACAATTCAATGCTACTAAATTTAGTCAGTTAGCAGCAGAATAAAATTGCTCAACAATAAAAGAAACCTTTTTAGAAACAGGATGCTTTTTTCTTGCTATAAATAATTTTCTGACATATTGTAGGTAATGAATGAAATGAAAAACACAATAAAAATTGAATGTATATTGTATAATTATAAATAAAAAAGCAAAAAAATACTGATAAAATAAAAATGGATGTTATTTTTGGGTTTTTTATAATAATATATGTTAAAAATAATAATTTATTTGCAAGATTGGCTGTCAACTATCAACTGAACACCTACAATATATTTTGACAAATGACAACTTACTAATACCACGTGTATACACCATTCTTATACATATGTATGTATTGTTTCACAAGAGTCAGCTGGCACAACAATGCCAGCTTGTATAATTTTTTCACCATTAGTGTTACCATATGACTATATTTTTGCTGAATGGCATCACGAAAATATAATAATATGCCTGTAAGCTTGTTTTTTTTATTCCCCGCTAAACTAATTTTTCGACGACTTTGTATGGGGAGCCGCTTAAAGTCGCTTAATATCGCTTAGCTCCCCATGCAAAGTGGTCGAAATATTAGTTTAGCAGGGAATAAAAAAACAAGCTTCATATTCCTGAATTATATCTGCGTATAAAGAGTGAGTTAAGTATTTGCAAATAAGAAGTGCGTATAAACGTAGTATAAGAAAGTGACTTTCCTAAAAATATCGATATATTTAAAATATATTTAAACATCGATTATTCGATTAATCGAACATAGAACACATCGGTTAAAAAAACATCGATTACTTTTTAAAAACATCGATTTTTCCGATTAATCGATACCCATCCCTAGTTCTCACCGCGCATAGCTAAAAAAATAGGACGGAGCCCAACAGTTGTCGACAAATACATCAAGGACCCCGAGGGGCATGGAAAACATTTTAAGGGTTTCATTGTCTTTATCTACGTATGAGAAAAGAAAAATCATCAGAATTGCTTCTAATTCTGCCTTATCTTTGTCAAAAATAAGAGCTGCAGCTGGAGTGGAAGCGAGCAAGTCATCAGTACGCAGAGTAATTAAGAGCTGTGAGTATCTTAAATACCTGAAATTACAAAAAAAATTGCTCCTCGTAAGAAAAAGGCTTCAATTCGCAAGAGACTACATGGTATGGGATGTGCAGCCAAGAGGTCATGTAAATGACTGGAGGGGCTTCAATTCGCAAGAGACTACATGGTATGGGATGTGCAGCCAAGAGGTCATGTAAATGACTGGAGAACCGAGGTATTTACGGATGAGAAAAAGTTTAATTTGGATGGACCTGATGGATACAACTATTATTTCCATGATCTGCGCAAAGAAAAGCGTTTTCTGAACCGACATCACAGCCGAGAAGGCGGCGTTATGGTGTGGGGTGCTATTACGTACTATGGCACCATCGATCTTGAATTTCAAAGTGCAAAAATGAGCGGTGCATGTTATAAAACGTTATTGGAATCAGCTTATCCGAAGTTCATTGAACTATTTGGTCCCATATCTTGGATATTGCACCCTATACACAACGGCAGAGTAGTAAAGGAGTTCATTGCAAGCCAAAATGTTAAAATTCTTGACTGGCCACCACCCTATTCGCCAGATCTAAACATTATCGAAAATGTCTGGGGCTGGTTATCTCGTAAGGTCTATGAAGGAGGTAGACAATTTGATGACAAGCAATCACTAATTCAGGCCATTAAGGATGCTTGAAATCAAATTTCGTTGGATTACATAAATTCTCTATATCTCTCAATGGAACCCCGTATATTTGAAGATTTTAAAAGCAAAGGGGGTTGTACCCATTACCAATAGTTCTTAAATAATGTAAAATAAATTCAAAAAACAAGAAAAACTGGTTTTCATTAAAATTAGTTAAAGTGCCTTTATTCAAGTGAACCAACAAAAAAATAGCACATTTTTGGACTTTTTTTATAAATTGCTCAATAAAAGTACTTTAGTTAAAAACCACTATTGGCATGATTTGTTTTATATCTCAAGATGTCTAACTTCCATTTCCATTTTGAAATTCTGCAATCGGTTACAAATTGCAAAAGATACAGGCTACTGAATATGGAATTTTTAGTGCCTTTAAATAAGTGAACCGGAGTGTATAAGTTGTAGTTTAATTTGAAGTACCTCTACAAATGCAAATTCAAAAAAAAAGAAAATACCATTGGAAATTGTGCTTTTCCTTCATATCTGACAGTTTCAGTTTTCAAATCTTTTATTTTACACAGGATTATGAATTTGAAAGTACTACGAGGTAACTACAGTACAACAGAGTTGATTTAATACATGAGTTGAATATTCTGAGCTTAGTTCGTCTGGATATGTGTGAGCTTCTCCATACTGAGTGCAGTCTCCCGAATGTCGCCCTCGCCTTATTGAGCAGATACGCCTGTATCTGCACCGCCGTATACATTATACTTCCTAGATAGCAGAAGATATATACATAGTACACTGGTTGACCTTGTAGCATGATGTTTTCTGTGCTAGTATTTTGATCCTCATTGGCTTTGGTTTTGTTGATATTTTTTTCAAGTCAAACTTTGCGATGCCAATCTTTCCAAGTCTTCCAGTTTTGACTGCATATTGGAGATATTATGCGAGAGTAGACTAATGTCATGCGCATAATCCAGATCTTAGAGTTGGCGCATTTGAGACTGGGGAAATCCTCACGTCGTCCATGGAGGTCTTAAAACACGAAATCGCCGCTGTAATTCACAAGATATTGGACCACACCCATCGAAAATGTACTGAAAAATTGTGTAGATTGAATGAGGTACTGCATAGCAAGTCGAGGAAGTCATTTGAACGATGTTGTGTTTCAGTCATAAATGCCAATGATGTGTCCTTACCAATAAAATCAATATTTTGAAAAAATGCCTATTAGTATTATTTTTTAAAGCAAAATTAAACTAAATTCCAAAATTTTACAGGGCCCACCCTTTATTAACTAAACTGTTAGAACAACCGTTGACATTCAAGTGTTAGTTTAAATTAAGGAAAATTCCATTGTTCTTAACAACATGTTTTAGGGAGGGCGTTATATTTGCAAGTGGTATAAAGTTTAGCCTTCAGCAACAGATCCTGATTCAATAAGCTTCGAAATTCTCTGTGCTAAACTTAAAAAAAATCCGATGAGTGTTGGAACTCAAGGGTGATGTGTTAACACCTTTCAGTTACACGGTACCTGTTCGATTTCTATGAACACATTAGTTAATGTTACATTGGAATATAAAAAACAGCTTTCAATCATGTGATGACGTTACATTTAAATAATACTTAAAATTATTTAAAGACTATTACAAGCACATGTGTCATTATTTTCTTGCTTAATACTTATTGTTTTATGCCCACAAAAAAACAAATAGAATGCAAAGCAACAGACACATGTACATAATACATACATTATTATGTTCGTACATACGCTACACAAGTTCACACAATTTTCGTTGCTCTCTTGCTATCTCATTTTTATATACGTATAACCACGTCATTATTCTCTTTGCTCTGAGAGTGCTCCGAACCCCCACATTCAAACTATTCGCTGCCGCTACATCAGTGTGTGTTTTTTTCGCAGTTTGACAAACTGTGTTTCGCAATCGGACAACACTGTGTTCTATATAGGGTTGGGTCACCCTTATCATTTAGGGGTATGAAAAATAGATGTTGGCCGTTTCTGAAACCTACCCGATATGCACATATAATTTCATACAAATCGGTCCAGCCGTTTCGAAGGAGTTCAACGCCAAACAATCTGTGTGATCGCAGTCGGACAATAATGTGTGATCGCAGTCGGACAATAATGTGAGATCGCAGTCGGACAAATTGTTTTTGGATGTATTCACTTTGTGAATTTAGTCCCTACCCTGCAGTTTCAAAAGTAGCTAGTGGCTCTATGTAGTCAGTTATTTCGTTAGCGAAAAGCCTGAATAGCTACTTGAGTGGCTACAGGTAATGCTAGAGTTCGCCTTTTGATTATTATAAGTATGAAAACAAGGAAAAAACAAAGCACTGAACCGTTATCCCGTTATGATGTGTTGGTTGGTTTTTTGTGTTGGCGTCAGTTGCTAGTAAACGTTCGTAGAAGTGTCATCGTGGCAGTGTACGTGGGTTAGAAGTATAAAAAAGTGAATTTTAATATTTAGAAAGGTAAAATGACTGGCAAAAGACAAATGAAACGGGTTTTAAAGAAAAAAAGGAACACTTGTGCAAAAGTTTGAAAATGTAGAAAAAGAATGTGGTGAAGTTATTGAAAAATACTTATTCATAGCATTAATTCATTGTCATCCGGCGAATTCATCAAGCGGATTGTACTAGTCAAGTGGCTAGTACAATGTTGTTAGATATTCCATGTAACTAGCGATCTGCAAGGTACATGGTAGTGTACCTAAAATTCGTCAGTATAAAGCATTGCTGGTAGTGTGGCGGGTAGTTAATGGTAATTATTGGTAGTTAGGGAAATAACTAAAAATTCGTTAGCTACTTCGACTGCAGGGTACCCGCGCCTATAGATGTTAACACATCCAAAAAACATCCTAACCGAATTTATACTTATAATCACCCTAAAGTTATCCAACATTTGGCATAACCCAGTTTATACGAAAATCGGTAATCGTTCAGTCAGGTACCTTACGGGGTTACCGATCGACCCAAAAATGCACCTGCCTACCTACTGGCAGATTAAATTAATCCACATGAAGATAGATAGAAAGATTGAAAAACCCCAAAATCCGAATGGTTCGGTGGGACATTCCTGCACATCCATTTTCTTTTTTCGGATAGATTTCGACGATTAATTCGAAGCTAAATCAATAGCAATTCCCAATACATGTCACCATTGTAAAGAAGTGCAATTTTAGGATTGCCAATCGGTCAAAAGGTTCAGCGGATATTAACGCGAGAATATAGAAGGTTTGTGTACCAGATCACTATCACAGTACACAGAAACCAAACAATTTTACTACAAGGCAACTAAACACAAGCGAGAAGTAGGTGTCTACTCTTAACTCGAATAATGATGAGAAAACAATTGACTAAAAAACTTTAGACGATTTTGCGATGATATGCGATCCTCAATACCAGTCTTATCCAATAGTTAAGTCAAATCACTTCCATTGTCATACATCAATTCGGTCCAAAACCAAGCGATACGAACATTTCTTGGGTATCTTTATGTGAACCAAACAAATCAATTATATTCATCAATATATTTCTTTAAATAATTAAAACCTAATCATAATAATGGAAACAATATTGGAAATATTCTCCTCTCGGCTGATTTCTTGTCTGTCCCGTCTAAGGCGATGATAGCACATACATTCTGGCTATACTACATTTTAGTACGTACTACTGTACAAATTCCTGGAATTTCGACTGAAACGTTGATTTTTCCTAATAACTGAGTTAAACACACTTAAAACTAATACAAATGTAAATTTTAATTATAAACAATAAATATGTGAAGATTGAATTATTTGCTAATGGAATTTCCTTATCCAAACACGTGCCGCCGCCATCTATACGTGTAAATCCCAAAAGCATTTAAAATATTTCAATGAAATATACAGTGGTTCAAAACCGTAAAATTTCCAAAAAAAAACTATTAGGAATGTCCTCAGTTTGACTTGCGAGATCAGTGTCATTCCTTGTAGTTTTTGAGATTTGAATTCAGATCGAAAATGAAAGTAACTTGGATTTACGATGACATTTATACCATAATTATCACCATCATTTGGAGACCCAGAAACAATTAAAGCATCTCATAGCTAATAAACGTCAAAGAAATTAGACCAACAAGCTCATGTCAAACTCTGTTCGTGTCGATCGATTTTATTGGAAAAGGACTTGGAGCAAATTTTAATTATATTTGGTGAAATCTTTTCAGAAATGATAAAACATTTGATCTGGCTTGGCGGATAACGATTTCGCGTAATCATTAAGGTTTCAATAGCAATAAATAAACATTTCAAAGTTTTACAAATGGAGGGGCAAATAAAATACAGTAAATACTAGTAATAAAGGGTGTCTCATAAATATTTCACTTTTTAAATTTAATTTCATACGGTATTTACACCGACCAAGATTAGAGCATTTCGAAGGTTAACGCCGTTAACCCACGCTAACCCAGAAGATTACTCATACAATTTTAATCTGTATAAACTGAAGTTTAATTTTTAACCTCATTTTAAACTGGTGTACATTTTGATGCAACTCTGTTAGTTACTAAAAAACTGCAACCAGAATAAAAACATACACAAAAATATCAACTGTTTGTCAGATGGAAGCCGGTCGAAAATTTTCTGACGCGTCGCCGCCACCAAAACTTTTTTTGAAGCTCACGCCGCCGCCGATAAAAAATGGCTTTTATTGGTTTAAACTGTTAACCGATGTTATCGACTGGTCCGATTTGACTTACTGATCCAATTTTAAAGGTTCAGTTAGTTCGAAAACATCCCAAATATGTACAAAACTGGCAAAACCAATAGCCGCCAAATAAATTTTTATGTTGTGCCGCCGTCTTCGATAATTTTGCCTCGGCGCGGAGTTTGGCTAAGCACAGAGTTGCCAATTGAAATGTAAATTTAATCTTATATTGGGTGGTGTAAACGGCCAAGATTATAGAACAAGGTTATCGCTAACCTGGCCGTGATAAACGGCGGTGTAAATGCGTTATTAGTTTTGTTCGTGGAAGTGGCAACTCTGAAATTTGGCAACTGTCACATATTATTATTCCGATTATAAAAAATGGAGCGCTTTATGAAAGACCAACGCGTTATAATTGTGAAAACTTATTACAAAAATTTGAAAAGTTATGCTGAGACCGCTCGCAAACTTTCAGTTTCCATCAATACAAAAAATACACAAAATTGTCGAATTTGGGGCTCAGAAAATCCTCATGCAATACATGAGAAACAAATGCACCCACAACGGGCAACTGTCTGGTGGGGATTTTGGTCAGGCGGCGTGATTGGGAATTACTTTTTTGAAGATGAGGCCAAAATTGCAGTGACTCTGAACGGCATTCGTTACAAGAATATGATAACGGAGTTCTTGTGGCCACAACTCGACGGCGTGGATCTCTACGACATGTAATTTCAGCAAGACGGCGCCACCTACCACACCGCACATGAAACAAAAGTTTTATTGCAGCAACGATTTCCAGAACAAATTATCTCAAAAAATTCTGATGTCAATTGGCCACCAAGAGCATGAGATTCTACGGCGTGCGATATCTTTCTTTGGAGTTTTGTGAAATTTTGGGGTTATGCGAATAAACCAGAATCAATTCCTGCGATCAAACGCGTCAACGGTGAGATACAGCCACATCTCTGTGAAAAGGTCATGACAAATTTCATGAAAAGAGTAATTACCTGTCATCAGAGCCGTGGGGGTCATTTGACGGATATTTTATTCCTTACACTATCGGAACCTGTCTTCTTTACACTCCAATTAAAAAAATCACAACTATCTCAAAAAATACGTGTTTTCTCCCTTTATGTCAGCAAACGTTGCTGGTATGATTATTAGCATTTGCAACTCTTGTGTGTGAGAATATGGGTTCAATCCACGCTGTGAACAACTTTACTACACTCACAGAACTAATTGTTTGAAAAGAGGTTGTAGCAACCGTAAATTCGGCTGTTGCCAACGAATTGAAGTTGCCCCAGAATTTAGTCCCCACAAATGAAAATCGATTGAAGCAACCTCTTATAAGTGAGATGACCTCTAATTTGGATGTGATGACATCTTTCGGCGACGCACAGTGTTTCAGAATCGGTTTCCATCGGTCAAAATGCAATATGTTTTGATCTAGTAAACACTTTTAAGTTCTGTAAAAAAACGATTATAGACATGAAGTCAAGGACTATTGCGATATATCAAACATGGCAAATCGCACAGTGGGGTATATTTCAGAAAAATTTCCAAATTTGACTATTTTTAGTCTTGTTTTTTGGATTTCCAAGAGAACAAAAATTTTTGTTTTTTTTTTCAATATTTTGACATAGTTGCTCATAATGCACACAACAAATTATTTTTTCAAGAAATTCGAAAAAGAGAAAATTTTTTCGATTTTCAAAATTCGAAAAAACGAGTATCTATCTATCTGTAGTACTAACAACAAATTAATGTTTTGTGCACATTATAAACAATTATGTCAAAATATATTTAAAAAAAAACATGAAAAGAAAATACTAACACTTTTGATTTCTTGGAAACCAAAAAAAAAAAACAAAAAGTAGTCGACTTTAGAAAATTTTCTGAAATATACTCCACTGTGCGATTTTCAATGTTGATATAACACAATAATCCTTGACTATTCGTCCATAATCGGGGTTTTATAGAACTTACAAATATGTACTAGATCAAGATATATTTTGGCCGATGGAAATGGATTCTGAATCACTGTGCAACGTTCACCTCGCTTTGAGACCGAGTAATAAGCCGATCGAATGCATAACCGATCGGATTCGGTGTAGAACTGTAGGTCCTGGTAAGTGAGACATTAGAAACAGCTCATCGCACTGATTGTACGTAATTCTGCCCTATCTAAAGGGTTTTTCAACAGAGACGCTACAAAAGTAAATTGATAGGGTCAGCAAACGACGTCATATTTTTCCCGCTCTTTTGACATTTCTTGCCATTTCATCATGGAAAGATATACGAGCCAACAACGAGTCGAAATTATTAAAATTTACTACCGAAATTTGGAGTCAGTGGCCTCAACTTTAAGAGGCCTCAACAAACAGCGATGAGGCTCATTTCTGGCTGAATTGCTTCGTCAATAAGCAAAATATGCGTTATTGGTCAGACAGCAATCCACACGTAATCCATGAGTCATCATTGCATCCCGAAAAAATTACGGTTTGGTGCGGTTTATGGGCCGGCGGCGTCATTGGGCCGTACTTCTTCCGTGATGATCAAGACCGTCACATTACTGTGAATGCGAATCGCTACCGTTCAATGATAACCGAATATTTTTGGCCCCAATTGGATAATATGGACTTGGAGGACATGTGGTTCCTACAGGACGGCGCCACAAGCCACACAGCGAATGCCACAATCAATTTATTGGAAACCTAGTTTGGTGAACGTGTTATCTCACGAAATGGCCCAATCGATTGGCCGCTTCGGTCGTGCGATTTGATGCCGTTAGATGATTTCCTGCGGGGCTACGTCAAGTCTATGGTCTATGCCAACAAGCCAGCGACGATTGATGAACTTCGTACGAATATCGAACGTGAAATTGCAGCAGTGTCGACCGATTTATGCTTGAAAACCGTCGAAAATTGGGTTCAACGTCTGGACTTCTGCAAGCGTGCCCGTGGTGGCCATGCAAAAGAAATCGAGTTCCATACATAATGGCATCGAACGTACTTTCACAGGAATAAAGAATTTCATTGGTATCTAAAACCGGTTTTGTTTTATTTAAAAAAAACTTTTGTAGCGCTCTTATTGAAAACCCCGTTATCTCGTTATGTAATGGGAAACTAAATTTAAGTTCGCCACGAATCTCGTTATAGATTGATTGTATACAATTTTAATGAAATCTTGATAATATGATTGTAAAACCTTTGTACTTATAAATAAAGGGTGCATTTTTACGAATTTTAGATTAGAAAATATATTAAAACACAAAAATTAACCAATATTTTGATTTCCTGCTTATATTTTGAAATATCGAATGCTGATGTTTGAAAATATCGATAAAACTTTATTTTGCTTCCATTGAAATGGACATTTCTAATGAAATCCTTATCAAATTGGTCAAACACTAAGGTGTTTAACCGCTCTCGTCGAAGACACTAAAACAACACGTGGCAGACGAGACTACGGAAGAGCTTCTAGTGTTCGTTCCAAGGAGGATATCGCCGCGGATGAGAAGAAAAAAACTGTGTTTCCTTCAAAAAGTCACGGACTTATTGATCCGCCCTCAAATTTTTGACACACTTTGAGTGCTCCAGTAATCAAGTAAATAAATATACGTAACTCTATGGGGCAAGTCGAGCCTACTACCAAAACTTGCCCCAAAATTTTTCTACAAACTACCTATGGACACATTTGTTTTATCTCCTACCTGTACGTGTCAAAAACCCTTGGTAAACACATTTGCCTGTGTTCGTCAAAGGGTTAATATGATTTGCAACCGCATTTACTCAAAGCGGATAATTATGAACAACGCATGTTTCGTGCTAAGCGACGAGTAAATTCATAATGTTTATTTCCATTCCAGTGAATTTCACAGCCGCATTTCATTTAATTGCATTCTCAGAACTTTTTCGTGTAAATGCAATTAAAACAAAAAATTAATGAGAAATATCTAGTAGTTTTTGCAATTCACCATAACAATAATAAATAATGGAATTTTTCACCAATTAACCTACATATTTCTGTAGATGACAAAAAAACAACAAACTAAAGTAACTACGAAACAAAAGAAAAACAACCGTTTATAATTAAAATGATATTGAAGATAAATACAAATCAGAAAACCAATAGAAGCGAATAGGAAGTAGAAATTTAAATTCAAAATTACTACAAATTACGATATTGATATGGAGTTTTTTAATTTTTGGAATCCTTTATACCATATCTCGGATTTTAAATTATATAAATTATAAGCAACATAATTTGTGCATTCTTCCATTCTGTATATGATTTGCACTCTTAAATTATCCATTTATCTATTCTCCTTTATCCGTCCACTTTATGTTATAAGTATCAACTCACTATCGGTTTAAACTGTCAAATAAAAGCCCAGTCATTCATTAAGTATCGTATTAGTAGTAAGTCGAATGAAGTCATAAATCTTCTCCAACTGAGTGCGAATATACAAACAAAATATATAATAATAATCTCATTATGAATTATTGGATTTATAATAAAAAATAAAATAATGTAATTAACACTAAATACTTGAATGACAGCAGTTTTTTATGAGTGTGGTCATAAATCTTAATAGGTGGTCAGACCTCGAATCTTTGGTAACAAAATACTTCACAAACAGGAAATTAGAATTCCAATCATGATTAAAATGTTGTTAAGCTGGCAAACTGAAAATATGTAACGGGTCGGCCAAATAACTTTTTTTTTTTTTGAAAATGCTATAAAAAAAACTACTGAATATTTTCTCAAATTTCTTATTTTATTTGAAAGTACAATCCTTCCGGTTAATAATGGAAAATAATTTCATTCAAATGGCTGCCTCGGCTGGCCATGCAGTAGCCTACACGATCGGTCCAATTTGTAAGCACATTATAAATTGTGTGCAGCTGTATTTCACCAATGGCTTCACGAATATTGTCCTTTAAAGCGTCAATTGTCTCTGGCTTGTCGGCGTAACACTTATCTTTGAAGGCACCCCACAAATAATAGTCCAACGGTGTCAAATCGCAGCTCCGAGGTGGCCAAACGACATCAGCTCTGCGGCAGATAATGCGATCTTCAAAAATAGGGCGCAAAACATCGAGCGTAGCTTCGGCTGTGTGACACGTAGCGCCGTCCTGTTGAAACCAAATGTTGCCAATATCCTCCTCTTCAATTTTTGTGAACAAAAATTCGTTCAACATGGCCCGATAATGATCGCCATTGACTGTAACGGCCACTCTTTGCTCATTTTCGAAGAAAAATGGCCCAATTATGCCTCTGGACCAAAATCCGCACCAAACATTGACTCGTTTTGGGTGCATCGGCTTTTCAATGTATGCGTGCGTGCGGGTTTTCTGTGCCCCAAATGCGACAATTTTGCTTGTTTACATACCCGCCAAGATCAAAATGAGCTTTATCTGAAAAGATGATTTTTTTGGCAAAATCGGCATCTGCAACATTACCATGATTTTCAAAGTAATGTCGCAATATTTCCCAGCGATGTTCGAGCGTATACACAACCATATTGATTCAGCGGAAGGATAAAACTAATTATCTGTCAAATCAAACATGAGCTAAGTGTTACCATTCACGAAATAAGCACTAGTTGAAAAAAAAACGTTAGATGGCGGACCCTTTAGTAGACGTTTTTAAAGAGGTTTTCCAGTATGAGATTGGTGGTGGGTAATAGTACAACCATAGAGTAATACTTAAGAGCCTCTATTACTCTCTTCGCTGCCTCTTCATGACGACGAGGTAGTAGGTAATTTTATCGAGTTCGATTTGCTCGCTGTATTTTACCAATTTTACACTTTGGTTGGACATAAAACGGACAGAAATCAAAGTGAATGCGTATTTTCGTTCAATGCAAATAACATGAAACATAATTTAGCTGTGATTAGTACACGTTGAAAAATCTGTCTTGTTTTGTTGTTTGGATGCAAATATGTATATAGTGTGTTTGGAGTTTGTCGCAAATATAATATACTTGTGTCCAAACATATTATGTTTGCTATTCAATATTACATGTTTGAGACACAATGATTAAAATATTAGAATATATGTGTTTGCGACCCACATATATTTATGTTTGTCATACAAATACAGCTGTGTTTGTTGCACTCTCTATGTTCTCTCGAGAGGAAGAGAATAAAAGAGGGGGGTATTTTTGCATTATTCTCTCTGTCAGTGAGTCATAAATATTCCTGAATGTGCGTGCACATTGCAGATGAAGTCAGTGTTTCTTATTTTGGCTGATGTATTTTGTTTTAGTTGCATGTACTCAGTCGTCAATGCTTCATTGGACAGACGATATCAAAGCGCTTGATCAGTGAAAAAAGAATAAACGAAGGCTCGGACGCTTAAATGGTTTGTGATGTTATTTTGGTTTTTGTCTATGTGTTTCGTATATAGTATGTGTGCTACCAAAGTGAGAAACGATTTTGAGGAAAGAAACTGGAAAAGGCAATACCGTGAAGCCCTTTGAAATGAACTCTTGGATGCATGAACTAGATTTGTATATAAACATATTCTTTGTGTACCAACGCATAGTGATAACCAACGCATAGCTGAAACCTTCCGAAAACAAAAACGTGAGAGACAACAAAGAAAGGAGAAGCAAAAGAGCAGCCGATTCTGATTTCATGGAAAAAAAACAAATAATGCATTCAATCAGGGGGATTCTATGGCACAGCTAATCGAAAAGGTACTAGGCCGATGATGGAGAATGAGAGAGCAAAGAAGATAGGAACTAATTTTAAATAGTGTTTATTGCTACTAATGAAAGCTGAATTATGTTTTATGTTGTTTCCATTGAACGAAAATACGCATTCCTTTTGATTTCTGTCCGTTTTATGTCCAACGAAAGTGTAAAATTGGTAAAATACAGCAGAAAATAAAACTCTATGAAATAGCCTACTACCTCGTCGTCATGAAGAGGCATCGAAGAGAGTAATGGAAACTTTAAGTATTACTCTATGATTCAATGCACCTAAATGTAAAAAGGATCGTTTTAAATCTTTTAATTTTTTGTATTAATTATTTATAAATGTGGATTTATATGGAATTAGTTATAATAAATAATACGTACATATATATTGAAATCTAAGAATAATTCGTTTTTAAATATTATTATGTTTGGGGGGAAATACGCATATGTTTCCACGTAAAAGCATACATGTTTGCCAATACACATGATGCTGTTTCCATTAAACACAAATGAGTTTGGGACTTGCAAACATATTAATGTTTGAAGTGAGTTCCAAACATATACATCGTTCCTGCAGAATATGTTTGGGAGAATATGTTAGAGAGGCCGTTATTTTTCAGCGTGTATCAATAAACACTATTTAAACTTAGTTCCGGTCTTCTTTGGTCTCTCATTCTACATCATTTCCCTAGAACCTTTTCGATCGATCAGCTGTGCCATAGAAACCCCCTGGCACAACCTTTCTTATATTTTTCCCAAAAGACCAAAGTTAGGCTACTTACATATGTACAAGGTGGGGCAAAAGTAATCAGCCTATTCAAAACTTAAATTAATTTCAGCCTATTACAAAACACCTACAACTTTTGCAAATAGCACCAAATGTCAATTTGGTTTTGACATTTGTGAAGTAAACAAACGCAGAAAATCGACAAGCCATGGACCGGTTTACTCCGCAAGAACGCGGAATAATTGTTTCCATTTTTTTGCGCAACTATTCGTCGACACAGCTGAATTTCGTTCTGCTGAGAATATTGCTGCTGTTGCCCAAGATGTCGAAGAGGAGCCCGGAACACCGACCAGACGATGTGCCACGCAATTGGGCATTAGCCGGCGGTCCCTACGCAGAATTTTGGTGAAAGATTTGAAGATGTTCCCTTACAATTTGCAGACAGTGCAACAGCTGTGACCGCCAAACGGATTTCCGTTACGGATTCATAACGAATTCGTTATCGTTTTTGTACTTTTTCGAATCCGTCTCGAACTCGTAACGAACTGCATATTCGAACTATGAAATCCGTTTCCGATTAGTTTTATGGAAATAAAATGAATCCGAGACGGATCTACAAAATCGTCATTCCACTGATTCGCTTTTTATGTTTTTACGGACTCGTAATGGGTTCGAGACTTATCCGTTAAATCGTAATTTCACTGATTTACTTTTTTATGGTTTTACGGGCTCGTAACGGGTTCGTGACGGATCCGCCAAACTGTAATTTCACTGATTCACTTTTATATGTTTTCAAGGACTCGTAACGGGTTCGTGACGGATCCGACAAATTCGCAATTTCACTGATTCGCTTTTTTATGTTTTACTCGTTACGAGTTCGAAAGGGATCCGAATCCGTTTTTGTGCACATTGGGATCTGAAAGTGCTCACAACTATAGTCATACATTTCACCAGAGTTGCCAGCGCAAAACATCTAACATCCAACCCCGGAGTGTGAGAAAATGAAAAACTTTAACAGGCAGTATATTGTTCCAATAAACTAAAGTTCAGAAAATGGCCCATAGTCTCATAAAAATCAAGCTTTGGTACTCCAAATATAGCGCATTTTATCTTATTTGTGTGTGTTTTATGCGATAACCCCTTTTATAAACATTACCAACAACAAATAGTATTTGAGTTCAACCCTAAACCAACCATCAATTCGTTCAAACAAACGGTGAAATCTTACAAGTTTATATTTGACAAATGGAAAGTTTTGCATGTTTACTATTTGATTTTATACTTTTGTCGTAACTTTCGCACCGTAGTGTAAGTAAATACGAGATATGTTGTATCATGAATATTGTAACTCATGCGTTAATGATTTTCATGTTTTTTATTATTTTTTTTTATGAAACATGACATTCACTTCAATCGCACTAGCTGTGGATTAGTTCCAGGCAGTCTTTATTAATTCAGAAAATTGTGGGACTGGAACTAGATCATATTTCACTCGTTTATGAAAACGTATTGTTAAACTGTTTCCTACGGAGACCTCTAATTTATGAACTAGTACTGTTACACCGCTTCCTACACTAACTTACAAGTTTAAACTGAACGATAAGACGAGAACGCAAGACTAGTTATTCTGGTAGATATGCAAACAGTATATAACAATGATGAATACATATATTATACTTTTTTAGAAAAAAATACAAGAACGTTTAAATAATAAAATCGGCAAGTGTTTACAATTTTCATAAATTTTCACTTATTATTATGGTGTTTTGTCAAACATTTATGGCCAGTTTTTCGGTCTGTGGCGATCTTCGTTTCTTAGTTAAATTCTGGTTAAACTTCGAATTGTGTTTTTCACTCATTGTTTAACTATGATTTAACCCACAATGTTGGTTGGTTAACTTTTAGTCAGAACCATATGATTTTGACAATCTGACTGACTGTCAAAATGAGAAATGTTAAATTGTATAAAATATATGCTTCTGTTGTGCGTATTTGTACTCATACGTTGAGTCTAGATCGTTAAATGATTGCGCCTATATAGTTTTTTACACATTCTTGTTAAAATAACTTCGATTTTATGCAACTATTTCTTATCTTACATAATTCCCTTTTGTTTGTTCCTCTTTGTTGTTTTGGTATTTATCCCAAAACAGTTGTTTTTTCCAATAAGAATAAAAGGGTTGCCATAATCGTTAACAATATGGCGACTTACATTAACTCACCACTAAAAAACAAAATGCAAAGTTAACCTCAAATTAACTTTCAATTACGATTAAGTAATCTTATAGTTAACTACCCACTTAAAAACTGGCCATTAAGTTCACGAATCGAGTGGGTTTGGCTGCAACGAAACATTCGTTTATGCCATAGAGTAATACATACGTGTTTCCATCACTCTCTTATTGTTCTCTTACGGTCTCCGAAGAAGTTGGAAATTTCATAGAGTTTGAGTTGTTGTTTTGTTAAATAAAAGAGAATACGTATTTCCGTTCGATCATAGAGCAATAGATAAGAGTCGCCATCCCTCTCTTAACGTCGAGGTAGTAGGATATTTCATCGAGTTTGAGTTGCTGTTTTATGTTACTTTTTGGTTCGGAATAAAACGGACAAAAAAAAACGGGAACGCGTATTTTCGTTCGATGCAACCATCATAAAACATGCTGCCATCAAACACTATTTAAACTTCGTTTACTGCATGGTTTGCACCTGGTTCCTAATCACTCTTTCACCTATCTACTCTGTTTTCTATCAATTTCCTACTTCATAGACGATGAACTGTGGCACGAATACCCCTTTGTTCGATGTAACCATAGAGTAAATCTTACTAGAGAGAATATTTGACTCATCTGCCGTTTCCTATCGGTGTGATAGAGAGATGTTTGACGAAAAGTGACTTACACCAGGTGGAATTACAAGAACTTGTGACTTTAATTTTTCATGTCGTTTTGTTGAAAAACTGTGAAATTTAAATGTGTTTCACACTTTTTTATTAACTGTTATTGTTAGGATACATTTGTGTGGTATTTAACACAATAATTTTAACACATAAAAAGAAATGCCGTTGTTGTTATTTTGTTGGTTGTTGTGAACCATTGCCTCTATCTGGTATTATTGAAGTAATTCTTTTCGACATCCAACGTTCATTTCACACCAGGTCAAATGTCATAAATTTGCTGAGAGAAATCTAAAGTCTAGTATAATAATTAGTCTATGGATGTAACCAGCATACAAAATAATTAGTGACTTAGTTGGCTTCTAGTTGCTTAGCGCTCTTTCTACCCTCCACTCTATTCTCTATTAAATTCCTACTAACATTTCTTTCAGCTGTGGTACGCATATCCCTGGTTTATGCGATGACACTGATTTGTGTGAGATTAAACCATGATGGAATTATTGGGTGAAACTAGGACATAGACTAATGACGTATAGAGACGCCAACTCTCTCAGTAAATTGATGACATTTGGTGTGTTGCAGATGAGCGGTTGGATGTTGGAAAGTATTGCTTTAATTATACAAGATAGAGGCAATGGCTCAAACCATTCGTGCGTTAAAATTTTTGTGTAAATACACCATGGATATCCCTGTTTAAGCTATCAAATTGTCATATGCAACTCTGGATTTATATCAATAAATGTAGGTAGTACTATTTTTTTTGCAACCATGCAGAAATTCATAGACGCAGAATGGATAGAAATAACTACCAACAGAAATAGATCCATTAAAATAAAAATAAGAAACTAGGGTGAAATTTTTATTTACTCGGTCTGTATATTAAGAACTGATAATTTTTAATTTTCTTATTCAAACTCAAGACCAACTATATCTCGATTAATAGAGATATAGTTTTGAAAGAGAATCTTTGTAAAATGTCATAATTCCTTGCAAAGTATAGCTATTTCAGATCTATCCATAGATCTTCATCCAGAAATAAGGAATTTAAGTTTTTCATCCAAATAAAAAAATATACCTTTTTCACATTTTGTATACAAAGGATGCCCTCTAATTCACGCAAGATTTGAATTTCGTGTTGTTGTTAAAGAAAAAATCAGCGCAGCGCGGCAGCTACAAAAACGATGTACTAAAGACGACAGTCAAAATTTCTCTTGACTCAAATTCCAGCAAACAAAACGAGTAAAGCGTTACGACTCTCTGCTCTCTCTCTCTCTCTCTTCATTGAATATTTCAATACACGATCAGTTTTATGATGATGTTATTGTATATAACTATAGAAATTCCATCCACGTTTAAGTAAAATTACATAAAGTCTGTAAAAAGTGTGAAATAATCAAGATATGACGCTAGAGAGAAATGCTTTTGAGTGAATCGTGCCGACTATTTGGTTATCTTTTACGACGGTTGCCAAATTGCGCACAACTTTTTATGAAATTTTTGTTGCCGTAATAAGTATGTGTAGAAAAAATAACGAAACTTTCATGAACCGAAAATTTTGCTCACTTTACATTTGTTTAGTACTCAGCTCTTTGCGAAAATTTCTTAGCTCAAATCAATTACAGGGTTGTTACGCCAAAGTTATTTCGTACGAAAACAATTGTTTGGGCCGGAATTTTGATATTTATTTATTTATTTATTTGACTCTTCTATACAACAGAAATACATCTTAAAGTTACAGTATAGAAGTTTAAAATGTTTAACTTAATTGATAATTTTGCCAACCAAAAGAAAAACCACATGCGTTAAAAATAAAATGGGAGTGCGTGGAGGAATTATAAATGAATTATTTGTAAGGTAAATCAGAGACAGGTGGTAACTCTCTGGAATAATATTTTCCATTGTAAAATATATATAATAAATGTACATCTAAAAAAAAAGTTACATTTAAATTCTATTTAAAGTTTAAGTTAAAGTTAAATGACATTTCTTACGAAAATTTCACAAGAACTGAATACGGGGCTCCAGGCTATTAATAATGGAACTCTAAATCAAAGAACGACGTGTTTCCATTGTTAACAAATGATTGAAAAATAATGAGATTTCGAAAAAAAATCATCTTCAGCGAAGAGACTAATTTTCCCTGTGATGGCTCAGTAACCATCAAAATTGTTGCATTTGGGGTTCAGCAAATACACGAGTGATTGGTTGGGAAACAATTGCATATTCGTTGACAATGCGGCAATAACAGCTAATTGTGCTCTGTTGCCACGTGATAATTTAGTTTTTGTTCCTTTTTGGTTTTATCAAGACGAGTGCCACATATCCCAAGAAACGACTCAATTTCATTCACTTTTGCGTGAATTTTGGGACAACTTTTTTGTATGGACGCTATAGATTCCAAACTATGCGACATATTCATCGCAGCAATAAAACTCATTTCATTAATTCAGTGAAACATATTCGACTCGACGACGACATTTTTTCTGTAAAGGTGATGATCTGAACGTACACTCACTTTCGATTGATAAAATTCGTCGAGGCGACAATCAATTCACCCGCGTAACGTAACTTTTCCTAAAAGTCTAAAAATAGAAAATGCAAAGCTCACTGATTGTGAAAAGCTCTCTCCAATTCCTCCAAAGGAAGTAATGAGATTGTACGTTTAGGTTTAGTCCTTCATATTGATAATAATAATACGAGGGCGGATCAGTAAGTCCACGACTTTTCGAACTTCCCTCGTAGTCATATGAAATGCAACACAGCTCCCATCTAGTACCACCTGTTAGTAGACTACTGTCAAATTTTGAGCAAGTTCCGTTATATACTTTGCGATTAACAGCTGGTCAAAACATACAACCTCGTGCATTTTTTTAAAAATGGAAAGAAGTGAATTTCGACATTATTTTTTGCGAAAAAAAACCGTCAATCAAACCAAGGAAAAGCTTGATAAATCCTACGGGACTCCGCACTATCGGTTTCAATGGTAAAAAGTGGTTTACTGACTTTCGTTGTGGTCGCACAAGTACGAATGACGCTGAACATTCTGGACGGCCAATTGAGGTAAATACACCCAAAAATGTCGCAAAAATCCACGATATGTTGTTGGCCGATCGAAGAGTAAAAGTGCGTGAGATTGTTTATGCCATAGGCATTTCATATGGCAGTGTGGTTTCGATTTTAAATGATCAGTGGGGTTTAAGAAAGCTGTCTGCAAGATGGGTGCAGCGTTTGCTCTCAATTGAACATTAACTTAATTGTGTGACAACTTCAAAGGATTGTTTGGTGTTGTTTAATTGTGCTACGAATTGGTACCTCATGCGCCATATTCTCCAGATTTAGCCCCTAGTGAGTATTTCCTATTTCCAAACCTAAATAAATGGCTCGGTGGAAAGAGATTTAGCTCCAACGATGAAATTATTGATCAAACAAATTCCTATTTTATGGACCTCGAAAAATCCTATTTTTTGGAAGGGATACAAAAATTGGAGAAATGTTGGACTAAGTGTATTGAACTAAAAGGAGATTATGTTGAAAAATAATTTTATTTTGCAAAAAAAACTGTGTTTCATTCAAAAAGTCACGAACTTATTGATCCGCCCTCATAGAGGGTGCTTTTCGCGGGAAATTTGAAACTCCGGGAAAGCGGGAAGATAGATAAATCAATTAAGAACGACAACGTATTTTTTTTAGTTAATGTATGAGAAGTTCATACTACAAGCTTACAAGGTCAGGAAATTTTTTTTTATTGAAAAATAATAGACATAGACAATGCAGTTAAGCCCAGCCAACGTAAAAACGTATGTTTTCATAACCGGTTTATTTAAAATGCTAATTTTGTATATACTTATATTCAAATTTATTAAAATAAAATAAATTAATTCTAGTTATTTTTAAAAATAATTAATTTATCTCAATCTTCTCAGAAAAATGTTGTATTACACAAAGCTTGTTTAGAGATCAATTTAAAATATTTTACAGATAAAATAATTTGAATTACTGCTCTTGAACTAAATGTTTTCAATTGTCATTAATCATTCTTGTCATTATAATTCTTAGTTTTAAAACGCAATTCGACCTAAAGCGCCACCTAGTTTGTAAATGGTGTAGTGTTGATTGAAACAACATTGTTGCAGTAGGAGAAGTAGAGCAACATAAAGTAATACACTGAAAGAAAAATGCTTCGTCGCGTAGATGGAACATTTTCGTTAATGTTTTTACGTTGTTATAGTGAAGTTGTTATATATAAAGTGTCGTATAGCCGACAATTTGGTAGTCGCTGCAACGAAAAATTTCATACATGACTTCTTTGACAATTTTTCATTTCGTTGCTGCAACAACTTACTTTTCGCTAAAAAAAAAGTAAACGCATGAGATTTAAACTACTGATATTTGGGTTATCACTTACTTTTTATAGTTTATATTTATTATACATATATTTATGTTGGAGGTTTGTCAATATTTTTAGTGAAGCAAATTCATTTCTGTAATGAAACAAATTCATTACGGAAATGAAATAAATTCCTTGTAAGAACCATGAAAAAATTTCATTGCATCAACGAAACAAATTCGTTGCGATATTGAAGCCAATTCATTACAGCAACAACCATACTTTCGTCACAGTAACGAACAATTTGCAGTTGAGGAACACATTTTCATAGCGGGAATGAAACGTTACGTTAGCTCACTTCCGATGACAAAACTTGTTGGGGTGATGAACATTTTCATCCGTGTGACGATGCTTTTGCGTTCGGTGTATAATTATATTGCAGTCAAACAAAGACATTAAAATGCATTGGGATACGATTGTTAAAATTGCAATTTGTATATTTCTTCGGGAATCCTGAAGCAACTTTCCCGGGAAAACGGGAGCGAAAATATACTGGTATTCTCGGTCGGGAAATCCCGAGACCAAAACTCTAGATAATGAACTAATGGGCTTCAGTTGACATCTGTTGGAATTTTATGTCTTGTAATGTTAGGAAAACAAATTTCTTGCAACATTTAATTCCCACTCAACACTCTTTTCAAGGAGGTTTCAGTGTTCAATTTATAGCACAAAAGGTTAAAAATTGTTTGAATATTTGTATGCCCTCATAACAAAAAGGAACTAGATTTGTTTTTAATATTTTTATCAGTTTGCCTTTCGATCTGCTGATTCTTTGTTAACAAGAGCAGCCACTTTAAATAAATCTTTATAAATTAATATGCCTATCACTGTTTGATTAATAACAAAATTTAAAAGATTTTTCACTTCGTCATTTTGTTTAAACACTAAAAGAAGCATCATGATCATGCTGTAGGGTATTTCCCAACCACATGAAACGAACCTGTTTATATTGTTCTCGACTCGAATTGCACAGTAACATTTGAACCATTTTGAAATTCCCCTTTCGAACGTTACGTTTTTTTTTGTTTTGCACTTAAAACTTTTCACTTTTAAATACCGGTATCACTTTTGCTAAAATATGATTAATTTTTAATAAATCAATTTGTTTGTTATTTATTTTTTATTTTTTTTGATTTGGGATTTTTGCTTTCTATTAATTTCACATAAAATCACTTTTGTTTCAATTGACGTTTCAGCGCCAAATGGCAACAAGATAGAAAAACAAAAAACGTGTTCGCATACAAGACGTACAATAGAGTAAAATTTTTCACCATACCCGTTCGCGTTTGATTCATAACTGAAAACTTTCATATCACACTTGATGGTGGAAAGGGACGACGAGCCAGCAAGATGGATTGGATTGCATTGTATTGTGAATGTGACTGTGACTGTGTAGTGAAAAAGCGTTAACGTCAACGCAGGCGACCAACGGGGACGTCGATAACAACGTCAGTTTTAAGTGATCTACCACCAATATAAGAGTAGGGGATTCATCACACAAAACGAAATTCAGTGGAAAATAATCGAGACTAAACAAATGTTTTTACTTTTTGACTGTGTTAACGGATAAAGAAGAGTGTTTATTTTTTGGGTCCTAAGTGGTGGGCAAAGACTGACCGTTTAAACGCGCTACATTTCAGCATAGAGAGAATAAATTGTTATTGTTTGCAACATAAATAAACAAATATGATAGGGAGTTCATTATATTTGTGCTAACTTGAAATAATTCAAAAAATAACCATATATAGTCGCCTGAATCTTGTTTCGTTCAAGGGTAAAAATTGATAACCATCGAAACCAATGAAGATAGAAGAATGAGGATCAGCGTGCCGTAAAATTTGAGAGGTTCTCGTTCCAAATCCGTTTCTAACTCAAAAAATTCATAAGGGCGTATACGTAACCTGACCTACTGCTTTTGATCCAAAAGCATGATTTTGACCCAAAACGCGGGATATTTTAAGAAATATTTTGTTCTTAACCGAAAAGCCGACGACTCCAATCTTAATTTGAACTTAGTTTGTTGCGAGATCTGTTCAAATAACAGGTATCTGATTACGCCACTTTTTTGACCCATCGGACGGTAAAAAAATGTTGATATGAAAAATCTTCAAAAAACTATATCTAATTACACTGTGCGACACCAAAAAAAAATGATGGGGTTCTGTCAACGGATCTGGTAGAATTGTCTAAAAAAAATATACGTGTATCGGCGTTTTGCCAGATCTGATCATAATTTTTTTTTAGGGCGGGTCAAAGTTTCCGCCCCTCGGAACTTTCCTGCAACATATCGGCATGCAAAATTGTGTGTTCCTTACTTCTGAGGTACAAACTATGTTCAGAAGTTTTATAGAAAAGATGCAGATAAACATTTTTGTGGAACAAATTAACCCTCTAACTGTCACGTATAACCATAATTTTTACATGTTTTTTGAAAACTCGCAAAAAACTGCTCGAAAATGATGGGGGGCGTGGTCAAAATGTTCTACAAAAATGATCGCCATAAAATTACACTATATGTGTCCGAACACAAATCTTAGCCCAAGTGCTAGATAATAAGCAAAAACTAACTGCCTTCTAAGGGTTAATAATGCATTTTGTCATTTTGCTGTTTCCATTATAAATAATCCACATAATATAATGAATTTTGTCATATTTTATCTAAAAATTTTGTATTATAAAAATACAACTTCCACGCTAAATTATACTTTACCAGTTCTAACGACAAAAACGTCATAAAGCGGGACTTCTCTGTAAAAAGCGGGATTGAAATCCAATGAAACATAGAAAAGTGGGATAATCCCGCCGAAATCGGCATGGTTGGCCAGGTTACATATACGGCAAATAAAGATTCCGGCGACGATATATGGACATTTACAGTGTTAAGACCATGTTAGAGTCTACGAGGGCGGATCAATAAGTCCGTGGCTTTTCGAACTTCCCTAGGAGTTATATGAAATGCAACACTGCTCCCATCAAGCACCATCTGTTAATAGACTATTGTCCAAATTTGAGCAAGTTCCGTCATTTACTTTGCCTTTAACAGCTGTTCAAAACATACAACCTCGTGCATTTTTTTAAAAATGGAAAAAAGTGAATTTCGAGTTCTCATTTAAACATTATTTTTTACGAAAAAAACGGTCAATCAAACCAAGGAAAAGCTTGATAAATACTATGGGGACTGTGCACCATCGATTTCAATGGTAAAACAGTGGTTTACTGACTTTCGTTGTGGTCGCACAAGTACAAATGACGCTGAACAATTGAGGTCAATACACCCGAAAATTTCGGAAAAAAAATCCACGTTATGGTGTTGGCCGAACGAAGAGTAAAAGTGCGTGAGATTGTTGATGACATCGGCATTTCACATGGCAGTGTGGTTTCGATTTGAAATGATCAGTTGGGTTTAAGAAACCTGACTGCAAGACGGGTGCCGCGTTTGCTCTCAATTGACCATAAACGTACGGGTGCACACGCGTGTAGTCTCAATGACAAAGTTCCATGAATTGGGCTACGAATTGGTACCTCATCCGCCATATTCTCCGGATTTAGCCCCCAGTGACTATTTCCTATTTCCAAACTTAAAGAAATGTCTCGGTGGAAAGAGATTTAGCTCCAACGATGAAATTATTGATCAAACAAATACCTATTTTATGGACCTCGAAACATCATATTTTTTGGAAGGGATACAAAAATTGAAGAAACGTTGGACTAAGTGTATTGAGCTAAAAGGAGATTATGTAATAAAGATATAATTTTTTAATTTAATAATAATTTTAAATAATTAATATTTTTTTTTTTGCAAAAAAAACCGTTTCATTCAAAAAGTCACGGACTTATTGATCCGCCCTCGTATTAGAGAAATCGTTTAGTATGTCAAAATTTTCATTTGCGGTGATAGTATAAACTTGAGGATAATGATTTGCTGAAACATTTTTGATAGATCTGTTACATTCATCCCATTTTTTGAATTTCCTAAAAAATTGTGCAGTCGGAGTTGCATTTGGCAGGGAATGAAAGAAAACTAAGAAAAAATGGGGAATAAAAACTTGTATACTTTTATCCTCGCTTTTTTCAATTGCTTAATCTTTGTTCACATGGAACCATGCATATGTTTGGAACATAGTACATATACTTACATTAGGGCGGGTTAATTTTTTTTGATGAAGCGTATAGCAAAAATGTAATCTATAGGTGATTTTGAGAAATTTTGCTCAAGAGATCATAGCTCTAAGTCGGATTTGGAGCCCCCCAAAAGGTATTTTTATCACCTTTCAGAATCTGTACTGATACCTGCAGAATAAGTCGTCAATGGCAGCATTGTTCAATTGAACAACTTTGTAACACTGAATAATGACGTTACAAAATAATGACGTTTACCAACACTAAACGTTGCCAAGCTTGCTTTTCGTTCTTCCTTAATCGTTCATCGTACAATGCGCACGCAGTTTGCCAAAATACTTAAATAAAAACTCGGTTATCACAATACCATTATTTTTTTTATTTTCGTTCCATACATTTTGAACCGCCCTAACTTACATGCAAGCATTGTTTTCATGAATTGAAGATCTAGTGCTTTATTGTTTTATGTTGTGTGTCACGTTTTTGTTTTCATCAAACAAAGCCATATTTGGCTAATATTGAATAGCAAACACAATGTGTTTGGACACAAGTATAGTATAGTTGCGACACACTATAAGCACATTATATTTGCATCCAATCAACAAAAAAGACGGATTTTTCAGCGTCTACCCGGAGGGGTCGGAAAGCATGTAGGATGTGGGTAACCTGACCAACTGGTTGCGACGACCAAAAGGCGGAACACAGTGGATAAAAATGCGGAACTTTTTGGGTTTAAATAAAAAATTAAATAAAAATACCTGTATTTAGTTAAAATAAGCCTAAATATATAAAATAAAGGGTTTTTAGTTGTGTATAATCATAAATTCAAGTCGGGATGAGACACCAAAATCAGGGGCAATGCGGCAAAAATCGGGACGGTTGGTCAGGCTAGGTATGCGGTATACTCTAAGGAACTAGGGATATCTCTTTCCCGTAGGCTACCTCATCATTGTAGCGTGTACTAGGCTGAAATTTTGGGCTATTAGGGAAGTTACCGACTGGCTGAGAGATAATAGTCTAGCAGTCAGTGAGGTCAATGTATTCTCTGCGGCGGTAATCAAGTCCCTGGTATCAGAATTCGTAAACGCAACATCTGCCCAGTATTGCCACAGATCTCTTAACGAGATGGTCCAGCAGTACAATACTCCCCTCATATGGGTGCCAGGATACAGGGATATTCCGGAGAACAGATTAAAAGCTTCCTAATAAGTACCACAGGAAATATAACGTGTTGGCATGCCTACAGAGACTTGTATGCATATCCTGCAAGAAAGCTCCTATGTGATGATGCAGTACACGCCGAAAAATAACGGCCTCTCTAACATATTCTCTCAAACATATTCTGCAGGAACCATGTATATTTTTGGAACACACTTCAAACATTAACATGTTTGCAAGTCCCAAACTCACTTGTGTTTAAATGTAAACAGCATCATGTTTACTGGCAAACATGCCCTTTTCAGTTTCTTTCCTCAAAATCGGAATATTTATGACTCACTGACTGAGAGAATAATGCAAAACTTCAGATAACACTTACAAGATAGACTCTCTCGTTGTCAATCTTTTATTCTCTTGCTCTCGAGAGAGCATAGACAGTGCAACAAACACAGCTGTATTTGTATCACAAACATAAATATATGTGGGGCGCAAACACATATATTCTGACATATTAATCATTGTGTCTGAAACATGTAATATTGAATAGCGAACACAATATATTTGGACACAAGTATATTGTATTTGCGTCAAGCTCCAAACACACTATATATTTGCATCCAAATAACAACAAAAGACATATTTTTCAGCGTGTAGTGGTGGATGAGGGGCACAGATTGGATATCCATGAACCTTCTGTATCTAGACAATGCTTGTTTCAATTGCGACGGGGCCCTGTCCGATTGGTAGACATACGGCGAGACTAAATGTCAGGGCAAATGACTTCTGTGCACGCTGAAAAAAAACAGCCCCAGCAACATATTGCAGGAACCATGTACATGTTTGTAAGCATTGGTATGCATATCCTTTTTTGTTTCTTTATTGTTTGCCAGGTTTTTGTATTCAGCACTTTTCAATAAACAAAGCCACATTTGGGTCACAAAAACATATATTATAGCCTATTAATCGTTGCCTCCAACTTGTAATATTCAATAGCAAACACAATGTGTTTGGACACAAGTATACTATTTTAGTATGTGCAGTGTTATACTTTAACGTCCCGAATATTCCGACTAGATATCGAAGATATCTCGAAAAGCTAATGTGATGGAGAAATTCTGAAGTCAGGTTCGGTCTCAGGTTAGACCTTTAACAAGGTATAGTCTATTCTCAGGGTCTTGACTGTTTTTAAAATTTGTCGGCCTGGGTAATTTTTATACCAAATAGGGGTCGCTTTAAAAAAAACACCTACACGCTCAAAAATATGTATTTTTCTTGTTTGGGTGCAAAGATAACTTGTTTGTGTAGCTTGTCGCAAAAATGGTATATTTGTTTCCAAACACATTGTGTTTGTCATTGGATATTACAGGCTTCCATATTACATGTTTGAGACAAAATGATTAATATGTTATAATATGTGATTATGATCCAAATACAGCTTTGTTTGTGATACAAATATAGCTGTGTTTGGTGCACTGTTTACTTATTTGTGGTTTGTCGCTATGGTCTGTCTCGAGCAAACTAATAAAATACGTTCAAACAGAGATTCTTTTCAACCTTAGTTGATGATATTGCAAGTGATAATTTGCAAGTAAACATGCAAATGTTTGCATTTGAATATAATGGAACTTAGGATTTACAAATATATGAATATTTGGAGTGTGTTTCAAAAATATACATGCTTCCTGCAGAATGAGTCTGAGAGAATATGGTAGAGTGGTCGTTGTTTTCAGCGTGTACTAAGATTTTAAGTCATATGGTAAATATGTACTCTTGTCGATTAACTAGTATGCAGCATATAAATAAGCCTAACCTTTCAAAATATAAAATAAAATTTCTTCCCGACAATTCTCAATATTGTCCCTCATCTGTGAACTTCAATGGATTTAATAAGAAATAGATTTCCTTAGAATTTAGTTCGAGTCATTAATTACTGAACGAGTATATAACTTTTTTCCAATTGTTACAAAACTCTCAAGTACAAAAACACTTCTAACATATATAGTAGGGTACAACAAAATTGGGCATTCGAATATTTCGTCATATTTTGTGCGAGTATCTCGAAGCTATTGTCATAATGATAATTGGCTAACAAGGGGGTGTGCCCGTCTAAATTGTTGGCAATGTTGCGGCTTTTCATGGTATGTTGCCTTTGTTGGTTAAGCAGAAATACAATTCTTGGAAGATAAGCTGCTGCTGCTGCAAACTCGGACCAACAATAACACAAAAGCAAGACCGACTTGTAAGCAGATGTATCAGTGGTAGGGTAGGAGTAGTACGAGTAGTATGTAGTAACACTGATCTTGTCAGCTGCAGACTGTATGACTGACGCGACTGATGACTCCTTCGTACGTTCAGGCATTACGAGTAAAAGTATCGGATGATCATCCTAATGGGCTGACTGAGTGACAGAGCGAGTGAGTAACCAACTGGTTAATGGTTTATCATCACTTTATGCGAAATTAATACGACATCAAATGGGGGTGAAGAAAAAAGAAACAGCATAATGCACTGTGGGACTAAAATATGAATTTTATATGAAACAAATATTTGTATTCATGAAAAATACAAATTATTATTATTCCCCAAAAATACATATGAGTACAGGGGAAGAAATGCCAGGCGAATTATCAATTTTTGTTTAAGCGTCCGAAAATTCACACAAAGTTTTAATTTCGTGCCGTGTGTGCAGTAAAGTGTTGATATTGAAGGAAAAAAATCTGCGTGACAGCTGACAATTCACGGTTATTAAAAATATAACTCCAAATTAAAGAAAAATACGTTTTCATTGTTGAAAAATATTTCAAAAATAATGAAAGTGTATATTTCGGGCTAATGGCATGATAACAGATATTGTTGCTCTGTAATCTGGGTTTGTTGTTTCTAAATTGAATGATAGGATGTGGACGACGGGGCCTGCCCTTTTTTTGTCCTAATACTGAATGTTTATGTTCTGAACTCAAAAATACTGTTGTGTTTTCTAAAATTCAACAGGAAAATATATTTTCACAACAAAGAGAAAAAAAATTGTTGCCGTTTCTGTCAGAAAAGAAAACGCCTTTAGTTAACTATAGAGCTTTTACAAGCTTCTTAGCTACGATCGCCAATTGGGTGTGTTAATGTTGTTCGTTAATGTACGAATCATTCGTTCTAGTCAAAATGATAGATCCTTCTATTCTTCTAATTCTACAATAAAAAATGTTTCATATGTACACGTTAAAAAATGTCCCCCAGCAACATACAACCATGTACATACATATGTTTGGAACATTGCTTCCATGAATTGAATATATGCTGCTTTTGGAACGAAGTTCCTTATCGCACGTTGCGGGATGAGGGCTAAATTAAAAAAAAATTAAACAACTTTTTTTTAACACTATTATACTACAACCCAATATTATCAATTATATTGGGTATGTTTGCTTTGGTTTGTGTCTAGACTAACATACATATGTTGGGAAATATCTTGTTTAATAAGAAGTTTTCTAGGTGGAGCCTGTAACCAAAATTTTATTATATATTGTAGTTTTGAAACCAATAAAAAGTAAATTTATGGCTTTTTCTTGCAAAAATAACTTCTTCTTAAAAATATTACTTTTTCTTAAAAAAAATATTAGCTTTTAATAAAAGAAGTAGCTCTCTTTAAAAAATTACTTTTTCGGGAAAATAATGTGTACATATTCTTACAAAAAGGAACTAAAAATGTACTTTAAAAAATATACATTCAATAAAAAAATAATTCTTAAAAAAAGTTTATCATTTTACAAAAAGTATCCATTTAAATTATCGTATTTTTCAACGGGCGCCTTAGGCCTGTTGGAACTAACTAGTACATAATATATAGCGAAAGGAACTTCGTTCTAACCGGGTGTACCCTGACACCTCATGTAATTTTTTTTGTTAATCACGTCTTTGTTTTCAGCTGTTTTTAACAAACAAAGTTACATTTTTGTCACACAAAAAAAACATATATTATAACCTAATATAATATTGAATAGCAAACTCATTGTGGTGGGACACAAGTATACTATATTTGCGACAAGCTACAAACATGTTATATTAGCCTTCAAACAACAAAAAAAAGACAGATTTTTCAGCGTGTAGATATTTCTTCGGTGACATCCATTTTTGGAGTTTTCCTTTCGCCCCGACCCCGACTGCGTGTTAACAAAATGAATAAAAATTTATGAAAAAACAAATAACAAACAAACAAATAATTTATGAAAAAAAATAAAATAAAACAATACTTCCAGGAACACGATAATCGTTTCGTCAACAAAATTTTAAAAAAAGTCAAGATCTTGAGACTAGCGTATACGGGCTTCAGTTGTAATTCAGTTATTTCAAAACTCCTCCATAACATCGAGGTTTCGAGATATATTAACCTAAAGTTAACAAAAACCCGAGTTTTCGATATATTCGGGACGTTATATACAAGCTTTATTCAATTTATAATAGTTGTGCCCTCCTACGTCTTATATGTTGTCTTCAAAATTCAGGTTTAATCTTTCCAATATTTTATTCCTTCTTCGTACGTAGATTTATTACGAGGGCGGATCAATAAATGCGTGACTTTTCGAACTTCCCTCGTAGTTATATGAAATGCAACACTGCTTCCATCAAGTACCACTTGTTAAAATATATGATTTCGATTTTAAATGATCAGTTGGGTTTAAGAAAGCTGTCTGTAAGATGGGTGCCGCGTTTGCTCTCAATTGACCGTAAACGTAATCGTGTGACAACTTCAAAGGATTGTTTGGAGTTGTTTAATTGGGCTACGAATTGGTACCTCATCCGCCATATTCTTCGAATTTAGCCCCCAGTGACTATGTCCAACCCTAAAGAAATGGCTCGACGGAAAGAGATTTAGCTCCAACGATGAAATTATTGATCAAACAATTGCCTATTTTATGGACCTCGATAAATCCTATTTTTTGGAAATTGGAGAAAGGTTGGACTAAGTGTATTGAGCTAAAAGGAGATTATATTCTATTGATCAGCCCTTAGTATGATGTTTTCGCTTTTTCGCAAAATTTTACTTTATTTTCCGACAAATTCAACAGAATCTTAAAGTCCTAAATTTTCCCTTAAACATTTTTTTTGGAGTTTTTGGATACATTTTCTATTCTCTGAGATGTCGTCCGTAGAATCGTAATACGCCAAGTTATAACATCCCAAATATAGTATATGATGTAATGGAAAAATTCGGAGATCAAATTCGGATTCAACGAAACTCCAGCATTTGCAAAAGTACACACTGGTCTCAGGGTCTTGACCTTTTTAAATTTGTGTCGATGAACGTCTTCATGGAAGTATTGTATTCCTTCACCTATTTCTATTATTGTTTCTCAAATTTTATTAATGTTATTAGCACGGAGTCGAAGTCGGGCTGAAAAAATCGACTACCACTCCTAGTGTGACTCCGGGCAATTTGTTTACCTGTGCTATTGAATGTGCTATATAATATACAGCTTGCAATTATGATGGTCTTTAAACTGAAATCTCTGTTTCCATGTTGGCTTATTGATTTATTTGTGGAGTTGGAGTTAGAGTTTAGCATTTTTAAATTGAATTGGAGTTTTAAAATTTTACCAAAACTCCACACACCTGGTTAAAAGAGTGTTCATCTAAAGCTCGCAATTATGATGGTCTTTAAACTGAAATCTCTTTTTCCATGTTGGCTTATTGGTATATTTGTGGAGTTGGAGTCGTAGTTTAGAATTTATAAATTGAGGAGTTGAAATTTTCAAAATTTTAGGAAAACTCCACACCCCTGTTTAAAAGTGTGTTCATCTAAAACTCCTTCTACGGTTGTCCATTAACTCTAAAAATAGGTGTGTCTTTGATAAATTTCACATAACGTTTATTTAATACGAAACATAACAACCTGATTTCCTCTTCCACGAATAGTGAATTTGGATCGCTTTATATAGATCCTCTAGTCTAAACACAACAAATCTTATCTATAAAAACAAATATAACAAATCTGATAAATAGGAACGATGCATAATATTTCTGGGACCATTTCATGTGGATTGACTGCTCTGGGACAGTGAATTCAAGTCAAATTTATGTAAATGAGTGGTGCTTTATACCCATCAATATCCTAAAATTACCCACTGTACACTGAATGTATGACGAGGTGCAGAACTTCGTTACACTGTGCGATATGAAAGGCATGCATACCTTAAATTTGAGTCATTCACATTTAAGAAACCAACCAACTTCACTTTATCTCTGAAAGGCAATTTCACTCTCCATGGCCACATGTGCGACACCACGACGTTGTTTACGATAACTTGTATTGACATTACGAGAAAATGTTGCCAATGAATGTGTGACATTACGATTGCATGTTGTACAGGCAGGGGAGGGTGAATTTTTTAAATATGTACTCACAATACTCACAACACTCATAACGGCTAAATGTACAAAGTGGCATCACTGATAAATAAACAGACCGGCAGACGGACGCATGTATGTATTTCACTTAGTAGTATCAATTGTTAATGTAGGTAAGTGCCAGCCAGAGAGTATCAATCTATTGAATGTATGCGACATTCGAGTATTCATTCGGCCATAACGTATAAGATAAATTGTATAAGTTTTTTCTTAATGTATTTCCAAGTGAATGAGTCGCCGATGTATTTTAAAGTTATGAATTGAAGCGTTAAAAAGAAATAATTATGAAGAAAACCCATAGATATTTAATTACTTGTTTGCGAGTTACAGGGTTTAACAATTAGCAACTCGTAAATCAACACATTAATGCGGTGGGTGTGTTCGCAGTAGAAATCTTTATAAACTTTTAATGTTTTGAGAAAAAATTAGTTATTAATCTGTAAGATTAAAGAGGTTCGATTAACAAACAAAAAAAACTTAAACTTTCCTTTTTTGTTAAGATTCATCTATGTAAAGACCTCAACACACTGCAGTCGAAATCTCTCAGCCGTTAATTTGCTTAAAATCTCTAAATGAGAAAATCCAGCTGCAGTGTGAATCCAGTACAAGACAAATTCTCCATTAAAAATAAATACTACCCATTTAAAATTGAAATTTGAAAAAAATCAATTGATATTTAAAAATTCTATTTGAAATTTGAAATACATCAATTGAAATTTCAAAATTCTGTTTGAAATTTGAAATACATCAATTGAAATTTGAAAAACATCAATTGAAATTTGAAATACATCAATTGAAATTTGAAACACATCAATTGAAATTTAAAAGACATCAATTGAAATTTAAAACACATCAATTGAAATTTAAAATACACCAATTGAAATTTAAAAATCTAATACATAGAATCGGTTAATAATTTTTAAATTTCAAGTGACGAATTTTAAATTCCTATATGTCTTTCAAATTTCCATTGATGTATTTCAAATTTCAAATATAATTTTCAAATTTCAATTGATGTATTTCAAATTTCAAATATAATTTTCAAATTTCAATTGATATTGATTTGAAATTTCAATTGGAAATGGTGTAGTTCGGAATTAGATTGGAGCTCGTAATTCTGTGCACATAAACTAAATCTTCTCAATTGAAAAAATTACCATTTCCAAGTAAGTGGTTACTGAAAAATTATCCCCTTTTGCAACTCGAAACTAGGTTTTGATCACTTTTCTTATCGATAGCGGTTTAGGTTGGCGGTTCTACCCTAGCGACTTAGACTGACTATTCCTCCCTAGCGCATTAGGCTTATTATTCCCTTATGTTTACAGATTATTCGACAACCGGTCTTATCTATCCTTACTGATGATCCTGAGCTATCCTCTAAGAACCTGAACTATTCATACCGAGTTAGAGAACTGCATACCGAACCACAACCGTTCCCACCGTACCAGCATACCTCATACCGAACAAATAAGCCGGATATCCAATCTTGATCTAAAGTAGAGTTGGGTAGTTCATGAACTACCTAGTTCATTTAGGGCGACCAGACATCACCCTGACCATGTTCGATATCGCGACTGTGTTCGTGATTGTTATGTCCGGGCACCTTAAATGAACGAGTTCGAGAACTAGTGAACAAGATCGACACAAGTCTAATCTAAAGAAAACCTGTAGTATCTAAAGAAAATCAATTACACCCTAATAACTAAAGGATCGAAAAGAGGTTGTCGCAACTGAAAATTCATCTGTTGCCATCGAATTGCGGTGGCTACAACTGAATTGAGTTTGTCACGAGCGAATTTAATCCCCACAACTGAAATTCGATTGAAGCAACCTCGTTTCATAACTGATTCGGTTGTGACAACTGAATCTTAAATTATATTCGTTATGTCAACTAAACTTTCCAAAATTTCGGTCGGAACAATCGAATTTAGAATTAATTTGGAATTTGGAATCAATTCGGGCGCAATAACCGAATTTAGCCCTTGGTCGGTTGCAACGACCGAATTGGGCGTCAATTCGGTTGCTGTAATTTTCAATTCGGTTACCACAATATAATTCTATGTCTTTCAAACCTGACGTTTAAAATTATAAATAGAAATATTATATTCAAATAAGCTAAGATTGTCTAATGTTTGCTGTCGCGGCAATATAAAGTGTTTTTGTGGTTATTAACAAAGGTATGTAAGTAAAAATATACAAATTGTGGTTAATCTCTTACAACGTCTTTTTTGCAGAAAATTTCCAATCAGATATCAACGGTTTTGAAGTTTTTCAAGGTCATTCGTTTGAGATATGCTGCAATCGTCTGTATATAAAGCGGTTTAGGTAAATCAACAGATACTACACGACAGAATTGGTGTAGTAGTCCCCATGATGTCCGGGACTTCTAAAAATGTTGGAAGTGGCTTGTATAACAAATGTGTTACCGTAAAGATTACCCTATATAAATGACTTTTTTCTGCTTTTGTAATTTTTTTTATAAGAATTCAGGAAAATAAATCATCAGTTAATAATTCAAAAAAAATATTCAAAATTCATTTGTGACACTATCTAAACTCGGTCGTAACAACCTTTCATTCGGCTGTGACAACCTCTAATGAGGTAGCGACAACCTCTAATAAGGTTATGTCAACCTCTAACGAGGTTCTGTCAACCTCCAAAGTGTAAACCTCAATGAGGTTGTTTGTATCAACCTCCAATGAGGTTGTGTTCACCTCCAATGAGGTTATGGCAACCTCAAATGTGGTTCTGGCAACCTCTAATCAGGTCATGTCTACCTCTAATGAGATTGTGACAACCTCTAATTTCGGTTACAGCTAATTCGGTTGTCTCAATCGAATTTTTCTGTGAGTGCACCCACAGAAAAAATAACCGAATTAGACGTAACCGAATTTAGAGGTTGCCACAACCACACTAAATGTTATCCCATCCTAATTAGAGGTTGTCAGAACCGTATTATAGGCCCCATTTGAGAGGTTGTTTCAACCAACCTTCAGTAGTGAGTACTAAATTCAACGCATATTGTACGACTATAACACATGTACATATATTTTTGAAAGCATTGCGAAGAATACCGAATATATCACTCTCTCATACCGGAAATGGTATCCTGGAACCAAATAGAGGAAATTTCTACACGGATGGTTGGAAATCGGTCTAAAGTTTTACACTCTGAGCAGCAAAAATTGATTTGTTACTCAGTGGATTTGAATAAATTGAAGGATTCAAAATGAAGTAAGAAGAATAAAAACGAAATAAATAAATGGTTTCCGATTACACCCCATGAAGGAATTAGGGAGAGCTTCTCACAAACCAGTGAGCTGTGCGCGTTATAGTTTTACACTCACTGATTGGGACTTACATTTTTACACGGGTATATAAAATATAGACCGGTATAGAAATAGAAAACCTAAAAATTGTGAATAAATCTTTATTTGTACAATTTGTAGCAGAATGATGTTACCAGTTCGGATGTTGATATTAAGTAATTTAAGACAGTATTATTTCTTTTGGAGCGGAAATAAATATTAGTTATGGATTTGAAAGTCAAAGGAAATTTTCTAGGTGGCTCAGAAATAAATGGTTGATATGGCCAATTTTCAAGCAAAAACAAAAACTTTTGAAAAATCTTACCATCCTTTTTTTGCGTTTTGTATTGTCAAAAAATAACAAAAGCGTCATGACTTTCTATTATCTACATATGTTATATTTTAAAATTCAAACAACACAGCCGAAAAAAGATTATTGAGTGCGTTTTCGTCGTATCCGAGTGAACAGCCTTTGCCATCTGGTGAATAATCGAATAAACCATCTTTGGTATTTCTCATGTTAGAAATACAAACTAGTAGGAGTTAGGCCAGCTGATTCTGTCTGTTTACATTTCATTATACCCAGTAAATGTCAAAGTTGTTTATGTGAGATCCTTTTCATTTGATTTCATACACCCAGTTGGCAAAATCGTCCTAGACGAAGTAGTCGTCAACGATTTCTCCTAGACGCTTTGATTTTTATCGCTCACGACACTTGTCGCTTAAGTAGGAATCAAAATGTAAGCAACATTTTCAATAGGTGTTCGCAACATAAACTGTCTTTAATGAAATTGTAATGGAAAATTTCGTTAACAACCAGCTGCATGACAAAATATTTTGCTCGTCGCGTACCAAATAATGGTGAGCGATAATCTCTTTAGGTTGTCACCCATCAGAAACAGTTTGATGTTGCCGTCAAAAGAAATGTCAGAAAAAACAACAAACGGAACAGAATATCTTATACTAATACATGCAATTATTTTCTCATCTGACGTTTCATTTCACACTCTTCGTCGTAGGTTTGTGGAAATGAGAGCAATTAAATTTAAAATTAACTTACACCAGGTGGAGTTACAAAATATATTCACTTAACTTTTTCATGTCGTTTTGGTGTAAAACTGAAAAATTTAAATGTATTTTGCACTTTTTTGTTGACTTTTATCGTTGGTATACATTTGTATTGTATTTAACACAACTAGTTTGCCACAAAACCACGAAATTCGGTTGTTGTTCCTTTGTTGATCGTTGTATACTATTGCCTCTATCTGGTATTATTGAACCCATGTTTTCCATCAGCCAATGTTTACTTTCCACCGTACTTATGACGTTTAATTTATTGAGAGAATAAATGTATCTATGTAACGGGTTTTTCAATAAGAGCGCTACAAAAGTTTTTTTTGTAAATAAAATACAACCGGTTTTAGATGCCAATGAAATTCTTTATTCCTGTGAAAGTACGTTCGATGCCATGATGTATGGAACTCGATTTCTTTTGCATGGCCACCACGGGCACGCTTGCAGAAGTCCAGACGCTGAACCCAATTTTCGACGGTTTTCAAGCATAAATCGGCCGATACTGCTGCAATTTCACGTTCGATATTCGTACGAAGTTCATCAATCGTCGCTGGCTTGTTGCCATAGACCATAGACTTGACGTAGCCCCACAGGAAATAATCTAACGGCGTCAAATCGCATGACCGAGGCGGCCAATCGACTGGGCCATTTCGTGAGATAACACGTTCACCAAACTTGGTTTCCAATAAATTGATTGTGGCATTCGTTGTATGGCTTGTGGCGCCGTCCTGTTGGAACCACATGTCCTCCAAGTCCATATTATCCAATTGGGGCCAAAAATATTCGGTTATCATTGAACGGTAGCGATTCGCATTCACAGTAATGTGCCGGTCTTGATCATCACGGAAGAATGACGCCGCCGGCCCATAAACCGCACCAAACCGTAATTTTTCGGGATGCAATGATGACTCATGGATTACGTGTGGATTGCTGTCTGACCAATAACGCATATTTTGCTTATTGACGAAGCCATTCAGCCAGAAATGAGCCTCATCGCTGAAGATGATTTTCCGATGAAAATCCGAATCATTTTCAAGTTGTTGCTCAGCCCAATTCACGAACATACGACGCTTATGGTGGTCAAGCGGCTTCAGTTCTTCCGTCAATTTGATCTTGTAAGGATGTAGGCCAAGATCTTTTCGCAAAATTCGCCACAACGACGTCACAGAGATGACCAACGCTTGAGAACGACGTGTGAGAGACACATTTGGGCTTTCTTGAACTGAAGCCTCAGCGGCAGCAATATTCTCGACACTACGGGCACTTCTTTGTGTCACTGGCACGGGAACATTTTGTACTGTGCCTGTGGATTCAAATTTTCCCATTAGACGCTCAATTGTTGATCTGGTAGGACGATTGGACGTAGCGCTCTTAAAGTTGAGGCCACTGACTCCAAATTTCGGTAGTAAATTTTAATAATTTCGACTCGTTGTTGGCTCGTATATCTTTCCATGATGAAATGGCAAACCTTACTGAAGAGAAATGTCAAAAGAGCGGGAAAAAATTTGCTGTCCCTATCGATTTACTTTTGTAGCGTCTCTGTTGAAAAACCCTTTATGTATTAGTCTATGCAGAATATATATGAACAAAAACAAACGGGACACAATAACTTCTACAAAAAAAGAGGAGAAACAATCGATACTTAAAGATATCGGTTGAACTTGAACGTAGCGAGAAGGTTATTGTCAATTTCATTTATTAATTTAAAATAAAACTTACGTTTACATTTAAGGAATCTGATTTTGAAAATAACTCGGTACGAATATTACAATGCTAATGATACTACCTTGTACTATTTGTATCATGGGTATTGCTATCATCTTTGGTGGTGAGTAGGTATCTGGTAGCTTTTCAACTTCCAGCAGCGGCATACTTTTAGGCGTAATTAACATTAGGCAATTAAACTGTCATATACACCACAAATTGTTTGTTGGCATTCTAATGTTGATCTGACATAAATGTTAGTAAAACCAAAAACTGTAGAGCATTTTTATTGAAACAAGAGATTGAATGAAATATTCTTAATTTGTGTTCGAATTTAAGACGGAAACAAACTTTCGTCAATACCTTCGCTTTAAAATAATTTTCAGCTGCTTTTGATGTTTGTTGCAATTTCCAAAAGATTTCAAAATAAGTTGACATGTGCCAGCACAATCTATCATTAATATCGCAATGCTACATTAAATTTGATTCTCTTGACGCAGAAATTATTGGAATTCCTTATTGCATTTCCATTTTAAAGTCCACCAGCAGGAAATTCTTCGAAGATACCATCATCGGACCACACAACTCATTCATTCCGAAATTACATGGAATCCACCGTCACTGCTGCGTAGTAACGTAGAGTAAAACACCCTCGCACATGCTATACGACGTGTGGGTCAGTTATGGCATTCAACTCTTAATTTTTGTTTAACGGAAATCGCAGATTTTTTGATTGAAAAATGTGAATGATGAATTTCGCAAGATAACATTGTAATATAATATTCTTCAGAAATATTCAATGCTACTGTGACAACACATTAGAAGTTCAGCGAAATCGGTATGAAAACAAAAGTCTGTGGGTGTCACGTAAGCTTTCAAGCTAAACGTTAAGAGAACAAATAACAAGGTAACTAATAACCATAAAGATCTCATCAATTCTAAGAAACTCTAAAGTCGAACAGTAGGTGGCAAAAGAAAACGTCATATGTTAATGCAGAAAAAACTACGAATTTGAAAATGCAAATCATTGAATAATTAACGAAATTTAACAACAAAAATAGATTTAAAAGTAAGCACGATTAAGTGAAAGCAAATCTTATAGGACATAAAAGTTTTTGGTATTTGGGACCCAGCATAAATATTTATATCTGTCAATTAGCACAATTTATAGCACAACTCTTCAGCAAGAGGTTGTGAAAATCTCAGTGCTACACCTTTAACACCTACTTGAAATGGTGCTGTCAGACAACGGATGTTCTGTAAATTGAACTATACTTTTCAGTATTATACCAGCTGCTTATTAGCACGATGGTGGCTTGTCTGACTAGAAAACGAAACTCCCGGAGTCAAATCCTACTACAGTTAAACATTTGGAAAACGGGTTTCTACATCGACATCTACATTTAATTGTGAAAATTTGCGAACTGAAGCTTATACGGCTGAAAGTATAATCTGAGACCTGTGTAGTTTTTTTTAATAACCAATTTTTACCCGATCGCGTCTCAAACCCAATCACATTAAATGCCAGGCGCAAGTCATTGCATTGAGCTGTCGAAGACATTGCATATGGAAGACCAACAACAGCTCTAGGGACGAACAATGCACAGTAGTAATTTTCTTTTGAGAAAAAACAGCACATCGACTGTTGTGAAAATGTGAATTTTTCAGATGCCGACCGATACGTATTGTTGCTTTGGAAGTACTGATACAATTAGTTCCATTGTAGTGACTTCATTAGAATGCAGAAATATGAATTTCTCTGCATGACCAATGATTTGGTAGAGATATGAGCATCTATACTCCCTTTCATTAGAAGTAGGCCTTCCAAGAGGCCTGTGTAGAGAAGGGAAGTACGTATGCCAACGAGATATTTTGAAGATACAACCTCCTGACAGGCCTGCTTTCGGAAGGGAAACGAGGAGGCCACCTTCAAGAAGCGAGATGTGAGTGTGTATCGAATTTTTTTTTCAGTCCAAAAGAAGGATTAAGGAGAGCCTTTATGTATTCCTGGTAGAAAAAACCATGGTGAAATGTCCACCAACTGCCCCAGAAGGCATATTTGCAGGCACTTCAACACTGCCTACACGCATATACAATTACTCACTGTACAAGACGAACGGCAACAAAATATATAAGTAGTCACTGAAGAATAAATCCGGACAATATGGCGGATGTGGTACCGATTCGTAGACCAATTTATAGATTTTTGCCATGGCGACTCCACACGTGTGCATCGGAGAGTTTTTATGGTGGAAGATTACTTATATCTTCGTCAACTGCGGTCGTTTTTGCTTGAAATCTATATCAAATCTGCCCAATACCTGGGAAGGTTTCAAGGTAATCGATGTGAATGACACTGCATGCATCCCAAAAAACTGTCGCGATGACTTTGTTGCCCTAAAGACTCACCTTGGTCTTCTTTGGTACACCTTCACCCGCAGAAGTCCACTGCTTTGACTGGTCCTTGGTCTCGGGTGTAATATAATGGATCTATGTTTCCTCCACGGTTACGAAACGGCGCAAAACCATTGGATTGCGGTTGAACACCACCAAACACTCCTTTGAAGTGGTCACACGGTTGCGCTTGTGGTCGAGTGTGAGTAATTATTACATTTCTAAATATTCTTGTAGAATGTGATGTCCCCACTTAGTTGAGACACCTACAGCCCCAGTCTCCTCACGCACTTTCATTATCCGATCATTCAATAGTTTTTACTGACCGATTTGTGGCGTGACGAGCTCTTTTGGGCGACCTAAACGTACGGCGTCATTAGTGCTGGTACAATCACAACGGAATTCAGTAAACTACTTTTTAACCATTGATATTGCTAGTGTAGAGACCCCAAAGTCTCCACAAACTAAATGACGCAGCTTATTTAAAAATTTACGGTTGTCTATGTATTACCAATGGCCGTCGGTGGTGCAATGGTTAGTGTGCGCGGCTCTTGTACATGAGAACGTGGGTTCTATCCCTGCTCAGACCACCTTGCACATCTTTCGACGACGGTCGCCTCGCATAGTGATGGCGACACTATCGAGTACTTAGCCATGAAGAAGCTTCACAAAAATACCGTTCGGAACCGGTGTAAAACTGTAGGTCCCAATCAGGGAGTGTAAAACTAGAAAGCGCACATCTCACTGATTGTGAGAAGCTCTCTTCAATCCCTTCATGGGATGTTATGGGACACCGTTTTTTTTATGTATTAACAGATGGTACACGCTGAAAAATCTGTCCGAATTTCTTGTTTGGATGCAAATATAACGTGTGTGTGGAACTTGTCGCAAATACAGTATACTTGTGTCCAAATACATTGTGTTTGCTATTGCTTGAGACACAATGATTATTATGTTATAATACATGAGTTTGTAATCCAAATACAGCTCTGTTTGTGAAACAAATACAGCTGTGTTTGGTGTACTGCATACTTAATTTTTTGATGTAATGCTTTGTCGAGGGCAAAATAATAAAAGAGGGACAACTAGACATTGTTCTCAGCCTAAGTTAATATTATTGGACGTGTATCTCGAACCTGACCAACTGTTATTAATCGAAAAGTGGGATTTTGGATCACAAGGCGGAATTGGTTATTTTTAATAAATCAGTTAACATTTTAAAAAAAATATACATATATATAAAAATAAGTTTTACAAACACTCAAACGATTTACAAACCAATACATGCATTGGAAAGGACTACTTTCACTGATGGGGTTTCAAGAAAGAAACATCGAAAACTGTCTACGCATATGCGTTTTACCCGCACTTTTGTGATGGTGTGTTTTTCACATATAAAATGTGTAAATTCATTAATGGCCATGAAATCATTGAATACTTTTGTCGGCAGGGCGAAATCTGCCAGGGAAGCTAGTATTATATATAAATTTCGGCGTTCCCACTGAAATTTATTTAAATATTTTTACCGAAGCGGAATACATTCGAAGGCAAAACAACAGAAATACCAAGGAAAACTCCGTCGAGAACGTAAGCCGTTGAAGATGTATTTTTACTTCGAAACGATCGCCCGGCAGTGTGAGCTCAAATCTTACCAGCGATGGTTTTAAAGTTTTTACTAAGAAAAAGCGTATCTTCCAGCCCATAAGAAATTTATTTTTTAAACAAAATTTTATTCAACCATTTTCAGCGACAAAATAAAGATTTTTTCTAAAAAGCGGGATTGTAATTTAAGGCGGGATGAGACATCGAAAAGTAGGATTATCCCGCCAAAAGTGGGATGGTTGGTCAGGTTATGTATAACTGTATTTTTGCATTATTCTTCAAGTCAGTTATTCATAAATATTCCTGAATACGTGTGTAAAGTAATTGCGAGTTTCTTATGTTGGCTGATCCGCTTCGATTTAGTTTCATGCATTCAATTGTCAATCGTTCGTTTGGGAGGAAACACGCGGATGCTTCGACATAAGTATATGGATGTTTGCGATGAAACACGCCTATGGCTCCACGTAAAAGTATGCATATTTGCAAGTAAACATGCTATTGAAAAAAAAAACCTTTCCCATTACATCCCATGAAAGCATTCTCAAAATACCGTTTGGACCCGGTGTAAAACTGTAGGTCCCAATCACTGAGTGAAAAATTAGAAAGCGCACAACTCACTGGTTGTGAGATGCTCTCCCCAAACATGCTACTGATTGCATTTAAATATATGTAATTGAGTTTGGGACTTGTAAATACCCGCTGAAAAATAACGGCCTCTCTAACATATTCTCTCAAACATATTCTGCAGGAGCCAAGTATATGTTTGGAACACACTTCAAATATTCGTATGTTTGCATGTCCCAAACTCACTTGTGTTTAAATATAAACAGCATCGTGTTGTATGGATGCTTTTACATGGAAACATATGCGTTCTTCATCCCAAAAAGCCATATACTTAAGTGGAAGCATCCGCGTGTTCCCCCAAACCTGCATATACTTCCGTGGAAACATATGCGTATTTCTTCCCAAGCATAATAATATTTAGAAACAAATTATTCTTCGATGTCAATATATATGTATGTATTATTTATTATAGTTAATTTTGTCATTATAAATCCACAATTATAAATAATTAGTACAAAAAACTAAAGATTTAAAACGGCTCTTTTTACATTTACTTTATACAGATATATTTGGATCGTAAACACATATATTATAACATATTAATCATTGTGCTTCATACATGTAATATTGAATAACAAACACAATGTGTTTGGATACAAGGATATTATATTTGCGACAAGCTCCAAACACACTTTATATTTGCATCCAAACATCAGACAAAGACCGATTTTTCAGCATGTATATAAATATACATGAACATATACATGGTTCCTGCACCATGTGTTTGAGAAAATATGTTACAGAGGCCGTTTTTCCCAGCGTATAGTTGCAGTGTTGATTGTATTTAACCACAAGGGAAGTTAAAAGTCACGGTGCTCTCACACCGCCCTCGTTCTTCTGGGGATAGATTTGTTTCATAAAAACGCAAAAAAAAATTAAATGCAATTATTATAATTTTTTAATTCATTAAATATGCTTTGGAAGTGTAAGTTGTTCTCTCTTAATTTCAATTGATTTTGAAATTTAAAATGGAAATGTAAATTAAAATGGAATTTGAATTTAAAATTAAATTATAAAATTACTTATAAAATACAATTTTCAGTTTAAAATTAAATGTTAAATTTAAAATTAAATTTTAAGTTAAAATTAAATTTTAAATTCCAAATGTTAAATTTTTCTTGAAAATTTTTCAATTAATATCTATCCCACAAAATTGCATATCTGTCAATTTAAATGAATATTTTCTTTGAACTAGATCATGGTCATAACCAAGTACATACGTACATACATATACGAACTTAAAATTCGCGATGTACAAATCGATTATAAAAGCTACTCTGTCCCAATCAATAATGCAACTTAGAGAAGCTGTATACATTTCTCGAAGCGTTCCAAATATTTTAAATATTTGCTACCAACTAACTAACTACCTATTCGAGTAAATTAAACATAAATATTTTACGCCCAACGCTAAAGATAATGGAAAATTTACCAGTATCGCATGGTTCATTCGCCAAGGTAAAATCGGCCAATATGGAATTCTTATAACAAATAATAATAAAAATATCAAGGAAGGCGTCGAAAAGAGAAGCGATTTGCAACGCAATATATCGGCAAAATCAATACGATATTGAAAATTGGTATGTAGTACTACAGTAAAGTTAATCTCATATGGGACGAAAACTCATTTAAACATGAATGAATCTTAAATAGCTATAAAATTATATTCATTATTCGCACAGAAACAACTTATAAACCTACATTTGCACGTATGCACATACATACGAGTACGAGTACTACATGCATATTTGATGAGTATTATTTACAATTTAAACAAATAAATTATAAATCATCGCATAAACAAACATCTGCTCGTCAAGATCGAAGAAAATCAAACGAACAAATTCATTGCACACACGAGACGCCGGCTATGGAGGGCAAAATACCCTACGTATCTTTACCAAGAATTGCTGTAAACACAACAACAGAATATTGTGGAAATAATATTGCTGTTTCTGTTGCTGGCTATTTCGGGAGAAAATGCTAAACAACTGATGGGCAATGCGCCATGATAGCAGAACTTTTAAGCAATAATTTCGTAAAATGCCAAGGAAATCAAAAACGAAAGAGTGGATTTTAATTTCACCATAACTACGGAGTCCTTTTTTCGCTACTTTTATAGTACGTGATCCCATTGAAAACCCCTAGTGTACTCGTACCTAGTGAATAGTGACAAACTGGTTAACCCGGTTTTTAGCTTTAAACGTATTTGCTCGCTCTCGACCTCTCCACACCCGGGACCCAAATTTAATCTCGGCCCTACAGGTTAAACTCCTCGGCTCTTGCTCGTGAGCCGCAAGCATACATGTTTATCTTTTGGCCAAAACTGCACTTCTCCGAGCCGGGCTAAAAAAAAATAAACAAAATCCGAAAATCAGCCAAATTATGTGAAGTTCAAAAATCAAAAAGTAATTCTCCGGTCGGATCTATGGGTCCCTAGGGTGCCACACATACAAACGTACGTACCAGATTTGTGACAAACGAATTAATGTTTAACAATAAATTTGAACAATGTTTAAATATACACGCAAAGAAAAAAACGTTTATTGCTCGGTTGCCGCAACAATACTTATTGTATTAATTTATTAATCGCAATCGTTCATGTAGTTCTCCCAAACAAACTCACATATCGCAAATGTGTATAATGTTGTTGCAAACGAGTTCTCGTTTGCATCAAACGCGTACAAAATTACATTTGCCTCAAATTTGAAAAACGTTTGCGATAACTGAAATTAGCCATTTTTCTAATGAGAGCACAGATTACGAAGAACGTAAATTTCTCTCATTCTGTCGACTGTATACACAGTCGTATCCATGGTAGAATTATCTATTAGGTAGTCGCATTAGCAATTCCGTCGTTAAGCTGTCAAAATTCGCTGAATAATGAAAACCACTATGTACTCAAAATGTGAAAAATTTTATAATATCTTATACCCTTTTCACATTTACCGCGTTTCAGCTGAAACGCGATAAATGTGAAAAGGCTATTACTTGCTACAAAGTCTATGCTATTAAATTGCATTTTGGTTGAAATTCTTTAAATTTTATTAACAAAGAGAAATAAAATCGAATTTGACAGCTTACCGACGGAAAAGATGAAAAAACCACAAATCAGCTGGGCTGACGCGTTTACCCGATAGATAATTTTACCATGGTCGTATCCACTCGTTTGGCATACACACTCACGCACATACAAGTGATCACATACTCTAATGCTTCTAACTACCTTGTCAATATGTATATCTTGGATGGACAATTGACGCGTTGTAATTTAATGCGCTTTTAGTTGTTATTTGAATGCGAGGCGAGACAGACGTGTAAGTAGACAGTGAACAAATATACAAAAATTTCAAATTTTTTTTAAAACAAACTTTATGTGTAAATCCAGAATCATTAAACTTGGAAATTTAAACAAAAATAGAGCTTATGGAAGCCATAAACAAAAGTTTTAATTACAACTCGGTTGCTATAACCGAAAGAACAGTTGGTTTTTCGTTTCTCGCAAAACGGTTTCGTTTCGCGCAAACGTTTTTTTCAGCTTATATTTTTCATAACCCGTTTGCTGCAAACATTTTTCGGTTCTCCCAAACGAAATGACTTGTATGGATTAACAGAAGTTCGTTTCTCCCAACTACAGTCCCCAAACGAACTTCAGTTATCTGAGATTTCGTTAGGGAGGAACGAGTTTTTCCTTTGTGTGTAGGAACGATTAGGTAAATAACGTTTAGAATTAAAATGTCGTGCGTGATTTGTGTTCCTTGTCTCATGAGCGCACGTGATCGTACGTGACAATTGTTTGGCCTCGTGCGCATGTTTGATCGTGAGTAAACTCACGTGAACACCTCTAGTTTTAATAAAGTGGTACCCTTTCCAACATTCTGGGATTTTATTTTTTTTAAATTGGCAAAATATAAATACGAAATACGAAATTTTCAAGCCGCTTCGCGAACCGACATGTTGAACTTTAGCTCACGAGCTAGCCAATGCGAATCGTGCTTTTATCCACGTGTCGATTTTTTTGAACTTAATATTCAACTACATAGAAACCCAATTTTCCAGTTAAAATTTGAAAACAAATTTCATTTTTTGCTTTTAAATAGGAATTTTCTAGTTACAATTTGATATTTAAAGATTATTTTTTAGTGTATGTAGTTGGAGTTTCGGAAACGTACGTCATGAAATTTTCCAGGAGTCGTCGTAGGATTTAAAGTATATATTTTGAGCCCGCATCCGGATAAATTTAATAAATAAATTAAACAAAATTAATACATATTTGAGAGACCACTATTACAAATACTGGTTAGCTTATAACGCCCGACACCACTCAAACCTATTCTCTTATGGTGATCCTCAAACTGGAAACTGCTTTTCTAGGTTTACCTTAGCTTTCGAGTCGACACGGTTCAGAAAAATTTACTTTAACTAATTCTAGCATAGTACTTCGCCTAGTTTAACTGTTTAACTGTTCTGAATTAAGATTAATTTTCTCTCCTGATACTACCAGCGACCTAAGCCAATATTACCAATTGACAACATTTACAAAAATGAAATGACGTCCTGAAAACGTTTAACGACTCCCTAAACGCTTGTTCACAATAAACCGACATTGCCTATTCATTTCTAAATTGCCTCTGACACAAGAAAAAAACGTCATTATTACTTTGATTCTCTATTATGAACAAAATAAAAAAAACCAACGAATACGGAAATCAGATATCAAATAAATGCAATTTATTGCTACAATTGACAACAAAAAGAAAAACTTGTCATAGGTATTTCCCTTAAAAAGGCTGCACTTGACTGGTTCCATGTCAACAGCCACAGGAACTACATGCAAATTCTCCATTATAATAGAAGAGTAATAAAAAAGCGGAAGGATATACTAGTTGTTATGAACTTTTCTTATGACATCTATACGAGATGTCATCGCCATTGTTTACCCGGGTACTGGGTGCTGCTCCTTTACATCCATTTCTCGTCGCACATTCGTTTTCCACGCTGCATTCAAAATATGTCATTAGATAAAAGAGAAAGGGACGGACGCATCGTGTTGGGAGATGGTAAAGCCCATACATGGCCATTAAGTTTGTACTATGTGCGTGTTCATCATCGTTCATTCGTCGATTCATTCATACATACATCCATACATACATATGTACGTTCATTGGTTCTGTATGGCAATCAATTTAAAAAAGGAAATTGAATTTTTCCTGTGAACAATAGACAAGTTCATTCAATTTATTAACCCATTAAGGGCAATGCAATGAATAATATACGTTGAGGAAATGTAAAATAACTAAAAGTACATTTAATTGTATTTTATAAAACATTTTGAAACTCAATCCACATAAGTAGTCAACAAGACAAGACAAGACAAAGACAAAAAAAAGGTTTCCCATTACATCCCATTGAGGGTATTAGGGAGAGCTTCTCACAACCACTGAGCTGTGCGCTTTCTAGTTTTTTTACTCACTGCTTTGGACCTACAGTTTTACACCGGTTCCAAACGGTATTTTGAGAAGTTTTTCATGGCCCAATAATCGATATTGTCGCCTTCACTAAGCGAGATGACCGCCGCCGAAACAAAATTAAGGTGATCAGAGAAGGGATCGAACCCATGTACAAGAGCCGCGCACACTACCATTGCACCAAAATCTAGTATAGTGTTATAGTTAACCATTTTATTACAAATAATTATCTATGTAGTGCGATTTTTATTAATTGAATATTCTACGAGCCAACTGTTTAAAGCTCAACGTAGTAACGACTCTTTTCAGGCGTATGAAAAAACATCATATTGTTGTGTTTGCCTTTTATTGCAGTATGTTACACGATTGGGACTCAGAAAGCCCGTCCAATGTGCTTTGGATGGTCGTACTTGCCGAAGAATAACGACTCTTTTATTGTGTGTCGACCGAGCATTTTAAACCCGCCTACACTGAAAGAAAAACGCTTCGTCGCATGGATGAAACATTTTCGTTAATGTTTTTACGTTGTTATAGTGAAAAGTGTCGTATATCCGACAATTTGGTAGTCGCAGCAACAAAAAATTTCATACTTGACCACTTTAACAACTTTTCGTTTCGTTGCTGCAACAACTTATTTGTTGTTCCTGCAACAATTGTATTTAATATGAATTTTATAGAAAAATGGGTTGAAAATTAAAATAAAGTAAAGGCATGAGTTTTAAACTACTGATATTTGGTTTATCTTTTACTTTGTATAGTTTTTATTTATTATTTATTTATTTTGGAGGTTTGTCAAAATTTTTAGTTGACAAAAGAATTTCGTTATTGTAACGAAACTAATTTTTATGATGGTATAGACAGAGAAGCAGTCGAAATAATGAGCGAGCGTAAAAAAGAGACCAGCAAGAGGAAGTGGTGAGCGTGAGTGGTGGGTCACGTACACATCTTAGATCAGTTCCATTGCAACAATCGAAAGTGGTGGACATATATATTTCTCCGCCGGAATAATTTAAATAAATTTGTTAAAACAGACTAATTAGTTATACTTAATAATAATCTTTTATTGTGAAAACTAAATTGTGCGAATTTATGTGTTTGCAGTGATATCTTGTGTAACTTGCGAATCTATAAATCAAATAGATAAATAAACAGAATTCAAGGAGCAACACGACAGCAATGAAAGTGACGCATCGATAGCAGAAAAACTACCCCGAAATATGTAATTGAACTTTTGTGTGTGTGTTTGCGCGAGAAGGTACAAGTCGCAACAAAATGTTCGTGTTTTGTGTTTTAATCATAATTCGGTCGCGCCTGTTTCATTGTGTTGGTATTTGGATTCAGAAACAAAAAATAACATACATACATTTGTTCGGGCAGTCGAAGTCAATGAAAAGGAAGAAGACAAGGAAACAAAGTGTTTCAAGTACGACGAACTTAAAAAAAAATAACTGTATAACAGTATATTTATGTACAATTGTCAATAAATAATTTCAAACACACTTCAAAACATTCATTGCAGCAATGAAACAAATCATTGTAGTAATAAAAAATAAAATAAATGGTTTCCCATTACATCCCATGAAGGGACTGGGGAGAACTTCTCACAATCACTGACCTGTGCGCTTTCCAGTTTTCACTCACTGATTGGGACCTACAGTTTTACACCGATTCCGAACGGTAATTTGAGAAGCTTTTTCATGGCTAGATACTCGATAGTGTCGCCGTCACTATGCGAGGTGGCCGCCGACGAAAGAAAATTTGAAGGTGGTCAGAGCCGGGTTCGAACCCAGGATCTCATGTACAAGAGCCGCGTTTATTACAACAATGACTCAAATTCGTTGCACCAATGAAACAAATTCATAGCAGCAATGAACAAATTCATTGCAGCAATGAAGCAAATTCCTTGCAAGAACGATACCTATTCATTGCAGGAATGAAACAAATTCATTGCAGCAACGAAACAAATTCGTTGCAATAATGAAGCAAATTCATTGCAGTAACAACCATACTTTCACCACAGTAACGAACAATTTGTAGTTGATAAACACCTTTTCATAGCGGGAATGAAACGTTACGTTAGCTCACTTTCGATGACAAAAGTTGTTGGGGTGATGAACATTTTCATCCGTGTGACGATGCTTTTCCGTTAAGTGTAGGATACAGTCAAGCAGGACTGGTCAAATTGCGGGCTGTCTAGAGCAACAAACGCAATACAACAACGTGGATGGATGAATATCGCTCGCATTGTGCATAATCATTTTCGAAAATTCCAAACTGGCTTGCACCTTCAGTTGGCGACTCTGAGAAAGGTTGCCCATGACCGAGGACAGCGATTACCGAAGTGTATATCTCTCTTGCACATTAGAATGTGGTTTCGATGCCTGCTCTGAACATCTTGCTCATCTCCCTGCGATCCCAATCAGTGAACCTAGAAAGTGCACTGGTGCATTCCCTATGTCCTATGGGATGTAATGGGAAAGTCTTTACTTTATTTTTTTATGATTTGAGAGAATTAGCCACTGTTCACCAATCTTCATGAAAATTTGTATGGTTGAAAAGGATGAGAGAAAAAAGACAGTACTATTTGTTTCCAATTTGGCAAGAATAAATTTAAAAGTTAAACAGTTAAAATAAAATTCCGATCGTTACAATAATAAATACTGGTATAATACTTATCGATCCCACTGTATTCACTGAACATACTCTCTCTATCTATCTTGAGACAGCCTTTTGACAACTGTCATTTATACTTTATTTTCGCGTAAAAAGTTTTTTCTCATAAGTATGGAATGTGGAGATATTGAAAACAGTATTGTCGTAATTGGCCTTAAACAAATGTGGAATGGTAACTGGTGAAATTTATCGAACGTTGCAACCGCTCGGAGTCACTCGTAATTTTGTTTATCATGCAGTGAAACTGTTTGGGAATACTGGTGGAATACCAGACCGTCCAGTGTGCGAACTCCCAGAGCCGCCAAAGCAGTAGAGAATCGAATTGGTCGAAATCCACTCCGAAATTTTTACTGTGAAGGAGTTGTTCAATAAACAAAATGCTCAGTCATCTCGGCAAACATCAGATCTGGTTCTTAGAGGTTTCGAGGTTTTAACCGTTTAGAGTTCAAGAGGTCACAGTCCTGCTTACTGGTACAATACTTAAACCCCCACTGCACACTGGGACAGATTTAAAAAATGACCGGACAAAATTCCAAAAATCGAAGCAGTAATCCACATAAAATAAGTGACTTGAACAGTGGCCAATTAACCACTGAGATCGAAAATTAACTGTTTTGAAGGTTCCCTGCACGATGCTAATCAGGCAAGGGCTATTTTTAGTAGATGTGCTATTTGGGCTATTTTTAGTAGATGTGTGTTATATGAAGGTTATGTTTCTGGATGTTTTAAACTTCTTTTATTTATTTTGTGTTATAAGATCTACAAAAATGAGCATTAAGTTAATTTAATTTACATAAGGTTTCTAGTTCAATTGCAATGAAAGTAATTGACTAAAGATATTAAATTTTGTAAAACTAGGACAGGCGGGCGATTTTCACTTCTGAACACTTTAGACCCTAACCGAAGTCACTGATTTTATTTGGTTACCCTTCACTAGCATTTTCAGAAGAAACATTTTTTTTAAGACTTTGACCCAGTTTTTATTTCATATTTATTAAATATAAAATACTTATGTAAAAATTGTTTTTTTTCAGTGTAAAGTTAAATACATTACTATGTGGGAATTTAGGTCTGACAATACCATAAAATGTCAAACTAAAATTTCGAAATTTCAAACTAAAATTTCGAAAGTTCCGAAGACGACGATGATGAAAATGTTGAACTAATGATATAGATTTTTTTTAAACGAAGTTTTCTTTTGAGGTCCCATGTAAATCTTGTATGGTTACGAAACAAACTTCTCAAATTTTTAGTTCATATTGTAACTCCAAATAAAGTTGGTAGAAAAGTTTAAAACAGTAAAGCTTATTAAGAAACGAAATTTTATGTGAAAAGGTAAAATTATACATGATCTTCCCTCCGTTAACGAAATCCTGATCGAAAAATGTTTGCCAAAAATGAAATCGGGCCATCCAAAAACCTATGAAACGATACCAATAACGCTTTTTTAAATTTAACACCCCCTCACCCCTTATAACTCGACCCCCCCCCCCCCCCCCCACCCCACCATTACTCGGCGCAAAAAGCAATGCCAGAAATGAGCTCAGCACCCTCAAAAACCTAAAGACGAATGAGTGTGACACGTCTAAAGTCAAAAACAATGACGTTATTAATTTTGTCCGGTTATTTTTTAAATCTGTCCCAGTGGGTACTGTATCTTGACAGATTTTTGACAACTGACATTTATACTAGCGGCATTCATCATGCAAACGTGAAAGCCGAGAACTTTTGTTCAGCGCAAGTTTCCCTCGCACCGTTGCATGAGGCACCAGGTAAAGTTGCTCAGCGTAGTTGTGCTCAAAACCATATCAGCTGACCAAGATGGATACATAAGGTGGTAGCAGTAGCAATTGCATGTATTATGTATGTGTACTTTTTCTACTGTTCTAGTGCCATCACCTTATTTATCCATCCTAGTCAGATGACAACGAAATGTCAAAAGTTTACACGTTTCTCCATCCCACGTTTGCGCAGCAAATTTGCCTCGAAAAGTTTCCACTTTTGAGCAAGTCGCTTTATATGGGAAATTTGTTTGTTTTGACGTTTGCTGTGCAAGTTTACGATGTTTCCGAGTTTACGAGGTTCTTTCGAGCTTTCATGAAGACCACTACTTTATTTTTGATTAAATTTACAGCTTCGCAAAGGTGTACCAATCTGACGTTTTGGAACAAGATGTGAAGCCATTAAATATCATTCTGCCCCAGCCGATAAGGCAAGAACAGATGATTTGTTATCGGGTAGTCCAGACTTGAATCCTTTAAGTTGTGGTCCCTTTTAGAGGCAATAGACGATTGGCCGGTCAGACTTTGGTTGCGCTGGATGGCAAATGGCGGTAATTTTGAATAATCTTTTTTTTATGTTCTTAAATATTTAATAAACCAAAATTCAAAACAATTATTAAAAAATCTTTTGTTGTCTGGATTTTATCAAGAAAAAACTGTGTACCAGAGCATATGAGTTACCTAAGTAATTATATTTTCAGCACGGCTGATGGCTGTCGGTAGAAAAGTACTTGTGCCCTGGGACTCCCAATAGTTTCTAGCTGGACCTCCATTAGTTTCTAGCTGGACCCCCTTGAGTTTCTATTTGGACATGCTACCATTGTGCCAATGAGCTGATGCAATTTTACTAAAAAATTGTCAATTTTAAAGAACTGCCATTCAAGGACAATATAACGTGCAATGTATTGTACTAGCGCTCAAATTTTCGCTACCTCCGACCAAGAAGTTGTGGTAAAAATTCAGATGCCTGTTATGCAATTTTTTTACTTAAATAGGTCTTAATGGGTTAATACAGCAATATGCTCATCGTTCCAACGATATTCTTTCAATATTTAATTTCCTTCATTACTACCATCTTCTGCTGGTTAATAAACCTTTTTCATGCGCAAAGAAACAAGAATAATCAATGATGACACAAGAATTGCATACAAGGGGCACTGGGCTCTGGCTTGTGGAAGCCACTCACTAACTTCATATGGATCTGTATCAATATGTATGTGTGTGTTGGTGCACAATTGTCTGTCCGTTAATTTAGTGGAGTCAGTAGGCAGGGCTCATTCAAGAATACAATTAGTTTATTAGCTTCCGGATAAACTAGAAATGGAACTACGTACCATCATTGGCACCATCAAGTGTTGCCAAGCAAACATACTTACACTATGTGTACAATAGGGTGTACTGAAAAACATTGTTTTAGGAGAAGGATGTCTCAAATAATGAATATTGAAGAATCGTTGTAGTTTACGAGGGTCTGTCACACAAATGCAATTGTTCGAATATTTTCGTCGCACAGATTCATCCCGTAACGAATATGGATACGTCACTGCTATGAATACGTTTTAGGAGAGCTTTTCACAACCAGTGAAATGTGCGCTTTCTAGTTGTATACCTAGAGATTTACACCGGTTCCGAACACTATTTTAAGAAACGTTTTCATGGCCAAATACTCGATGGTGTCACCAAGTGAGGTGACCGCCGTCGAAAGAACCACCGACGGATTGAGTATATTTAAAGCAATTACTTATGACCAGTTTTTAAGTGGGTAGTTAACTATTAGATTACTTAATCGTTAACTTTGCATTTTGTTTTTCAGTGGCGAGTTAATGTAAGTCGCCATATTGTTAACGATTATGGCAACCCTTGTATTCTTATTGGAAAAAACAACTGTTTTGGGATAAATACCAAAACAACAAAGAGGAACAAACAAAATGGAATTATGCAAAATAAGAAATAGTTGCATAAAATCGAAGTTATTTTAACGAGAATGTGTAAAAAACTATATAGGCGCAATCATTTAACGATCTAGACTCAACGTATGCGTACAAATACGCTAAACAGAATCATATATTTTATACAATCTAACATTTCTCATTTTGACAGTCCGCCAGATTGCCAAAATCATATGGTTCTGACTAAAAGTTAACCAACCAACATTGTGGGTTAAATCATAGTTAAACAATGACTGAAAAACATAATTCGATGTTTAACCAGAATTAAACGAAGAAACGAAGATCACCACTGACCGAAAAACTGTCCATTAATGTCCCATGGGATTTGTCAATCACCGTGTAGAAAAAAACGGTTTTTTTTAAAAAAAAATCAGTTTTTCAACAAACCGGCTTTCAAATTCTAATTTTGGCAAAAACCGGTGGAACCGGTCTTTTCTATCTTTTGTTTTAAATTAAATTACACATGTAGAACTTACAATACATTTGTTTAGCAACTATTTTATATACTTATTCGTATTTAAAACTCAAAATTTTACAACTGTATTTAAATTTGAAAATTAAGTTTTAATTTTAAATGAAAATTTAAATCATATTTATAAATTTAATGAGTGTTTAATATAAAATATAAAATTTTTATTTAAATTCACATTAAACTGAAAACCATATTCAAATTTGAAACAGATTTTCATGTCACAAAAACATTTAGAAAATAATTTAAGTTTTTAATTTGAAAAATAAAATTTTGTAAAGCTAATTAATTCTTATTATGGCCGTCGGTGGTGCAATGGTTAATGTGCGCGCCTCTTGTACATGAGATCCTGGGCTCTGCCCACTTAAATTTCTTTCGGCGGCGGTCAACTTGCACAGTGACGGCGACACTATCGAGTACTTAGTCATAAAAAACCTTCTCAAAATACCGTTCGGAACCGGTGTAAAACTGTAGGTCCCATTCAGTGAGTATAATAACTAGAAAGCGCACAGCTCCCTGTTTGTGAGAAGTTCTCCCCAATTCCTTCATGGGATGTAATGGGAAACCATTTAATTTAATTTTAATTAATTCTTGTTCAATTTATAAAATCATTTTGAAATTATAATAAACAAATTGTTTGAAAATTTCATTAGGAACTTCTTGGAGCATAAAATCATAGTTGAAAATATAAATCATGTTTCTTAATTCCAAAATTTCATTAAAATTCGAAAATCATATAATTTATTATAAATTTTTTTTTAAGTATATTTACATACATTGATTAATATCCGGTTAACTAATGTCATATACGCGGTTTTTGGTTTGTTCGAAAATTAAGTTTTTTAAAACACCGGCACACGGTTGATAGAGAAAAACTGGGTTAACCCGGCCTCACCCGTGTCTCGGATTCTGACACTAAAGTCTCGGATTTGAGTCCGAAAAAAGTTGGTTTAATGGGTTTCAAATGCATTTTGAAGGATAAAACGTACAAAATGTGTACACCAAAGTACAAAATGTGTACACAAAAAAACAAAGTGTAGAAAAAATCATAAAGTGTACACAAAAGTACAAAACGTGTACACAAAAGTATACAAAGTGTACATTAAGGTAAAAAAAGTACAGAAATTGTACGCAAAAGTACAACAAATTTAGAGAAAAGCCAAAAGTGTACACAGATGTATAAAGTGTACACAAAAGGCAAAAAAGCGTACACAAAAGTACAAAAAGTGTACACAAAAGAATACAAAAAGTACAGAAATTGTACATAAAAGTACAAAAAGTGTAGAAAAAGCCTAAAGTATACTCAAATGTATAAAGTGTGCACAAAAGGCGTACACAAAAGTACAAAAAGTGTAAACAAAAATATACAAAGATTATATAAAGGTACAAAAAGTACAGAAATTTTACATAAAAGTACAAAAAGTGTAGAAAACCCCTAAACTGTACACAAATGTAAAAAGTGTACACAAAAGCACAAAAAGCGTACGCAAAAGTACAAAATGCGTACACAAAAGTATACAAAGTGTACATAAAGGTACAAAAAGTACAGAAATTGTACACAAAAATACAAAAAGTGTAGAAAAAACATGAAGTGTACACAAATGTAAAAACTGTACACAAATGTATAAAGTGTACACGAATGTATAAAGTGAACAGAAAATGTACACAAAAGTACAGTAAATGGCAAAAATAATGCCATTAAACACATTGAAGCATGCCAACAAACACACTTACATACATTAAACCAGTCATACATACCAATATACAGGGTGCGGAAAAAGTTACTATTTATATCATGTAAAAAAAGATTAACTTCTTTGCTTGCGAATATTTATTCTTCTATCTTGGGGAGATATAATTGCACAAAGAACTAAGATTGTTTCTCTATTCTTCTCTATATTCATCGTTCAATAATTGATACTTCACTGTCCAACAGGTCGAAATATTCGCTCACTGGTGGGTAATTTTGCTAAATTTTGGGCTGTTGGAGATCCAAGACGTATGGGCAGGCCTCAAGCAGGCAGTTTGGTTGAGAGGCAAACGCACACAACCCCGAGGTAACGACTAGAAGACCATCTGTCCAGTTGCAGCTTTCCAACCGCAACATTCGCCAGATTTTGAAAGACGATCTACACCTCTTATGTACAAAATCCAGCTAGTCCAAAAACTAAATACTGAGGACATCGCATTGCCCTTGGAATACGGTAGAATAAAATAAATACATAGTTTTCAATTACACACATGAACGTACTGGGGAGAGCTCCTCACAATCAGAGAGCTGTGCGATTTATAGTTGTATAATATCTGATGGGGACAGTTTGACACCCACTCCGAAAGGTTTTTTGTAGGGATGTGCGATTAATTAATTAATCACGCAACCTCATTAATCGCTATCATGATTAATCCAATAATTGATTAATCATAAATTTTTATTAATCATATTTACGATTAATCGATTACTCTGCAATTTGATTAATCAATATTAATTAAATATTAATCAATATCAAAAAGTTTAATAATTGAACAATTCATGTTTTTAGGTCATCTCAGTTTGAATTTGTTTAACAACCTTCTTACTCAAAATGTTGAAACGTTGTTTGTATAGTACATATTTGTATATTTTTCCAAAAATTATTTGAATGTTGAACAGAGTTATTCCAATGTCAATAATAAATTCTCAAAATAATTGAATAAACGTAGTTTTGATTAATAAGAATTTCTGATTATTCAATTAACTGATTAATCACGATATCAATTAATCTAAATTTTGATTAATCGATTAATCGCACATCCGTAGTTTTTTGAGAAGTTTTTTCATCGCTATTTACTGGATAGTGTCGCCGCCACTAAGCGTGAAGACGTAGAGCAGGGATCGAACCCACATTCTCATGTCCATACTAGTCATTGCTCCATCGATAGCGATGGAATACGGAGGAGGTTGGTGGCCACCTAATATGAGTGCTCCATTCTTTTGCTTATGGGGAAATTTCAAGGACAAAATGTATGTGAATAAGCTCCAAACCTAGCAGCAACTAAGGGAAAACATTATTGAAGGATATAGCACAATAAACTCTACGCAAAGTTATGGGAAATATCTTAAAAAGTATATAAAAACACATCGTATATGTAGTTAATTGTGACTATGCCTATAGTAATTGTCTACATACATACATATATACATACATGTCTACAACTGTACAAGACGAACGGAACGATGTCGACTAAGAAAACGATAGACAGACAAAAACAGAAAAAATAAATGTCCCGTTTCCCGATCTAGCACAAAAGTCAGTCATTCAGATTAAACTGAAATTGGGCTAATGTCAAAAGGTGTCTTTCGTTCAACTGACTTTATTTTTTAAAGCAAAAGACAGCACATTGGACATTGAGAAATAATACGTTTTTGATCGGTTTGAAATGTGGAACCCACATCAAATTTCTATCAATTGGAATACAAACGAAAGATTTCGTTCGACATCGAGAAACAGGCAAAAATCCTCATCTACCTACGAAGACGTCGAAATGTATACATATGTACGAACGAATATTCAATTAATTTCAAACGTTAGGTTATTATTACTCTTATTCCTGAAGATGCTATCCGAAGGATAACGAAAAATCGAAATAAACGAATTGTTAATAAATAACTAACCTCAAGCTTGACTAATTATTGAAGGAAATTGAAGGTCGAAAAAAAATATACAAGACAAATTTTGAATAGTTTATGAAAATTCGAGAACATAAAATCTTTCTATTCCAATACTGACAACAACAAAATTTGATTTCTAAAATACACTAGAAGCAGAAATTTCAATATGAAATGATTGATACCCCTCCTAATAAAAAAAATGGTTTCCCATTACATCCCATGAAGGGACCGGGGACAACTTCTCACAATCACTGAGCTGTGCGCTTTCCAGTTTTCACTCACTGATTGGGACCTACAGTTTTACACCGATTCCGAACGGTATTTTGAGAAGCTTTTTCATGGCTATATACTCGATAGTGTCGCCGTAACTATGCGAGGCGACCGTCGCCGAAAGAAATTTGAAGGTGGTCAGAGCAGGGATCGAACCCAGGATCTCAAGTACAAGAGGCGCGCACACTACCCATTGCACCACCGACGGCCACCTAATATGAGATTTAAAAAAAAACTTTTTTCCAGTACACACTAATATATAATATAATACTAGACGATTGATAACAACCGGATAGATATCCATAGTTGTAATAAAAAAAATTCTAAGTACGACTAACATAATAATCCACACATTATTCTCACTTGCATTATCATCGTCAGTCATCCATACATTCCGTCCAGCCGCGAGTCATGACACCATAGCAACAACTCAGCAAACATCAAAGAACCACCACTATGTGGAGATATCATTATATGCAGAGGATATTACACCGCTCCAATATACCCCGCACCACCAGATCGTATGCTACTTCACTCCAAGTCCATCAGCAGTTAAATCACGTACTTGTTATGCGTTTACGCTACAACTACTACTGATTATGCCATTTCTACTACGCGACTCGTAGTTATAACCACAATGTGGTGCTATAAGAAAATCTTGAGTTTCAAGTTCTCAGGATGATTAAGGAGGTGAGCCCATCATCCACTACATGTGGTGGCAGTTTATCCAGCTGCAGTTTAGTTTCGAGTTTATTTTCTCAAAAAGGCCTTGGCATATCACTGGTGGCATTCGCGATATGTTCAACTTTAGTATGACAGAGAATAGTTTATAACACATGTTATCACAAAAAAAACTGCACATTGGGAGGACTTGTATAAAATAATGGAAATAATTTAGTTAAAGTTTAACCCACAGTATAACAAACCGAAAATATGAACTAAAAAATAAATTGCTTAAATTTGGAAAATTTAAAACTCAAGTTCAGAACTTTCTTTTAAAACATCAAATGAAATTCAGGTACTAAACTCATATGAAAAGTATCGATGCACGCTGAAATATTTGTATTTTTTTGTTGTTTGCCTGCAAATATAACATGTTTATAGCTTGTCGCCAATATAGTATACTTTTGTCCAAACACAGTGTGTTTGCTATTCAATATTACATGTTAGAGACGTCATTATTAATATGTTATAGCATATGTGTTGGTGACCCAAATTTCACTTTGTTTTTTGAAAACTGCTGACAATAAAAACGTGGCAGACAACAAAGGAACAAAAAATCAGCAGATCTTTAATTCATGAAAACAGTGTTCCAAACATATAGATGGTTCCTGCATAATGTTACGGGGACCTTTTTTTTTGTCAGCGTGTACCTTGTACATAGCGAAACAAAAGTATCGATACTCAAAGTATCGGACTATAACATTTTGCAGGAACCATGTACTCGGGAGTAGAAGATCTGCCGCTTTTTGTTTCTTTATTGTCTGTCACGTTTTTGTTTGCAGCAGTTTTCAACAAACAAAGCCACATTTTGGTCACAAATACATATATTATAACCTATTAACCTTTGTGTCCCAAACATGTTATATTGAATACCAAATATTATTTAAATATTCCCCCAACGTCGGTGCCATCGTAGAAAGCGTTATCTTGAGCCGGAATACACAGGATATAAATATATAATTTGGAAGCAAACAAAGCAGCTTTTGGGTCACAAAAACATATGGATATTATAACCTATTAATCATTGTGGCCGTCGGTGGTGCAATGGTTAGTGTGCGCGGCTCTTGTACATGAGATCCTGGGTTCGAACCCGGCTCTGACCACCTTCAAATTTTCTTTCGGCGGCGGTCACCTCGCATAGTGACGGCGACACTATCGAGTATCTAGCCATGAAAAAGCTTCTCAAATTACCGTTCGGAATCGGTGTAAAACTGTAGGTCCCAATCAGTGAGTGAAAACTGGAAAGCGCACAGCTCAGTGATTGTGAGAAGTTCTCCCCAGTCCCTTCATGGGATGTAATGGGAAACCATTTATTTATTTATTAATCATTGTGTCTCCAACATGTAATAATGAACAGCAAACACACTGTGTTTGGACATAAGCTAATTATATTTGCGACAAGCCACAAATACGTTATATTTGAATCCAAACAACAACAAAAAAACAAAATTTTCAGCGTGCAGCTAAAATGAATATTTATAAATTGCTATGGTGCTTTTTTCTATATAATTGAAACAATTTTTTACTACAAAAATGTCATAAAATGTAATATGTAAATAAATAAGAGATGCTCGGAACACCAACAGTAACAAAAATCTCTTTATTCACACGATGAAAAAATCTGTTAATTTTTTGTTGTTTGGATGGAAATGTAACGTGTTTGTAGCTTCTCGCAAATATAGTATAGTTATATCGAAACACACTGGTTTGCTGTTCAATATTACAGGTTGGAGACACAATGATTAATATGTTATAATATACATACATATGTTTTTGTGACACAAATGTGGCTTTGTTTGCTTCCAAATTATATACTTATATCCTGTGTATTCCGGCTCAAGATAACGCACTCTCCGATGGTACTGACGTTGCAGGAATATTTAAGTATTCCTTGACATTTGAAAAAGGACAGTATTTGAATTCTATTTCCGAGAAGCAATGGGATAAGAAAGCAGAAATATTTCAAGATCCTTAAAATAATGTCATCCGATTCCATGTTTTAAATAGCAAAATATGGAAAATATTTTTAGACGGCTTTCGGTCGGGCTTGGGGATTTTTCCTCTGGGAAAGGTTCAACACCATAAAAGGGTATATATATTCAAGGTTCGAGCCCACATAATCCGAGAAAAATGGGCAACAGACAAAAAAAAATGTATACATATATTTTTTCTTTGAACTACACCATTTCCAATTGAAATTTGAAAAAAATCAATTGAAATTTGAAAATTTTATTTGAAATTTGAAATACATCAATTGAAATTTTAAAAACCATCAATTGAAATTTAAAAGATATCAATTGAAATTTGAAAGACATCAATTGAAATTTAAAATTCACCAATTGAAATTTAAAAATCTAATACATAAAAGCGGGTAATAATTTTTAAATTTCAAGTGACGAATTTTAAATTTCAATTGATGTTTTTCAAATTTCAATTGATGTTTTTTAAAATTTCAATTGATGTATTTCAAATTTCAAATAAAATTTTCAAATTTCAATTGAGATATTTTAAATTTCAAATAGAATCTTTAAATTTCAATTGATTGTTTTCAAATTTCAATTGGAAATGGTGTAGTCGTTCAGAGAAAAGATATACATATGTACATATAAATATTTTTGGAATTTGGAATTTTTAAATTTCAATTGGTGTATTTCAAATTTCAAATATAAATTTAAAATTTCAATTGATATTTTTCAAAATTAAATTGATATTTTTCTAATTTCAAATGGAAATCGTGTAGTTCTGTGTGTGGAAAAAGTTTGTGGCCGATAGGGGATACCGATACCTTTTTCTGACGAACTTTGTTGACAATGATCGTAAAATTAGGTACAAATAAAGTTTAACCAGATAACTCAGATCTTTATACAAATTTTAACAATGATAGATCTCGTTCTCTGAATCTAAAAAGAGTATTTGTTCAGGTAACCCATAGTTTGCGAGATATAGGCGTCCCACTTTTTTATACAAAATACTTTTTAGACGGCCTATAAATTTCCTGATTCCATTAACCTGCTGAGGAGCGGTTTCTAGTTTTGCGTGCTTTGGGTCTAGCTTCTAGGAAAGCCAATACATATATCAAAATATAACCCATGCGAGGGTGTATATATTTTTCGCAGGTGAGACATCATGATTTCCTTTCATTAACCCTTAAAACGCCAAAGAAGCATAAGACAACTTTGGAATTGAATTACTGAATTTGTCATTTTGTAACTTTTTGGATTTATCATTATGTATAAACTTTTTCAACCAAATTACTTTTCTGGCTGTAACTTAGAAAAAACTATTTCTTCAAAATTTATCTGGCGGTAACTTAAAACATTTTCATTCCTACGACAAAGAAGATTTCTTTAATTGGTTAATTGTTTCACTTTGTTATTGTTGCATTTTTAATTGACATAATTTTAATCCGTAGAAACTGAAGTTTAATGTATAATCTCATTTTAAACTGGTGTACATTCTGATGCAACACTGCTAGTTACTAACAAAAATGCAACCATAATAAAAACATACACAAAAAATCAACTGTTTGACAGAACGAAGCCGATTGAAAATTTTCCCACGCGTACGCCGCCACCAAAACTTTTTGAAGCTCCGATATAAATGATTCTTTTTGGTTTAAACCGTGAGAAGATTTTATTGACATCCCAAATTTTTATAGAACTGGCAAAACCAATAGCCGCCAACTTAATTTTTCTGTTGTGCCGCCGTCTTCCATAAATTTGCCTCGGCGCTGAGTTCTAAGCACGGAGCTGCCACCTGAAATGTCAATTTAATCTGAAATTGGGTGGTGTAAACGGCAAAGATTAGAGAACAAGGTTATCGCTAACCTGGCCGCGATAAACGGCGGTGGAAATGCGTTATTACAATCAGAAGATTTTAATTTCAAATGAACTTAAAATTATTCGGTGATGCCGGAGTGATCATGGAGAAAATCACTTTGTTTTTGGAGACGTCGCTAACAATACCTGTCTCGAAAACTATGGTTTTTCCTTACATCCCAGGGGCAACCCTACAAACTTAAAAAAAAATCGGGCTTATAGGTTAAAGTGCATTTATCCCATAATTATTTTAGCCGCTTTAACATTAAACATTTGGCTTATACGTTATGCAGCATTCGCACAGGCTTATTACCCACATGTTTTGACAAACGACAAATCCTATTTTTTTCATATTTGTCTGAAAATGAAAAAAATAAAACAAAAACTTGATTTGCTTTATGCAACGCTGTTTTATATTTCACACTACGCATGAAATAGTACGTTTATTTACAACCATTCCAATCACGGCGCATTGATGTGGTGGTACCACTAGAATAGCCGACTTATTTATTTTTTTCATTTCTTATGCATTTCTTGTTTCTCAAAGATATATTTTGTATACAGTGGTAACCAAAACATATGCAACTAAGAATGGCTGCCTTGACCAGGGTCTATAAGTTTGTAAAATTTTACCACAAAAAGGACAATAATATTTCAATAAATAATAAACGTTATTAAGATTTTTAAAAAATTTCAGAATGTACAGCTTTTGTTTACATTTCCATGTTATCGGCATTTTTATCGATAAATATTAAAATCGGTGTGGACAAAACATATGTAAGTCTCCAATTTTGATTAAATAACGTCGTTTTTATAATTCTTTTGGTCGCTGTTCTGCATATATAATTAGAAAGCCTGTGTAAAGAGATTTGTAGGAATATTCACTATTATTTTGTTATTTTTTCCTATTGAAGCTAAAATAGAGTTCGTTTTAAAATGGCGCGCGATAAGTTCGGATTTGAGCTCAGACGGAAAATTGTGAATGTTTATTCTTGTGGAATATCACAGAAAGACATTGCAGAGATATATAAAGTTCAATATCTCGAATTATTGCTACTTTAAAAAAAAATTTCAGAAATTTGTATTATACACAGAGATGGTCGACCGCGCAAGACAAGTGTTCGGACGGACAATTTGATCATCAGACACGTGGAATAAGACCCATTTATATCTTCCTCCAAAATAACTGCAAAATTCAAATATCAGTTTCTGCTCGAACAATTCGTAGACATCCATTGCAGGTCTCTCTACTCGAACGAAGGCCTGCAAAGAAACCGCTTATATCAAAGCGTAATCAGAAAAAGCATTTGCAGTTTTCTTAAGACTATTTAAATCGGCCAGGAAATAAATGGAGGTCTGTCTTGTTTAGTGACGAATCAAAATTTAATAGTATTGGCAGCGATGACATGTGTTATACCCCTGACACACATGGGGTCTACAGACCATACTAGCATTCAATACTACATGTGTGTCAACCTATACCACCATTAAACCATTGAACAAACTGGTTTATTTAATAATTTATTTGTTATTAATTAAAATGTCGAAACCGTCGAAAAGAAATGTCCTCGGGACAATAGATATTAATATTATTATTGATACCTGGAGGGACAAACTCGAAAGAAATAAGGAGGAGTCCACCGCAACGTGCACGTATACTCCAATATGCAAAAAAAAAACCGTTTCCCATTACATTCCATGAAGGGATTGGGGAGAACTTCTCACGACCAGTGAGCTGTGCGCTTTCTAATTTTTCACTCACTGATTGGGACCTACTGTTTTTACACCGATTCCGAACGGTATTTTGAGAAGCTTTTTCATGGCTATATACTGGATAGTGTCGCCGTCACTATGCGAGGTCACCGCCTTCGAAAGAAATTTAAGGTGGTCAGAGCAGGGATCGAACCCAGGATCTCATGTACAAGAGGCGGGCACACTACCCATTGCACCACCGACGGCCACAATATGTGCCATGTGTTTTCCATGTTTCTTACCATATGATGAAATGATCAAATGTCAAATGAAACCACAATGTACATGTGTGTCACTATATTGTAGTATGTTAAACCGTAGTATTTATACAATGGTTTCTATACTACATGTGTGTCAGGGGTATTACGTTTACGTAGGAAAACGGATCGAAGCATGTTACTGCAAAAAGACGGTCAAGCATGGAGGGGGAAGTATAATGGTGTGGGGCTGCTTTTCTGGTGCCGATGTTGGTCCACTGCATAAAATTGATCGCATTATGGACCGATTTGCTTCCATATGCCGAGTACGATATGCCATTGTGGTGGGTTTTCCAGCAAGACAAGGACCCCAAACACTCATCGAAAGTGGTTAAATCGTGGTTTGGTGAAAATAGAGTTACAGTTATGGAATGGCCACCACAATCCCATCAAGAAACTCTAGGAAATCATAAACCAAAAAATTGAGTGGGAAAATTGTACAAGTTCTGTTATTTTGTTTCGACGTCTGAAAGTTGCGTGAAAATCAATCCCAATAAGCGTCATAATATCAAATATGTCAGGCTGTAATGGACAACAACGGATTTGCTAGAAAATACTCTGTTCATTTGCATTTAAATGCGCTTGATTTTATTAGTTGCATACGTTTTGGCCACTAAAAAATAAGAATGAACATATATTTTTAATATTTTTTCATATATTTTTTTAAATATCTAGGGAGTAGATCCCGTTTCCTTATTTTTAAAGCAATGAAGTATAAAATTTAAACCAAAACATGATTAATTTTATTTTCAGAAAATTTTGAAGTAATATTTCGTAAAATATGCATTTTGGTTGCATTTGCCACCACTGTACTTTTTTGATTACTTTTATTCTTGAAATACATTTGTGCTGAATTTGATTGTGGAAAATATCAGACAAAGTTAAATAAATGCCTTTTGTTGTAGACTTTGCAAGATTGTTGTCGCAGTAACACTACCTCATCAATGCGCCTTAACTTTCAAGCAAATTAGGAAAAACACGCGAACACTTTAGATTTTGTCACGACATTTGATACGAAATCAGGAAAATATTTCCCAGTGCTAATGAGCTATTAAAGTGGTTACCCACTGTACAGTTTAAATTCATCATCGCTCCGCTTTCCACCAAAGTCCCCACAGTGTGGTGAAGTGGGTATAGAAACTAGTAACATCTTTGTGGTTCGCCACAATGATCTCAAGAAGAGAAAATATAGTAACTTAACCACAAAAAGTAAAAAAGTTAAAAGTTAAATTTCAATAAAAAAAAATATACATGTATAATGCGTACAACTAAATAAAGGGTTTTTCAACAGGGACGCTACAAAAATAAATCGATAGGGACAGCAAACGACGCCACATTTTTTTCCCGCTCTTTTGACATTTCTCTTCAGTAAGGTTTGCCATTTCATCGTGGAAAGATATTCGAGCCAACAACGAATCGAAATTATTAAAATTTACTACCGAAATTTGGAGTCAGTGGCCTCAACTTTAAGAGCGCTACGTCCAATTTATGGTCGTCATAATCGTCCTACCAGATCAACAATTGAGCGTCTAGTGGAAAAATTTGAATCCACAGGCACAGTACAAAATGTTCCCGTGCCAGTGAGACAAAGAAGTGCCCGTAGTGTCGAGAATATAGCTGCCGCTGAGGCTTCAGTTCAAGAAAACCCAAATGTGTCTCTCACACGTCGTTCTCAAGAGTTGGGCATCTCTGTGATGTCGTTGTGGCGAATTTTGCGAAAAGATCTTGGCCTACATCCTTACAAGATCAAATTGACGCAAGAACTGAAGCCGCTTGACCACCATAAGCGATGAGGCTCATTTCTGGCTGAATGGCTTCGTCAATAAGCAAAATATGCGTTATTGGTCAGACAGCAATCCACACGTAATCCATGAGTCATCATTGCATCCCAAAAAAATTACGGTACGTACTTCGTTCCGTACTTCTTCCGTGATGATCAAGCCCGGCAAATTACTGTGAATGCGAATCGCTACCGTTCAATGATAACCGAATATTTTTGGCCCCAATTGGATAATATGAACTTGGAGGACATGTGGTTCCAACAGGACGGCGCCACAAGCCACACAGCGAATGCCACAATCAATTTATTGGAAACCAAGTTTGGTGAACGTGTTGTGTTATCTCACGAAATGACCCAGTCGATTTGCCGTCTCGGTCGTGCGATTTGTCGCCGTTAGATTATTTCCTGTGGGGCTACGTCAAGTCTATGGTCTATGCCAACAAGCCAGCGATGATTGATGAACTTCGTACGAATATCGAACGTGAAATTGCAGCAGTATCGGCCGATTTATGCTTGAAAACCGTCAAAAATTGGGTTCAGCGTCTGGACTTCTGCAAGCGTGCCCGTGGTGGCCATGCAAAAGAAATCGAGTTCCATACATAATGGCATCGAACGTACTTTCACAGGAATAAATAATTTCATTGGTATCTAAAACCGGTTTTGTTTTATTTAAAATAAACTTTTGTAGCGCTCTTATCGAAAACCCCTTTATTTAGCTAAAGAAACCCCAAGGAACGAACTGGTTTTGGATGTTGGCCCCAATAAAAAAAACTAACCTTGACAAGGCAAAGAAATACCTTGCGGTGGCAATTATCCTTGGCATCACCAATCATAGTGAGGCGGCAGGTTAAATTGTAGACGATGATGAGATGATGATGGAATCAGGAATTTTTCTTAGGTGCAATTTGGGAGGTAGAAAATATTTAGGATGGTCCACAAAATCAATATGATTTACATGACTTTTTATGGATTTTTATTAATATTTTGCACAAAATGATTTGAAACCACAATAACAATACGATAATGCAATGGGATAATACAATTTAAACATTTTCTTCTTATTATTATGTATTGGTCTTTTTTGGAAATTGATGGTAAATCGAATTGTTTTTTTTTTAACTTCTATTAACTTTTATTTATAATTTTTTTTTTTTGAATTTTTAAACTTGTATTTCTTTTAATTTGCATATTTAATTTTCACATAACTTTATTAGAATGTTTTGTTGTTTATTGGAGAAAACTGAAAGTTTTTAAAATCGAACGAATGTTTTCTCTTTACAGCTTAAGCCACTGATTAGACAGCCAAATTTGTGTACGACTTTTTCGATATTTTAATTCGTTTCCATGCTTAGTTTTTCAAGCAAATACTACGAATGCAAAGGTAAACACAAAAATGTATTTTCTTTCTTTGAAACTCTTTAACTTAAATCTTCAAATTAACACTGAATTGGTTTAACAAAAGTTAAAGAAAAATCAAGTGGTGGCAAAAATTATTATAATGAATTTTCTAAACACAAATTTACACCGAAATCAGAAAGAAGAAATTCACACACGACAAAGACGACGAATGAAATGTTTTCAAAATGTGAAATGTTGTGTGAACGATCAGCAGCAGCAAGCAACAGCTTCCGCAAGCAACCGACCGACGCTGTAACCGACCGAACGAAATGTTTAATGCCGCCACAACAAACAATATACATATGGATTGTAGTATTCAGTCCCAAATGGCTGAATCAGAAAGCTCAGCCCAGCCGCTCAAAGTTAAATGCGCGCCGTCGTAACAGTGCCAGAGACAGCGAAAAGCAGCAATCAAATCAACAACAAAAACTCAAAATAAAACATAAAACAACAACAAACTCAAAACAGAATAAAAAGCAAAGCATCAGAAGAGTGGTAACATTTGCAAAGCATAATAACACACACTAGAAAGAAACAACAGACGCACTCCACCGCCAGCCGTCGCCATCGCCCTTCGAGTAACAACCAACAACCACTTGGAGAAATGTAAAATGTGCAGCACAAGAATCGGACATTGTAATGACTGAGCATAGGGTTCACAGTCGAGACGCATTATGGTATGAGTTTGCGACTCATTAAGTGCACAGTGTTTTGAAATAACAAAATCAAGTTTAATCTAAAACACGCTTTTTTATATTTAAAAGAAAATCTCAACCCATTAAGTTCCACGAGGGATTGGGTAGAGCGTTTCGGGATATAAATGCAGTTTAACCACATAACTCAGAAGTTTATACAAATTTTAACACTGATAGATCCTGCCCTGTGGCCGTCGGTGGTGCAATAGCTAGTGTGCGCGGCTCTTGTACATGATAACGTGGGTTCGATCCCTGCTCAGAACACCTTACATTTCTTTCTAAGACGGTCACCTCGCTTAGTGATGGCGACACTATCGAGTACTTAGCCATGAAAAAGCTTCTCAAAATACCGTTCGGAATCGGTGTAAAACTGTAGGTCCCAATCAGTGAGTGTAAACTTAGAAAGCGCACATCTCACTGATTGTGAGAAGCTCTCCCCAATCCCTTCATGGGATGTTAAGGGACACCATTTTTTTTAGAACCTGCCCAAACATATCATTCAGGCAACCCCTAGTTTCCGAGATATGGGCGGTCCAATTTTTAATATAAAATGTACGTATCTTCGTTATTTAATAATTAATCTGGCTTCATGGCTACGGTACGAGTATTGTTTGTTGTATTATACTTCGATGTTTTTTTTAAAATAATTTGTCAAAGTTGACCCATGAATTTTGGCGTTTTAAAGGTTAATGGAGATACTATACGAGGGTTGTTATTTATATTTCGGGCCCAGCAATTAAAAAGCAATCATCTATCACTGGAAATGGTTTTATTGCTTTTCAAAATATTCTCATATTTTCAATATATTTTGCATGCGCGCAAACCAATTTTCGAAGCACTTTTTCCACCTCGATTAAGACACCTCCAAACCATGGGTTTGTTTGAACGCTTCAACAGCTGCTTCGGGCATCGAAAAACGATTGACCACGCAGTAAAAAGAAGTCATTGGGTGCCAAATCAGGGCTGTACGCCGGATGACCCATCAATTCGACATGTTGAGTGCTCAAATAGCCCATTGTTTCAGCTGATGTGTGAGAGCTCGCATTGTGCTGATGCAAAATGATCCGACTTCTCTAGTTGTGTTTCCTTATTACTTGGAACACTGTTGGCAAAAAGATGGTGGTATATCACTCAGAATTGACCGTCCTACGTTCCACTGAAGGCAATGTGGTCACATGACCGGTTATACCAAAAAAACGCGATCACTTGCTCCGATGTGCGTCTTCCACGAACAACTTTTGTTGGATTTAGCTCGTCTTGAAAGACCCATCGGTCGATTGCTGTTTTGTTTCGGGCTCATACCCATAGATTCATGATTCGTCAACTGTGACGATGTTATACACTAAATTTGAGTTACCGCGATTGTATTCTTTCAACATTTCTTTGCTCCAATAGACACGAGCCCTTTTTTTTGAGCATTCGTCAACTTATGTGGGATCCAACGAGAACAAATCTTTATCACGTCCAAATGAACATGCAATACCTTATTGATACCTGCCATACTAATTAATGCCCTAGGAAGCCTCAATCTCACGGTATGTCATATGTCGGTCTTGCTTTATCATTTCCTGCAAAATGGCCGAAGTTGGACGACCTTCACGAAATTCATCCTGGAGCGAATGGCGTCCGAGTCTGAACTCTTGGTACCAGCGATTTACAGCGTTTCATCACTAAAAGTCAAAATATGTTGATTAAGACACTCTTCTCTCGATACTCCACGCCGAAAATCGTAAAAAATCGTGAAAATTGTCACGGGTTAATTTAATTTTCAACACACTGGAAATACAATAAATAGTGCTAAAAACGTTCTATGTATGTTTAAGCTAAAAATGTCAAACTTTCTAATGGAAGTTCCAGTTTGCATCTGGCAACACTAGTACTGCCAAGACCCGAAATATAAATAGCAACCCTCGTATAATGGCGGGTTTTGATTACACCGCTTGCTTAGATTATCACTTATTTTGTATAAAGAGCTAAGCGATATTAAGCGGCAATTGAAATTACCGCTTCCATTTCAGTCTTATGCAGTTGCCAGTTTGAATAAAAACTGAAAAACAGTGTTTGATATCGTTATTGTAAGTTCTAAGACAAGAATATAGAATATAAACATTTGCAAGAATACCTGCAGACAATGGGTTAGAATAGAGCGACTATATATGTATATATTTCCGTTTTGCACAGGCACAAAGTTGCCAGTATGAAAAACATCAGAAAAACTGTATTGGATATCATAATTATGAGTTCAAAGACAACATATGCAAGAATAACAAAAAACCGTGCATTAAAGCAAGACGTTGCAAGCTGGCGATTTTCGCTTGGTTTGTAGTAACCAAAACGCCAAACTAGCGATAATTTAATATAATATATTTACGATTATTATAGTATACTAATATGTGAGGAGTCGCAGAACAAAACGTGCCTTTTTGATTATTTCAAAATGTTGGGAAATACAAGATTATTATTTTCATCCGATTATACGATAAAATTACGACATTTTAACATCACTAGTTATAATCTCTAGCCTAGGAGAAGAGAAGAAAAATTATGCAAATATGTTTTTTCCAATACAACTTAACCAAATTTATGCAGACATCAAAAAACATTTTGTAAAAAAATACAAAAAGTCACGTTTTGTTCTGCGACTCCTCATCGTCTTGCTCTAACGAATGGTTTTTAGTTGTTCTTGAATATGTGTATATTGTTCTCTTCGTCTTTGGCTCACAATATCGGTATCCAACACTGTTATTCTGATTTTTTCACACTGGCAACTTTCTGGCTTTTCAACCGGAAATACATATGATCGTCTTGCCCTAACGCATGGTTTGTAGTTGTTCTTGCGAATGTTTATATTCGATATCCAACATAGTTTTTCTGATAAAACCGACAGTTTAGAATAACTGATTTTAGGTTTATTCGAAAAAGGACTTTTTCGGAAAAACGGGTTTCGATTTCACAGAATGGAAACAATTGGTGAAACCGGTAAAATTGCGGTTTTATATACGGTTTCTTTTTTCGGTTTTTCCGTTTCGTGTGGAAAACAATATATTTAAAATTTTTGTGGGAAAATTAATACAAACTCAGTACAATATAAATTTCAATCACAGTGAACACATGCAAACAACACACAGCGTTCGCATCACGTACGTATGTAGTTGTTGTACAACAATAGTCTCTGCTTAAAAATACATAAGTATGATGGTGTTGACGTAACGGCAGCGAACAAACAAGCAGGTCGTCATCGCCAAAGAGTATTGAATAGTATAAAGAACTCATGGAACGAATTGTATAACTCAAAATCACTAGCGACATCTGGCGAATGATTCAAAATTTATTACTCTCTTATTGTCCTAACTTGTTCCATTCATAATTTTGGTGTGAAACATTCATGCTTTTTGTATTGTTTTATGTAATAACATTGTCGAAATGGTGCATTTATATTGAAATATTATATAAAGAGAATAAGACTCGTTTATGCTCTTTTACTCCGACTCTCTACATGAGAGCGGAAAAAGAGTGCAATAAGTTCTCTATACTATTCAATACTTTTTGTCGTCGCTCTGTTTATGACAAAACGGAAACAATTATTTCAGTGAGCTAAATATTGCTTTATTTATTTTAACAATATTATATCTAATGTTAAAGCAGATGTTAGAAAAAAGAAAGTGCAATAGCAAAAGAGCTTTCAGCACAAAAAAAACCATTTCAAACCACAACAAAACAATTTTAAACTAAATGTCATGTATAATGAAAGTAAGTACATTTCGTATAATGTCTTTTGGAATTGACTGCATTCTGGGCATCATGTAAACCTTGATCAATACTTATTATCCCTTCTGCACAAATTGGGTCAAAATGACGCATATACAATTGTGGGTCATTTTGACCACCAATGCTCGGGAATGCCCTATGGTCCTTCTGCGAAAAGAGTTGTGCCAAAGATCCAGGAAGCTGTAGTAGCCGACACTCCCAGTTCATTGAAGATCATTCAATTTCAAGATTCTCCCTCATGCTTTTTGGGTAACTGGGAAAAAGACAAAGATGTTTCAGTTTGTCCAAATACCAAAAACTCCAAAAAGCAGTCATTCCGTTGCAAAACATACAAAAATTGTATATGCAAACAACATTATGTGTATAAGTATAAACTGCCAGAATTAATCTTCTTGTCTTAAAATAAATTTTGAAATTGTATATTTATGTTCAAATAATAAAAAAAAAATTGGTTTACCGTTATACTGATGTGTTTTTGATATTGGGTCAAATTGACCCACAAATTGTTTATGAGGGGTATAATGTGAATTTGTGCAGAAGGGTTAAATAAAGTTATTAATGTTTAAAAGAGCTTGCATTTTTTTTTTATTTTAATTAATTTATTAGTAAAATTTACTAATGTATTCATAGAAATCGAACAGGTACCGTGTAACAAATGAGTTTGAATACTCATTGACATTTTTTGTCTTTTTCCCTTTGTGCGTAAAAAGAATCATTATTATTAAAAATATAACACCAATGTTCCGATTTTTTAATATAAATTTCCATTAAAAATCACATGAAAATAAAAAGAATTGAAATGAATTAGACCAGATTATATCAATTCAACTGAAGTGGATTAAATTTAATTGGATTAAATTGAATTGGATTAAACTGTATTGAATTGGAGTGAACTGAATTGAATTAAATTGAATAGAATTTAACTGAACTGAATTGAACTGAACTGTACTGAAGTGAACTGATCTGAAATGAACTGAATTGAATGATACTGAACTGAATTGCATTGAACTGAACTGATTTGAATTGAATAGCATTGAATTGAGTTGAATTGTATTGAACTGAATTGAATAGCATTGGATTGAATTGAATTGTATTGAGTTGAATTGTATTGAGTTGAATTGTACTGAATTGAATTGGATTGAATATTGTTATTCGCGTATCAAACTCAAGATTCCATAGCTATATTTAAATTTGACATTCCGTTTAATTTTTGTGTGTATCATATTCTAATTTGGAATGTATGTGTAATATAAAATTCATAAGTTTAACTTATATTCAAATTAAACTCTGTGATATTTACTTTGAAACATTTGAAAAATGTTTGAAAATTAAATTCTCGATCAAATGATTAGAACCACTTAAATTTCTGTTTTTAGTAGGTCATATCTTTTTAAATTGTTTCTCAATAGCTAATATGTTACTACCTTCGGAAAGGGCATTTTTTAAGATTGCAAAAACAATGACAACATTAAAGTTTAATGCGACAGTATTATAAAGGTCATTTTCCAAAACAAGACAAAAATTAATAAAAAAAAAAAAATCCGTTCATATGATTAGACCCATAGAGTATCTATGATTAGACCCATCTCTCTCAGTATTTTGATGGCATTTAGTGTGTTGCATATGGGCGGTTGCATGATGGAAATTATTGCTTTAATAATACCAGATAGAGGCAATGGCTCAAACCATCCAACAATAAATCAGCAACCCTATAAAATTATTAAAAAGGATTCTAGAAAATAAAGAAATAAAAATAAGAGTTGATCCATTAGATCTTATTGGAGCTAAAAGAATTTTAAATTCATAATATAAAGTAATTAAAATGGTATTTCAGCATTTCGATTTGTGCGTTAAAATTTTTTTGTTAATACAACACAAATATAATACTTTTAATTTTCACAGTTTTTCATCAAAACGATATGAAAAATTTAAGTCAACAATTTTTGTAATTCCACCTGGTTTAAGACAATCTACGTCAAATAACTCTCTGTCGCACATACCGCACCACGAATAGTGTGAAAGGAAATGTCAGATGAGAGGAATGGCAGCTCTATATGACATTGCTCTATGGTTAGACCCATTTAACTAATTATTTTTTTTTTAAATGCATTATTTTATAATTTAATAATAAGAACCATTAATATTTAGTTTATTGATAATATTGTAGACTTTTTACTACTGGGTGCTAACGCTGTGTTTAAAACAACTGCAAATATACTGCTTTGTATTCATTCATTCATTGATTCATTCATAATCCAAAGATGTCTTAATCCAGGAGTCCTTAATGGCTTGAACTAGTGATTCCTTATCGTCGAATTGTCTTCCTCCTTCATAAACCGTGGGGGAAAGCCAACCCCAAACATTTTCAATTATGTTTGGGTCGAGAGAATATGGTGGCCAATTACGAAGACGAACATTTTGGTTTGAAGTGAATTCTTTTACAACTCTGGCATTATGAATAGGAGCATTATCTTGTTGCAGAATTGGTCCAAAAATATCATTTACTTTAGGAAAAGCTGATTCTAACAGAGTCTTGTAAGTTTCTCCTGTAATTTTTGCACTTTGAAATTCTAAATCGATTGTGGTGTAATACGAGTACGTTATTGCACCCCATACCATAAATCCGCCTTCTCTGCTGGTGATGACGATTTAAAAATAGCTCCTCTTTTCTCGTATCGTGAAAAGAATAATTGTTGCCAACTGGCCCAACTAAATTCAATTTCTTTTCATCACTACAAAACACAGTACGCCAATCGTTAATATGACCTCTTACTTGAACATTCCACGTTATATGCTCTCTACCAACTTGTAAACGATTTTCTTTGCGCACATTATTCTCTGTTCTAATTTACGCTATCACCTAAACTGACAGCTGTTAAATTTTTTTATATTTTTGGTTGGCAACACTTTACCGCAAAAATGACGGTTAATTCAAACATTGCGTGAATTTTGGGACACCCTTTTTTTGGGTTCCAATACATAAGAAACCCACTATTATGAAAAAAATCAAAAATTTTATCGATAACCCCAACTTCAACATTCGATGTCTTGAAAACTGGGCAAGGTATTAATTTTTTCTATTTGTTTTGTCAACCAAGTGTTAACTGAACGTGAGAAACATGTGCATGTGAGGCCTTCTTATTTTCGAACTCGAAACGAAATCTTGTGCATCATCGGAAGACATGTGCATAAGAAATACTGTGTCGTTCTGTGCAATATTTCCTATATTTGTACTGCGGAAATATACACTTACTTTTCAATTCAGCAACATGATATGTAATCTTGTGTATCCAATCGGAATGAAAACGGATCTCCTCGGAAGGCAAGCATGGCAGGGACGGTCAGTGGCTAAAAAATAGGATTATAGGAGATAAGTGTGTTCAAATTTGATAAAATGTGAAATATCTCCTATATGTTGTATGACTAACCAATTGGTTGTGACCAAAAATCGGGACACTATGGGTACAGAAGCTCAATCTTTTGGTTTTAAATTATAAATTAAGGAAAAATACATGTATTTGGTTATAAGAGTAAATACATAAAATAAAGCATATTATATTAAATATAATCCTTCTGCTACTTTAGATTAAAGTCGGGATTATACAACAAAACCCAGAAAACTCTTGCAAAAAGCGGGACGGTTGGTCAGGTTATATATGACCGAACTATAACTAAGTTTCGAAAACAAAACGAAGCGGAATCGTGTCCATGCAATAGGAATACATTGATCTTCCCTGAAGAAATGGATTGGTTAATCTGTATAAACGAAATATCATCATATTTTCAGATAATAGGAGTTATTAGGGAAATTTCAGGTCCGGAAATCGAAAATGTTGAATTGGCTGGCATTGGTTTAAAAGAAAATATATTGAATGAAATTTCAATGAGGTTTATATTTGTATATATTTTGCTACGATCAAGTGTGCTTTAAATTTCAATTGATGTATTTTGAATTTCAATTATAGTCCTTTAAATTCTAATTGATGTCTTTTGAATTTCATAAAGAATTTTAACATTTCAATGGATGTATTTTCAGTTTTAAATAGAATTTTCAATTAATATTTTTCAAAATTAAGTTGATACTTTTTGAGTTTCAATTGGAAATGATGTAGATTTGCGTAAAATAACTTGTTGGTTTTGGGACAAACTCAAACAAATATACCAATTGTAGAACCCGGAGTAGAACAGGTTATTTTACAGTATACGATGGTCCACAACTACACCATTTACAATTAAAATTTGAAAAAAATCACGTTAATTTTGAAAAATCTCAATTGAAATTTGAAAATTATATTTGAAATTTGAAATACATCAGTTGAAATTTAAAAATTTTATTTGAAATTTGAAATACATCAATTGAAATTTGAAAAACATCGATTGAAATTTGAAAGACATCAATTGAAATTTGAAACACATCAATTGAAAATTGAAATGAAAATTTGAAAGGCATCAATTGAAATTTAAAATTCGTCACTTGAAATTTAAAAATTATTAACCGATTTTATGTATTAAATTTTCAAATTTCAATTGATGTATTTTAAATTTCAATTGATGTTTTGCAAATTTCAATTGCTGTATTTCAAATTTCAAATAGAATTTTCAAATTTCAATTGATGTATTTCAAATTTCAAAAAGAATTTTTAAATTTCAATTGATATTTTTCAAATTTCAATTGGAAATGGTGTAGTTCTTTGTAGCCGAATGTTTAACTAGGTATTGCAGAGCCGTCGGTGGTGCAATGGTTAGTGTGCGCGGCTCTTGTACATGAGAACGTGGGTTCGATCCCTGCTCTGACCACCTTAAATGTCTTTCGGCGGCGGTCACCTCGCATACTGACAGCAACACTATCGAGTATTTAGCCATGAAAAAGCTTCTCAAAATACCGTTCGGAACCGGTGTAGAACTGTAGGTCCCAATCAGTGATTAAAAAAACTAAAAATCGCACAGATCACTGGTTATGAGATGCTCTCCCCAATTCCTTTATGGGATTTAATGGGAAACCATTTATTTATTATTTTTTATGGCAGGGCAATGTCTTCCATTTCTATGTACATGATGGCGTGTAATTTCCCCAAAAATTAAGCACCTTTAGTATCATCGGACGGTTCTGCTGTAAACCCTGTTCCGTAACACTGTGCAACGCACAATAATAACCAAGCAGAACAAGTAGGGAAAGAAGAATATAGATTTAGCAACACAAGGTAGAGAGAAAAGTACATGAAAATAAACAAACACAAAACGCAAAAAAAATTGCCGCGAATCCAGAACAAAATGCATTCACCATAATAAAAACCACAAGACAAATCAAACAAAATTGTAATCAAGGAAAAATTCAAAAAAAAAATGTCCGTTCCTTTCCACTCAACTCATAGCCAAAGGCTTAATAAACTGATCTAGCTAAGCAACCATCAAGTCCATCTATGTATCTACTCATCCATCCAACCAGCGACCCATACCTCCAGTTGCGGACCCAACTGGCCAGTAATCTATTAATAACCTTCCTCTACATCTAAACATTCAAATGAAAGCAACGACGCGAATGAGGAAGAAGTCTGGAATGAATGACTGATCTCTCTCGCTGCTCTCTAGTTTTGTTGCGTTTCTTCCACACCGATTTTGCACTCTATTATTTTGTTTTTCACGGTCTTCCTAACTAAGATGATGATGATAATCTTGATATTACCACGTTTTGGCTTAAGAAAGTCTAAACTAAAAAGAAAAAAAGCAGAGCTTCGTTCTTTGTTTTAAGCCTCTGAACACAGACTAGAGAAATGATGTGTAGAAGAGCAACACCAATCAAGACAGTCAGTCGTTTCTTCTTGTTGATCTAAAAGGGCTGTCAGAAAGAAAATTCAAGCTCCATAGCCAAATAATCAACCAAGCAAAGAGGCAGCACCAACCATCGTCAGCAGCAACATCATTTCATGCTTCTGTGATCTAAAGTTGTACAACACAACTATCCAAGAAGCAATGAGACACAGAGAGACAGACTTCCATCATAACTGATGTTGACTGAAACTGAACGCACGACGACCAACAAACTGTCAGTTATGAGCCATCTCATACAACTCTAGACAAGATGAACACGTACCTAGTATATATTGTACTGTGTGTGTGTACGTACTACAGCCAACCCTATTGGACTACTCGGGCAAAAAAAAAGAGACTTTCCGCAAAGGTAAAAAAGATGAAAGTTATACCCGAGAAAAAATTTTAGATACTTGAAAAAATTGTAGATACTCCAACTTAGAAAAAATAACGAAAGAAGTCTTTGGACGAAATTGAGTTATGGTACTACGGTGATCTCTTCAGGAAGTACCACAAGACAAATTTTGATCTAATTCGAACGATATTTCCGGAAGTTATATCTCAGAGACTTTTTATTTATAGCTTTATATATCAAAACTTCACGTGGGTTAACAAACTAATCTAAAATAAGATTCAATACAACTCAAAATCTGTTTCGGAAAAATATCTTATGTCATTAAAGATTGTTTTTCCAAAATAAAATATGTCTTTTTATAGTCAAAACAGCGAATATAATTTAATATATATGTATGTGTTTTTGTGATACAAAAACAGCTGTGTTTGTTGCATTGTTTATGCTCTCTCGAGAGCAAGAGAATAAAAGAGGGACAACGAGAGAGTCTATCTTGTAAGTGTGTATCGCTATTTTTGTATTATTCTTTCAGTGAGTGATTCATAAATATTCCTGAAATAAGTGTGATAAAAAAACACAAGTAATTAATCCCCGATTGGTTTGCATGAACTTGATTTGTATATAAATATCTTGTTTGTGTACCAACTAGAGTGTCCAAAAAACCGGAATTTTTTGGAAACCGGTTTTCTGTTTGTTCGAAAAATCAATTTTTCAAGAAAGCTGTTTTCGGTCTGTTCGAAAAATGGATTTTTCAAGAAACCAGTTTTCGGTTTTTAATTTTGGCAAAAATTGGTGAAACCGGTTTTTTTCTGGTTTTTTTTGGCTTTAAATTAAATTAAACATGTAGAACTTACAAGAACTTACTTGGGGTAGCTCTCCCCAATCCCTTGATGGCAAGAAACGGGAAAACCATTGTTTTTTACTGCCAATAGCTGGCTATACTCCTTTCAGTACTTCCTACAAAGTACTATGGGCGGATTTATTAAGGTGTTCGTCTAAAGAAAATTATTTTTTGTCACTAATGGTGTTACAGTTCGTTCAAGTGCAGTGTCACGGTGTTGCGATGGCTGAAAAGTCTGTCTTTAGTTGGTGTTTGGATGCAAATATAACGTGTTTGTTGCTTGTCGCAATTATAGTACACTTGTGTCCAAACACATTGTGTTTGCTATTCCATATTACATGTTTGAGACACAACAATTAATACATTACAATATATGTTTTTGTGACCCAAATGTGGCTTTGTTTGTTGAAAACTGCGGAAAAGAAAAACGTGACAGACAACAAACACGTTATATTTGCATCCAAACACCAACTAAAGACAGACTTTTCAGCTAAAGACAAACATATAACATATATACATGTTTCCTGCAATATCTTGCTGGGACCAATTTTATCATCGTGTGTATTCTTACGAAAAAAAGATTAAGTTTTCGCAAACCATTATTTCAATATGAACAAACATTTTTATGTGAGTGTATCCAGCATCAGCAACAAAGGAATCATCAGCTTCATTTTCATCAGCAGAGAATTAAAAGAAGTAAAAGTTCGTTAAACTGACAATGGGTTTCATTGGGGTTACCTTATAAGTCTTATTGCTCAAAAGCAAAACACACACACAAACCATCTGACTCAAAGCAGAATCAAAAATTATAAAGGAAGAAATACACGAATCAACTATAAAAAATAAAACAAAAATATATTCAAAACTACAAGCGAAATTTACACACTTATCCACAAAGATACAACAAAAATGTTTTTCATCGACTGCTAAGAAATCGCACACAAAAGAAACGTCGAAGTAAAAGAGGTAAATGAAACAATGAAATCTGGAGAAGTTTATTTTAGAACTTTAGAAAAGAAATAAGAAATATGAAAAGAACTTGGGAAAAAAAGAAATACCTAATCTGTCAATATCTAATATATTTAAGATTAGTATTATGTAAATATATTTTATAAATTATATTTTAACTTTAGGGATCGAAACTGAAACCGGTTGATACAAAATTTACGTTCGATTTTACTGAAGAATGTCTTTGGAATTTGAAGGTGGCTAGAGTTCGATACATAACTTTGACAATGAAAAAGTAATTAATATTTCCAACTTTTTATCAAATTAAATTTATGATAAACTTCACTATGAAACAATTGCATTAATAACCTCTCTTAAAATTTCATTAGCCAACAGCCATATTTGGCAGAGGTACTACCTAAGAGCTATCTATATGGAAGCTTTCAGAATTTGGATAAATCAGATACGGCTGTCATAATAATGCTATCAGATTTCTCAATCATCAATATTTTCGAGATATCCCTGAAAAACCCCGGAAAATCTCACGGTTTGGTCTATTTACCAAACCTTAAATTCTGCCGTAGATTTGCTGGTAATTAATTTTGGATAAATTGGATACTGCAGTCTCAAATATGTTTTCAGTTTTCCTAACCCAGGAATTTTTCGATAAATCACATAAACAAATGTCTTTGTGTAATATGAAAACCCTGGTAAATGTTCCAGAAAAACGCAAAATGTTTTTTTGATTACTGTACATAACCCATCTAGAATTAATTCCCAAATCTCCGACAGAATTTAAACTTTGGTAATTATGGCCGTCGGTGGCCTGATGGTTAGTTAGTGTGCGCGATTCTTGTAGCTGAGAAAGTGGGTTCGATCCCTGCTCTGACCACCTTAGATTTCATTCGACGACGGTCACCTCACTTTAGTGACGGCGACACTATCGAGTACTAAGCCTTGATGAAAACGGTTCTCAAAAATACCGTTCGGAACCGGTGTAACACCTGTTGATCCCAATTAGTGAGTGTAAAACTATAAAGCGCACAGATCACTGACTGTGATAAGCTCTCCCCTATCCCTTCACGGAATGTTATGGGAAACTATTACTTATTTATTTTAATTTAGACAAATAATTTAGTTCATCGTTATGTTGTACGTGATATCTTGAAAACTACAGATGATCTAGAAAATCCAAAACAATGGTCGAGATTACCGCCTCCGTTTTATCCAAAGACATTTCAGAAATCAGTGGTAAAACTAAGGTGGACATAGGTAGAAGGTATTTTACTTTAAGAAAATTATACAAATTTCGGATATTTTTTTTACCCAATATCTCGAAAACTAGACGCTCTAAAAAAAATTTAACAACATTTTTAAAAATAGAAGTATTTACGATTTATCCTAAATCAAGACACAAGAATTCGATAAAAATGAAAATCAGGTACGAGGGCGGATCAATAAGTAGGTGACTTTTAGAACTTCCCTCGTAGTTATATGAAATGCAACACTGCGCCCATCAAATACCACCTGCTAATAGACTACTGTCAAATTTTGAGCAAGTTCCGTCATTTACTTTACGTTTCACAGCTGTTCAAAATATGCAACCTCGTGATTTTTTTGTAAAATTGAAAAAAGTGAATTTCGAGTGCTCATTAAACATTATTTTTTGCTCAATCAAACTAAAGAAAAGGTTGATAAATACTATGCGGACTCTGCACCATCGATTTCAATGGTAAACAAGTGGTTTACTGACATTCGTTGTGGTCGCACAACTACAAATGACGCTGAACGTTGTGGACGGCCAATTGACGTCAATACACCCGAAAATGTCGAAAAAATCCACGATATGGTGTTGGCCGATCGAAGAGTAAAAAGTGCGTGAGATTATTGATGCCATAGGCATTTCATATGGCAGTGTGGTTTCGATTTTAAATGATCAGTTGGGTTTAAGAAAGCTGTCTGCAAGATGGGTGCCGCGTTTGCCCCTACAAGTTATCGTGTGACAACTTCAAAGGATTGTTTGGAGTTGCATGAATTGGGCTACGAATTTGTTCCTCGTCCGCCATATTCTCCGGATTTAGCCCCCAGTGACTATTTCCTATTTCCAAACCTAAAGAAATGGCTAAGTGGAAAGAGATTTAGCTCCAACGATGAAATTATTGATCAAACAAATACCTATTTTAAGGACCTAGAAAAATCCTATTTTTTGCAAGGGATACAAAAATTGGAGAAACGTTGGTAGTCTAAGTGTATTGAGCTAAAAGGACATTATGTTGAAAAATAAATTTTGTTTTGCCAAAAAAAACTGTGTTTCATTCAAAAAGTCACGGACTTATTGATCCGCCCTCGTAGCTAAAGTTTTTTGAATTTGCATTTGGACAGGAAATTCAAGTTAAACAACAAATTATAACTGGCATATAATTAATTTGCCCCATGTATGGGCCACATCCGCACAAGACGTCTTGAATAGTCATTCAAGACATTTGCTTTTTTTCCAAGACATTTAGCCAAATTCTTCAGTATTCTAAAAAAAAAAGCAATCGCGTATGTGTAAGAAGCTGTACAGCACAAAAAGACAATATCTAAGTGTGACATATGATTCCGTTACGAGTTCGAGACTGATCCGTTTCTTCGTACATTTTTGTCGGAAACGGACATTCATTGCGGACACATAACGAATCCGTTTCCGTATGAAATTCGTTTGGAAAAAGCGGACCGTTTCTTGTACTATTTCGGATACGTCTCGGAATTCATATTCGAATCCGTTTCGGGTTCGTTTGTTGTAAATAAAATGGATTGAAGACGGAACCATTTTTATACATTTTTTGGGGAGTCGAAACGGACCCGATAAATCGCAATTTCACTGATTCACTTTTCTATGTTTTTAAGAACTCGTTACGTGTTCGAGACGTATCCGCTAAATCGCTATTTCACTGACTCACTTTTCTATGTTTTTATAGACTCGTAACGGGTTCGAAACGGATCCGCCAGATCAAGATTTCACTGATTCACTTTTCTACGTTTTTACGGAGTCGTAACGGGTTCGAGAAGGATCCGCTAAATCGATATTTCAGTGATTCACCTTTGTATGTTTTTACGGACTTGTAACGGGTTCGAAACGGATCCGCCAAATCACAATTTTACTGATTCACTTTTCTATGTTTTTATAGACTCGTAACGGGTTCGAGACGGATCTTCTAAATCGCAATTTCACTGATTCACTTCTTTATGTTCTTAAAGACTCGTAACGGCTTCGAGACGGATCCGCTAAATCGCTATTTCATTTGTCTATGTTTTTACGGGCTCGTAACCGGTTTGAGACGGATCCGCTAAATCGTTATTTTACTTTTCAACGTTGTTACGGGCTCGTAACGGGTTCGAGACGGATCCGCTAAATCGCTATTTCACTTTTCTACGTTTTACGGGCTCGTAACGGGTTCGAGACGGATTCACTAAATCGCTATTTCACTTTTCTATGACAGATCTGCTAAATCGCAATTTCACTGATTCACTTTTCTATGTTTTTACGGGCTCCTAACGGTTTCAAGACGGGTCCGCCAAATCGCTATTTCACTTCTCTATGTTTTCACGGACTCGTAACGGGTTGGAGACGGAGACGGTAAATCGCAATTTCACTGATTCACTGTTCTATGTTTTTACGGACTCGTAACGCGTTCAAGACCGATCCGCCGTCTATGTCTTTACGGGCTCCTAACGGGTTCGACACGGATACTCATCCCATTTTTTGCACATTGGGATACTACTACTTCTACTTCGCTTTTTTTTGTGTACACACATATGCGAAATACTTGATTGTCGCAACTTTGCTACAGTACATGTCTTGAACAAAATGAAATGTCTTGAATGACCATTCAAGACGTCTTGTGCAGATGTCTAGTAGGTAAAAGGATTTTAAATTTACCATAAAGTGAAGATTTTAGGATGTTTTTCAATTAATATCTCGAAAATTATAGTTCACACAGAAACCCTGAAAGCATTTGTAAGATCCCCATAAATGATTTATCTAAAACTAACACCACTTCGGTAAACAGTAGTCTTGACAGTTCATATTTGACAGTCGTGAAGTAGAGACGTGGCAAATTTATTATGGAAAAATATTCGATTATCCAACGTGTTTTAATCGTTAAAACATTTTATCAAAATCAATCATCGATTACTGTGACGATAAGAAAATTACGTGAAATTTTTGGGAGAAACAACCTGCCAACAAAACCCACTATTTGTCGTGTAGTGAATGATTTCGAAGAAAGAGGGTCTGTAGCTGATAGGCCCAAGCATGGACCACAACTTACTGCAAGATCGGCTGAAAACATTACTGCTGCTCACGAAAGTGTTCAAAACAATCCATCAACCTCAATTCGACGCCGTGCTCAGAATCTTGGTCTTCAAAGAACAACTTTGGCCACAATTTTGCACAAGGATTTGCATTTGTTTCCATTTAAGATTCAGTTGACACAAGAGCTTCTTCCACAAGACCATTCGCAAATGACAACCTCGAATTTCATGAAAAAATCATGAGTTACAAGGCACATTTTCATTTGAATGGATATGTGAATAAACAGAATAGTCGGTTCTGGGAATGGAAAACCCTCAAATTATTCATCAGTCACCTTTGCATCCATTAAAAGTGACAGTCTGGTGTGCAGAATTCCGGTGCTGTTAAGGTTTTTCGTTTTCTCATACTCCGGTTAATTTAACAGGATGTTAGACGTTTTACCCTGGCAACTCTGATGAAATGTATGAATATAGTTGTTAGCACTGTAAGATATCAGCTGTTTACTTTATTATTGTTTTTATGCGTAGTGTAATTTATTCAAATTATGGCGAAAAACAATTAAAAAAGACCCCGTGGGAAGAACTTCTCGGGTGCGGAGGAACATTCACTTCTTGACCATGTGGAAGAACGCAAGTCAATTTTATAAAACCAAATACTTAAATCATATCAACATGAAAACAAAACAGCTGTTATCAACAGTTGTCGAAATACAAAGTCGTCGAAAAATTAGTATACCGGAAAATAAACAAACATGCTTATTAATTTATTCCCCTAAAGACTAACTCATATAAAGTGCATTCAGTCCTCGTTTTGAAATTATTTATGAGAAAATAGGAAATTAAGTTATCAATAAATCATTCAAAAGCTCTCAGTAAATGCGTTTTTAATTAATAGAAAACATTTTTGTTTGGGTTGAGATAATCCAAAATTTGTTTGTGACATCTGCTAATACGGTTGTGACACCCTCTAAATTCGGGTATGCCAACCTCTAATTCGGTTACAACAACCTGTAATTCGGTTCTGATGACGTCTAGTGTGATTATGACAATCTCTAAATTCGGTTGTGGCTACTGCGGTTGTCTTAACCGAATTTTTCTGTGATTGTAGAGTAGTAGTATTAAGCTACTCACTTTCAACATGTTTTACGATTCTATCGTTAAGGACAAAGCAAACGAAGTATAAGAAACAAAAAACAAGTAATATTTGATTTGATCGTAAGCGAGTTAAATTTTTCCGAAACTAAACGAATCGATTTCAAATAATCGGATGAAGCTTGCTGTATACTTGTATTTCGTCACCTAAAATGCAAACAGACGTAACTACACTTTTATTTATTTTACAGGAGAAGCAAAAAACGTTATAAAATCTGTGAAAATAAAGTATTTCTTGTAATTTTTTCAAAGTATAATTACAGTATGGAGACGTATTTATTTTTTGAAAAACTTTTTATTTTTTTGTATGTTAAAGTTTTTATTTTAGTTACGTCTTTTTCACTTGCTTTTATCTGAAACAAAAAGACGTAACTACACTTTGCCTTCTCATTTCTCATTATTTCTACTTCTTTTCTGTGACTATCAAATTGATCCTTTGACATGTTATTCGCTTTCTATGATACACACAAGTCACACTGATCATTTCTTGGTTTGCAAATTGAATAATTGAGGGCATGAGAATTAAAACTCGGTAAAGACCATTTTTGCAACTTTTCAGGAGAAGCAAAAAACTGTTTTCTGTTTACCTTGTTTTCATACTCACTGACAATATGGATGTACTTTGATGCTCCCTAGTGGCCAAACTAGGAACTATAGAGGTGTGGATGTTATATCAGAGGGTGCGCCTTGGTCTAGAGAACAAGAATATGTGAAAAAACGCATTTCACCAAAAATGGTCTTTACCGAGTTTTAATTCTCATGCCCTCAATTGCGTTCTTTCAACTTTTCCATAAAATTGGGAAACGATATGGGCGAAATTTCATGTTCTTGCTGTGCTTTGCATACATTTGAGTGTAAGACTTAAAGTTTGCCTCGAAATATAATTTACTAGTGTACTGTCGAAGGTAATGTGACTCCAACTTTGGAATTCCTTCCAACCACTTTTCAAAAAAGCTTAGCCGTTTTTCATATTGGGAATGTTGTTTTCCTTTTTTCGCTCAGATCTTATTTACTTTTGATTTTCAGGACTTATTTGGGTACAATGTAATCCACTAGAATTTAACCAGTTTCTCACCATTTTTGACTGCAAACTTGCACTTTGTATTCAAACGTCTAGAATTTTCTGCACAAATAAGTTTTCTATTTGAGCATTCAACGAGATTTATTACGTAGAGCTTTTTCTGTTCCCACGTCATCTTCCAGAAAAGAGTAAATATTTCCTCACGTTTATTTTCCGAAAAAATTGCGCAATGTCGTACTGAACTTTTTAGGCAAAAGTTAGATGTAGAAGTTTCTCTCATTTGTCTCGGCATCCTATCACAGAGAATATTTCCTTTGGACAAAGTTTCGTATTTCATTCCATTCATTCTTTTTGTTTTGATATCATGTCTCTTATTCTGTGTAATTTTCTTTGAATTATCACTTTTTAAATTATCTTCATGAAATTTTCGCAATCGGAATTCATTTCACTTATTTTCACTTCTTTATTAAGCCAACTCACACAATACATGTGTTTGAATGGTTTTCATAAATACAAGAGTGTAGTTACGTCTTTTTGCATTAAGAAATACATGAAGTTGTAGTTACGTCCGTTTGAATTTCTTTAATAAACTCGCCGTTTTTGACGGTAGGCGCCTACAATTTTTGTGAACATGTAGTTTGATATAACGAACAATAATCAATCAAAAACTCAATTTCGAATTTTTCTGTAGTTACGTCTGTTTGCATTTTAGGTGACGATTTGTATTGTTCGTGTGTGGTTCTATCAGCGAAGACACACAAACTATAAACAAAAACTACAAATTTGTTTCTGGGCAACCATGGTACAAACACAAGTTAGTAGCAGGAGGAGTTGTTGCAATTGTGGGCAACAACAAACATTTTGTTTTTTTCCGCACTTGGCTTCTCTCAAATTCACCACAAATGTAAGTAAAAGTACAAAAACGAAATACACATCTCTTGACAGTTGGCAAGTACCACGGTTTGAAAAAATTCAAATCAGCTGATCTAACAATACAAGCGTTGAGCTACTGAATGAAATTTGTCGTTATTTGATAGTGTCGTTTTCATCAGTGATGAGAAATGTGATGCAATTGGTAAAAAAATTCTAGTCCCAATTTTATTATGCCATCATATTGTCGCTTGTTAGGCTACAGACACTAATCGGGATTGCATAGACTAATCGGGAAAGTATCGCAGCAATTTTATTCGTTTCATGCTTGGACTTGGCTCGGTTAACTTGTATTTTACCCGCTCATGAATGTTGGCAGTTATATTTTGTTATTTCAAATAAAAAATCAATGAGTGTTCGAACTCACGGGCGATGTGTTAACACCTTTTTGTTACACGGTACCTGTTCGATTTCTATGAGCACAATACCAAATGTTACATTGGAAAATAAAAAAAGAATAGTTTTTGTGATGAAGGCTCTTTTGCTATTACACTTTCTTTTTTCTTACATCTACTTTAACATTCGAACATTAGCATTAGCTCACTGAAACAATTGTTTTTGTTTCGTCATAAACAGAGCGACGACGACCTACTTGTTTGAAAGCTGGCATACAACTGAATAAAAAGCAATATTTAGCTCACTGAAATAATTGTTTTTGTTTTGTCATAAATAGAGCGACGACAAAAAGTATTGAATAGTATAGGGAACTTATTGCACTCCTTTTCCGCTCTCATTAGAGAGTCTGAGTAAAAGAACATAAACGAGTCTTATTCTCTTTATAAAATATTTCAATATAAATGCACCATTTCGACACTTATTAAATAATAAAATAAATGGTTTCCCATTACCTCTCATGAAGAAATTGGGGAGAGCTTCTCACAACCAGTGAGCTGTGCGCTTTCAGTTGAATACTCACTGATTGGGACCTACAGTTTAACACCGGTTCCGAACGGTATTTTGAGAAGCTTTTTCATGGCTAAATACTCGATAGTGCCGCCGTCACTATGCGAGGTGACCGCCGCCGAAAGAAATTTTAGGTGGTCAGAGCAGGGATCGAACCCAGGATCTTAACTACAAGAGCCGCGCTCACTAGCCATTGCAACATCGACGGCCATTATATAAAACAATACAAAAACCATAAATGTTTCAAAAGGCATCAATGTTTCACATCAAAATTATGAATGGACCAAGTTATGACAAAAAGAGAGAGATGTCGCCAGTGCTTTCGTTCCATGAGTTCTCTATACTATTCAATACTCTGTGGCGACAACGACCTGCTTGTTTGTTCGCTGCCGCTACATCAATAGGCAGTCTATTGTTGTACAACAACCACTTATTTGATGCTAACGCTGTGTGTGGTTTGCATGTGTTCACTTTGATAGATTGCTCTACCCGTGCCTATAGATGTTAACACATAAAAAAACGATCCTGCTCGATATGTGAGCTTTCATGCCCTTGCAGATGTAGCTAAAATATATTTTGTGATCTTCAACTAACACCCGAAACATAATTTTTCACAATTTTTTTCCCCCGAACTGAAAAGAGTTTTCTGATCCAGCAACACACAAGAGGCCGCATATTGTCGAGCCATTTCAAACTTATATAAAAAAAAATGATTATAATAATACTAGTAAAAACAATTTTTCATATAAAATATGATTTCTAACCAGCACCAGAACTCTGTAACTTTTTAACGATTGGAATCGGTCGTTAAATTCTCAAAATTCGGAAATAATAGGCGTGTTTTGGTCACACCGCTTGCTTATATTATTGCTTGTTTTGTTTGAAGCACTGAGCGAAATCTTAGCAACACAAAAACTTCCGCGATGTTTATAATTTTTTTTAAATTTTTCTTAACGTGTTGCCATATTTTTGATTAATATGAAAAAAAATGGTGACCCATAATATCCCATGAAGGGATTGGGGAAAGCATCTCACAACCAGTGAGCTGTTGTGCGCTTTAAAATTTTTCCATCACTGATTGGGACCTGCAGTTTGACCCCGGCAGTTTGGGAAGCTTTTTTCGAAAACTTTGCAACAAAAAAAGCTCCGCGAAGTTTAAACATTTTTTTTTTTAAATTTTTCTTAGTGTTGCCATATTTTTTATTAATATGACTTATAGCTAAATAGGCGTTTTGTTTGCATGTTTGACAATTTATTTAACTAACGATTTGTATCGTTAAAAGGTTACAGAGGAGGTTCAGATAAGACATAACAAATTTTCTGATGGAATAAAAAGCAAAACCGGAATGTAAATTCGTTTATCGATAACTACCGGCAGTTGTAATGTATCGATAAATAACGTCAATTTTAATGCATCTTAAGAGAACCACAGACTTGCCAATCATGAGCATGAACATCAGATGTTTATTGTCGGTTTGCCGCACTTCCTGATACCAAATAAGTATGTTATCGAAGTTGTTCGCATCACTATCATGTTCACAAAATTTGTTGGCAATATTTTTCCAAATTTATCAGTCAGATAAAAAGTTATCGACAGACCTCATGCGCATGAATGAAAAGTCTGTGATTCGCTTTAAAAAGAGAGTCTAGAAAATTAGAAAACGAAAATCTAAATAAGAAAAAAGATTCCCCTTAGAAACTCGAACACATACAATTTAATAGAAATTTAGCTGACGGTCCGACAATATATTCATAGTAATTTTGTTAGCGATAACTTATATTTTATATAGTATTTACAGCATTTCAACTACGACATTCAAAATAGTTGAAATATTTCAAAATTCGCACTCTGTATTATGAGCATGATCAGATGGTTGTGAAGACAACAAAAGGTGATGATGATGTAGTTATAAACATGGACGCCAGTAAACAGAAAAAAAGTATGAACTTAAATAATAAAAATATTTACTTTATTATCGCACATTGTAATGTTTATTTTAACAACAACAACGACAACAAACAAATGCTGCAAAAACAACAAAAGCAAAAGTGAATAAATAAGTTTCACCACCTCACAAAAGGTACTACGCCAACGATTACAGGTAAAACGCATTGTTATTGCCGATGCTGTTGTTGTTTAAGCAACAACTTAAGAAATTTCTCTGGTTAAATTAATATAAAAAATTGTGAAAAAAAAGCATCTGCTACGAAGAAGAATGAACCCACATACGAGTATCTATGTACTTATACATACATATATGTATTTACAGTCGAACTTCTCATTAACGATGTACATAAGCAAAAATAAAAACATTTTTTTAATGTTTTCTTAAATACTTCAACATTTTTTGTTAATATTCATTCGCATAACTTGGGTTCGCATTTTTTTTTAACGAAATTTGCGATTCAGTTTATTTGTTAATTTTGCTGCTTTAATAAAAACGAAAGTCAATAAAAATCTCAGTTGAGTAGGTTTAAACTTTCTTTATTCGCACTTAATTTTGATTAACTTAAGCTATAATGCGTCGATGGTCTCGAGGTTGTTTAAGCCGAAGTTTAACTGATCTCGACATTTGAATGTATTATGGTCATATGGACTAGGCGAGTGTAATGAATAACTGACTTTCAATTTCAGTTGGTATTTAGGGATCTACGATCGATACTAAAGATTGGGCCATGTAATATTTGGATTTTGAACCCCCCGCTATTTCGAAACAAATGACCAATTTGACATTTATGTAGTGACACATTATTAGGTAAAGGTCAGAAATATACGAAATGGGTCGCTTTACGCTTGAAGAAAATTGGGAAATATTAAACACTTTCTTCCAAAGTTCCGAGTCTTCAAACACAAACTGTAAGAAATGTACGAAATAAATTTGTTAGAAATTGAGTGTCATCAACGCAGTGTGTGGTTCAATTTGTGAAAAGAGTTCGTCAATTCGGATCCATATTGGACAAAATAACTCGTGGATGTGTTCATTCAGTGCGTTCAGTGAAAAATGTTGTTGCTGTAGCCGAAAGTGTGTTCAAACAGCCACCAACATCAACTCGCCACCGTTCGCAACAGTTGAACATTTCTGATAATTCTTTGAGCAGATTTTTGCATAAAGACTAGTGTTCCAAACCGAAACCGAACACCCGCCGAAACCGTTATCCGCTCGCTAAAAAATCTGTCTTTTTTTTGTTGTTTGGGAGCAAATATCGGGTTTTTCAATAAGAGCGCTACAAAAGTTTTTTTTAAATAAAACAAAACCGGTTTAGATACCAATGAAATTCTTTATTCCTGTGAAAGTACATTCGATGCCATTATGTATGGAACTCGATTTCTTTTGCATGGCCACCACGGGCACGCTTGCAGAAGTCCAGACGCTGAACCCAATTTTTGACGGTTTTCAAGCATAAATCGGCCGATACTGCTGCAATTTCACGTTCGATATTCGTACGAAGTTCATCAATCGTCGCTGGCTTCTTGGCATAGACCATAGACTTGACGTAGCCCCACAGGAAATGATCTAACGGCGTCAAATCGCACGACCGAGGCGGCCAATCGACTGGGCCATTTCGTGAGATAACACGTTCACCAAACTTGGTTTCCAATAAATTGATTGTGGCATTCGCTGTGTGGCTTGTGGCGCCGTCCTGTTGGAACCACATGTCCTCCAAGTCCATATTATCCAATTGGGGCCAACAATATTCGGTTATCATTGAACGGTAGCGATTCGCATTCACAGTAATGTGCCGGTCTTGATCATCACGGAAGAAGTACGGAACGAAGTACGTACCGTAATTTTTTCGGGATGCAATGATGACTCATGGATTACGTGTGGATTGCTGTCTGACCAATAACGCATATTTTGCTTATTGACGAAGCCATTCAGCCAGAAATGAGCCTCATCGCTGAAGATGATTTTCCGATGAAAATCCGTATTATTTTCAAGTTGTTGCTCAGCCCAATTCACGAACATACGACGCTTATGGTGGTCATGCGGCTTCAGTTCTTGCGTCAATTTGATCTTGTAAGGATGTAGGCCAAGATCTTTTCGCAAAATTCGCCACAACGACGTCACAGAGATGCCCAACGCTTGAGAATGACGTCTGAGAGACACATTTGGGCTTTCTTGAACTGAAGCCTCAGCGGCAGCAATATTCTCGACACTACGGGCACTTCTTTGTCTCACTGGCACGGGAACATTTTGTACTGTGCCTGTGGATTCAAATTTTTCCACTAGACGCTCAATTTTTGATCTGGTAGGACGATTATGACGACCATAAATTGGACGTAGCGCTCTTAAAGTTGAGGCCACTGACTCCAAATTTCGGTAGTAAATTTTAATATTTTCGACTCGTTGTTGGCTCGTATATCTTTCCATGATGAAATGGCAAACCTTACTGAAGAGACATGTCAAAAGAGCGGTAAAAAATATGGCGTCGTTTGCTGTCCCTATCGATTTACTTTTGTAGCGTCTCTGTTGAAAAACCGTTTACAAGAAAACGTGGTTTCGATCTCTGCTCTGACCACCTTACATTTCTTTCGACGACTGTCACATCGCTTAGTGACGGCGATACTATCGAGTACTTAGCCATGAAAAAGCTTCTCAAAATATCGTTCGGAACCGGTGTAAAGCTGTAGGTCCCAATCAATGAGTATAAAACTATAAATCGCACAGCTCACTGATTGTGAGAAGCTCTCCCCAATCCCTTCATGGGATGTAATGAGAAACTATTTATTTTATTTTATCCTTTATAAAACCAACTAGACTAGAAAGTGAAAGATAATTTTCTGTAGTTACCAAAATAAAAAATTAATTTCAAACGAAACTCGAAAATTACACTCGTATAGATATTCTATCATTTATAGTCCAACCCAAATATTGGTCGCCCTTATTTAAATTTATCTTCCAATTATTTTTGGTCATGAGTTTAACTAATAATTGAAATAATAATTCCATCATTTCTAATCCTCCATGGAAAAATCCAATATAAACCCCTGCTTAATAAATATTGTTTCTTCATAGTTTATCTGTCCCCACTAAACTAGAAGTATACTGGACAGTAACTGTTAATAATATACATGATTAAATTGTTTTTAACACTGCTGACATTTATTCATCTCATGTTAAATGATTTATTGAAATGTATTGTTATATTTAATTAACTTAATAAAAACTAACACTACTATATTAGGAAACAGAAACCCTAAAACAGAAATACCATATGTATCTCATCTCAAAACAAGGAAATAGTTGATCAGAAATCTGAAGTCTAAACTTTAAATCACATTCGGTGTCTTCAGGTCACAACTTTTAATACTAAAAAATGTTGGGAAAGAAATATTACAAGAAGCAACATGTTTAATACTTTCATCTGTGTATGATCGAATGATAATAAAATGTTAACAAATCTTTTAATTGGACCGGTAAATCTTTGGAGAGGGAAATGGTGCAGTTGTGTCTAATAAAGTAGCAGTCATTATGATGGATTAAGCATATTAGTTAGAAATTTATACACGCTGAAAAATCTGAAATTTTCTTGTTTGGATGCAAATATAATTTGTGTTTGGATCTTATCGCAAATATAGTATGCTTTGTGTCCAAAAACATTGTGTTTGCTATTGAATGTTACATGCTTGCGACACAGTGATTAATATGTTATAATATATGCGTTTGTGATCCAAATACAGATTTGTTTGTGATACAAATACAGCTGTGTTTGGTGTACTGTTTACTTATTTTTTACCGCTGTGCTCTGTCAAGAGCAAAATAATAAAAAAAGGACAAAGATAGATTGTTCTTACTGGAAGTTTATGTTATTGAAAGTTTATAACTGCATTTTTGCATTATTCTTTAAATTAGTGATTTATAAAAATGCCTGAATGCGTGTGTAAATAAAAGAATTGAGTGTTTCTTATGTTGCCTGATCTGTTGTGTTTTAGTTTCATGCATTCAGTCATCAATTGTTCGTTTGGGAGAAAACACACCAATGTTTCGACGTAAGCACATAGACATCTTTTCAAGTAAACTTGGTAATGTTTGCAATTAAATACGAGTAGGACCTGCAAATATATCAATATTTGGAGTGTATTCCAAACATATACATACATGGGTTCTGCAGAATGTGTTTGGGAGAATGTTACAGAGGCCGCTTTTTCAGAGTGTAGACTATTTTAAGCAAGTTGCATCATTTAGTTTGGGGGAAAAGTGAATTTCGTGTGCTCATCAAGCAACTCCGTGGTTAGACCAACTCCTCGCCGATACAAAATTATCGAAGACGCCGACGGCACAATAGTAAAATTAAATTGGCGGCTATTGGTTTTGTCAGTTTTGCGCAAACTTGGGATGATTTTAAAATAATTGAACCTTGAAAATTGGATATGTCGGCCAAATCGGGCCAGTCGATAATACCAGCTCACATTTTAAATCAATAAGAGCCACTTACATAGGCGGCGGCGTTAGCTTCAAAAAATTTTTGGTGGCGGTGACGCGTCTTAAAATTTTCGATCGATTTACGTCGCAAAAACGATGTACAAGTAGACAGTCAAAACTTCTCTTCACTCAAATGCCAACAAACACAACGAGTGAAACCCTAGTCATTCTCTGTTCTCTCTCTTACTCTCTTCATTGAATATTTCAATACACGAGCAGCTTTTCGATAGTGTTATTGTGTATAACTCTACAAATTCCAACCATGTTGAAGTAAAATTACATAAACTATGCAAAAAATATGAAATAATCAAGATATGACGCGTGACAGAAATGCCTTTGAGTGAATTTCTAGCACTTTTTGGTTCTTTTTTTACCAGGGTTACTAAATTGCGCACATATTCTGGTCGTCTAATTCTAGATCGTCTTTGTACGTCGGTCAAACAGTTGTTTTTTTGTGTATGTTTTTATTATATTTAAATTATTTTTAGTATTAAACAGTGTTGCATCAAAATGTACACCAGTTTAAAATGAGGTTAAAAATTAAACTTCAGTTTCTAGAGATTACAATTGTATGAGTAATCTTCTGGGTTAGCGTGGGTGAAGTTAACCTACGAAATGGGTAAATTTTGTTCGGTGTAAAGGCCGCATAAGATATATTTTTGTTGCTATTTTTTGAAATTGAACATGTTGCAACATTGTCATTGCTTAAGTCGAAATTTAAGTGGGAAATTGAAATGACGCGTAATATCGTTTAGCTGCCCCGTCCAAATTAAGCTATAATTAGCTGTAGCGGGTTAATAACCACTGCTATTTTACTGCTCTCTACTGCCACTCACTCATTTCATCTTAAAATGCTAAAAAAATTATGTTGTGTGGCATAAACCAACTATTTCTTTTTACATGTGTTCAGACATTTTTGTAGCAACAGTTTTTCAGTTTTTGTTTTTTGTATATCTCGGTTCTTGGTAGCTCAAAACAAAAAGACAACAAAAACAAAACAAATATTTCGCAAAATCTCTTAAAGAGACTGACTTGGCTGACTGATGATGTTTGGCTTGAGGCCAAAAACCGAAGAACTTTTTAATTACTCCTGTTGCAAAACCCAGTAAAAAAGGAAATGATCACTAGACTACAATATACTACATATGTACATACGATGATAGTATCTAGATACAATGTCGGTGGTAGGTAGATACATGATATACTTTTACACTCGTATACTACAAGCAGATTATTAGTATTTATTTTATAACAACTAAAATGAAACTAAAGTAGGTTTACTGTTTTTAACTGCTTGGCTGGGGCTGTTGGGGGTTTTGCTGTTTTGTTTTTTCTTCTTCTTTCTCCATAATGATTCTAATAACTCTTCAACCGAAAACATGAAATATCGGTCAAACTCATCAACGACATAGAAATTCGGTCATGGCACTATGATTTCTTTCTTTTTCATCCACTCAGATGCTGTCACAGAAATACATATTAATAATATAAAATGAAAACAACAAATAGAATGTATAACAATGAAAATAACAACCCGAACAAAATGAGGATAACATTTTTAAATGTACATAGTATGTATGGACATGCGTATATATATGATGGATTGCATGTCAACTGTAGTTAGAATTTTGACAGTAAACCCGACATAGTCCATTTTATTCCTATGTTCAACATCCCACAAGAAGTACAACACCTCGAGCCACCTCCATTCGTCTCGTTAGGCTATTTGAGCATTGACGTCGAAAAGGGTTTGTTTGCTTCGATTTGCATGAGTACGAGTAATTAGGTGACTGGGTTATAAACAAGACAATGAAGTATTGAGGTATCACGAGAAAACAGTTTGTAATACAAATTTTAATTCTTCAAACTATAATCAATCAAAACTAGAGTACTAGCAGCCTAAGACGAGAAATCAAAATATATTTTCATATTTTTTCGTAAATGATCATGACAGTACTCGTATTAAAAAGTAATAATTTTTCGAAAAAAAATTTTAAATGATAGTGTATTCATTCATAAACTAAATGTTAAAGGTGAAACGCCGAAAATTGGAAAAGAACATGAAAAAATCTGTTGCTACACAATTGTTGCTGTTTCCACTTTTCCTAAATTAAGACGTTAGAATTTACTGTTGTCAGTAGTACCACCAATGTGAGCTTAGTCGACAGTTTCATGCATCACAACACTCCGGTTCACTTATTTAAAGGCACTGAAAACTCCATATTCAGCAGCCTGTATCTTTTGCAATTTGTAACCGATTGCAGAATTTTAAAATGGAAATGGAAGCTAGACATTTTGAGATATTAAAAAAATTATGACAATAGTGGTTTCTTAACTAAAGAACTTTTTTTGAGCAATTTATAAAAAAAAAATTCAAAAATGTGCAATTTTTGTTGGTTCACTTGAATAAATGCACTTTATTTTATTTTTATTATTTTTAAGGGAAGCGATGACTTTTTGTAGGGAGCGTTTGTTTATTACAATTTATTACATCTTAATCATTTTACGGTGGGCTGGGTTTGCCTCCCGCCACCGTTCATAATGGCAGTGAAAATACAAAATCGAAACAGAAAACATAAACAACCCCTATTTGTTGACGACCCCCGCAAACGTTATAAGGACCACGATTTACGGATATGCACTTGGAATGTAAGAACTCTATATAGATCCGGTGCAAGTATCCAACTGGCAGATGTCCTCGAAAGTTATAAGGCTGACATTACCGCTATCCAGGAAATGCGATGGACAGGACATGGCTGCACAAGAAAAAGAAACTGCGATATATACTACAGTTGCCATGAAAAAAAAACATGAATTTGGTTGTGGATTTGTAGTTGGCAAAAGACTGCGACATCTAGTCTCTAGGTTCAATCCTGTGAGTGAACGAATAGCCACAATCCGCATAAAAGCGAAATATTTTTATATTTCCCTAATTTGTGTGCATGCCCCGACAGAAGAGAAAGATGATGATGCCAAAGACATATTCTATGAGCTCCTAGAGGAAACGTATGACCGCTGCCCTGGCCATGACATTAAGATTGTACTAGGAGATTTTAATGCCAAAGTAGGAAGGGAGAATGTGTTTAATCCAACTATTGGCAATTTCAGTCTTCATGCTGACAGTTCCGACAACGGTATGAGACTGATTGACTTTGCCGCGGCAAAAAACATGGTCATCAGTGGCACAAGATTCCAGCATAAAGACATCCACAAGGCTACTTGGGTATCCCCTGATCAAAGAACTAGGAACCAAATTGATCACGTGGTAATTGATGGAAGGCACTCATCCAGTGTAATGGACGTACGAGTGATCAGAGGAGCTAACATCGATTCTGATCACTACCTGGTAGCAGCAAAGGTTCGCACAAGATTAAGTAGAGCGAAAATCGTACGAAACCAGACGCAGAGGAAGCTGGACATCGGAAAGCTGCAATTACCAGAGGTAGCCACAGCCTACTCAAGGAAGCTCTCGCAACTTTTGGCACAGAACCCACCCCCTCCCGATGACGATCCTGATGCGCAGTGGAAACCCATTTCCGACTCTATAAAAACTGCCGCAACAACCGTACTTGGTTTCGAAAAACCGCTTCGCAATAAACCGTGGTACGATGAAGAGTGTCGCATAGCAAATGACGAAAAGAACGCTGCACGTATGGTAATGCTTCAGTCAATTGCAACGCGAGCTGCAACTGAGCGGTATAGGGAGAAGAGAAAGGAGGTAAACCGTCTCTTTAGGCGTAAGAAACGGCAGTGGAGAAAACGCGAGAGTGAGAAAATTGAGACATACAGAAGGAAGAACGAAGCCCGAAAATTCTACCAAAAAGTTAAAAACGGAACTAATGGACATGGTTCAGGGCCCCCCTTCTGTAAAGACAAAGACGGAAATCTCGTCGCAGATGTGCAGAGCATGTTGGGAATATGGAGAGAGCATTTCTCCGCGCTACTAGTACCTGAGATATCCGATGACGATGGGACAATCGATCACAATATGGACGACGACGTCGATTGCCCCCCTCCTAACCAAGACGAGGTCAGAACAGCTACTGCCCGGCTTAAGAACAACAAAGCCGCAGGAGCCGATGGATTACCGGCGGAGCTGTTTAAGGCTGGCGGCGATGAGCTGATAAGGTGCATGCATCAGCTCATTAGCAAAATTTGGTTAGATGAATGCATGCCCGGCGATTGGAGTCTCAGTGTACTATATCCCATATTTAAAAAAGGTGACCCGAGTATTTGTGCCAACTACCGTGGAATAAGCCTTTTATCCATAGCATATAAGGTTCTATCAAGTATAATGTGCGAAAGACTAAAACCAATTATCGCTGACCTGATTGGACCATACCAGTGTGGCTTTAGGCCTGGAAAATCGACAACTGACCAGATTTTCAAGCTACGCCAAATCCTGGAGAAGACACACGAAAAACAAATCGACACCTATCATCTATTTATCGATTATAAAGCAGCCTTCGATAGTCCGATACGGGAGAAACTCTATGAAGCAATGTCTGAGCTTGGTATTCCTGCAAAACTCATACGCCTTTGCAGGATGACCTTGACGAACACCAAATCCGCAGTGAAAGTTGGTAAGGATCTTACCGAACCTTTCGAAACTAAGCGAGGCCTCAGGCAAGGCGACACCCTATCGTGCGATCTCTTTAACATCTTAATGGAGATCATTATGAGAAAAGCTGCAGTCAATATGAATAAAACCATCAGCAGCAAAAGTCACATGCTGCTCGCGTATGCTGATGATATAGATATCATTGGGCGCACAATTAGAGAAGTTACTGCGGTTTTTTCGAGAATTGAGAAGGAGTCAGCAAAAGTGGGTCTGACGGTGAATGAGGACAAGACAAAATTAATGGTTTCAACGAACAGGGCCTCCACGCGATTAGACCAAAGCGTGAACGTTGATAACCGTTATAACTTCGAGGTAGTGGACGAATTTATATACCTCGGATCTGCCGTGAACAAAAACAACAACGTCAGCCTTGAGATCAAACGGAGAATTGTGCTTGCGAATAGATGTTATTTTGGGCTAAGCAAGCACTTTAGAGATAAAGCCCTCTCTCGAGTAACAAAAGTCCAGCTGTACCAGACTCTCATTCAACCTGTCTTGCTTTATGGCGCAGAATCCTGGGTCCTATCGCAAGCAGACGAAACATCTGTAGGAGTCTTCGAGAGAAAAATACTCCGAAAAATTTATGGCCCTATAGTGCACAACGGCGAGTATCGGCGACGCATGAATCATGAGCTGTATGAGCTTTATCCTGACATTGACATAGTTAAGCGGATCAAGATAACGCGATTACGCTGGCTAGGCCATGTCAGTAGAATGGATGAAGATGAACCAGCGCGAAGGCTTTTCGAAACCGAACTCGAAGGAAGACGAAAAATAGGAAGACCAAGACTCCGCTGGAGGGATCAGGTTGACGAATCCCTGCGTACACTTGGTATTGCCAACTGGAGAGATAAAGCAAAAGATCGAACTGGTTGGCGAAATATGTTATCTTCGTTTTGTAAGGTCCCTGACCCCCCGGGGTTGTCCGAGACCGGATAAGTAAGTAAGTAATCATTTTACGAGTCAAAATGGCAAAACAACAAATTTTAAATCTATGGGAAAAAACTAAAATCTATGTTTACCGTTCTGAAGGATATTCTAACCACGCAATAGCTAAAAAAATTGGATGGAGTCCAACAGTTGTCGACAATTACATCAAGCACACCGAGGGGTATGGAAACAATTTTAAAGAAAGTGTTTCATTGTCTTTATCAACGTATGAGAAAAGAAAAATCATCAGAATTGCTTCTAATTCTGCCGTATCCTTGTCAAAAATAAGAGCTCAAGCTGGAGTGGAAGCGAGCAAGTCATCAGTATGCAGAGTAATTAAGAGCTGTATCTTCAATACCTGAAATTACAAAAAAAGCCGCCACTTAATGCTCCTCGTAAGGAAAAGCGGCTTCAATTCGCAAGAGACTACATGGTATGGGATGTGCAGCCAAGAGGTCATGAAAATAACTGGAGAACCGTTGTAGTTACGGATGAGAAGAAGCTTAATTTGGATGGGCCTGATGGCTACAAATGTTATTTCCATGATCTGCGCCACGTAAAGCCTTTTTTGAACCGACATCACAGCCGAGAGGGCGGTGTTATGGTGTGGGATGCTATTACGTACTATGGCACCATCGATCTTGAATTTCAAAGTGCAAAAATGAGTGGTGCAAGCTATAAAACGTTATTGGAAAACGGCTTTTCCGAAGTTCAGTGACCTATTTGGTCCCATATCTTGGATATTGCAATAGGATAATGCCCCTATACATAACGCCAGAGTAGTAAAGGTGTTCATTGCAAACCAAAATTTTAATATTCTTGACTGGCCACCCTATTCGCCAGATCTAAACATTATCGAAAATGTCTGGGGTTGGTTATCTCGTAAGGTCTATGAAGGAGGTAGACAATTTTATGTCAAGCAGTCACTAATTCAGGCCATTAAGGATGCTTGGAATCAAATTTCGTTGGATTACATAAATTCTCGTTATCTCTCAATGAAAACCCGTATATTTGAAGTTATTATATTTTTTATATTTGAAGTTATTATATTTTTTATATTTGAAGTTATTAAATTACCCATTACTAATAGTTCTTAAATAAAGTAAAATAAATTAAAAAAAAAAACAAGAAAAACTGTTTTTCATTAATATTAGTTAAAGTGTCTTTATTCAAGTGAACCAAAAAAATAGCACATTTTTGACGTTTTTGTATAAATTGCTCAAAAAACTTTTTTTAGTTAAGAAACCACTATTGTCATGATTTATATCTCATCTCAAGATGTCTAGCTTCCATTTCCATTTTAAAATTCTACAATCGGTTACAAATTGCAAAAGAAACAGGCTGCTGAATATGGAATTTTTAGTGCCTTTGAATAAGTGAACCAGAGTGTATTTTAAATTTTAATTGATATTAAAAAAATTAAAATAAAATTCTGAACTACACCATTTCCAATTAAAATTCAACCTGTACGGAAATTAAATTCCTTCGTCAAGCATTAGTAAAGGGTGTCTCAGTAAGATTGCACTTTTTTAATTTAGTGTAAAGTAGTTTTGTTTGTGCAAGTGGCAACTCTGAAATTTGGCAGCTGTCACATATGTTTATTACGATTATTAAAAATGGAGCCCTAAACGAGAAAACAGCGCGTTATAAATGTGAAAACTTATTTCAAACATTTGGAAAGTTACGCTGGCACGCCTCGTACACTTCGAAGAATATTCAGTCGAGAAAGTGCACATTCGAAGTGTGGTCGAATGGTCAAAAATAAAAAAAAAATGTTTGAAGAAACTGGGACTCCTGTGCGTCAACGTACCGGTCGGCCTCTTGAAAATATTGCTGCTGTAAACGATAGTGTCGCCGAAAACATCAATTCGGCATCGTTGTTAACAACTTCAAATTTCACGAAGCACTACGCAGCGAATTTTGACAAAAGACCTTCACCCTCATGCGTGCAAAATTTAGCTTACTCAGGAGATCAAACCAGCAGACCATGAAAAGCACAGGCAATTCGTTCAATGAGTTATGGAGCAAAGTGACGTCAATGCAAATTTTTCAAAAAAAAAATCCTCATCTCCGATAAAGAGCTTTCCATCCGAATGGCTTCGTGAATGCACAAAACTTTCGAATTTGGGGCTCCGAAAATCCTCATGCAATCCATGAAAAACAAATGCACCCACAACGAGCAACTGTCTGGTGCGGATTTTGGTCAGGCGACGTGATTGGGCTTACTTTTTGAAGATGAGGCCGAAGTTGAAGTGACTGTGAACGGTATTCGTTACAGGAACATGATAACGGAGTTCTTGTGGCCTCAACTGGACAGCAATGATCTGGACGACATGTGGTTTCAGCAACCGTTTCCGATTCTTTTGAACCCGTTTGTCGGTCCTTATAGAACCGTTTTCGGGTAATTTAAAATTTCTTTCGGTTCTTGTAAACCCCGGTCCGGTCGGTTCTTGTAAAGAACCAGTTCACAACACGAGTAACAAGCAATCTTTCCGTTACTTTACTCGATTGCCTTTGTGTTGTCCAGAATACTCGCAAAACGCTCCTTATTAGGACTGTTTTAGAATTTTTTTTATTGATATATAAGACTCCTTTTATATTCAAATAGAAATCATTTTTCGGAGCACTCCGAAAATGCGCTTTAGTTGGACTCTTTTGTGACTCCTTTTTCGGAGCGCTCCTAGAATGGTGTGCCGGGATAGATGTACAGGATTTAATACATAAGAGCAGCAATGAGATGTTCATGTTGGGAAGTCCTCAATCTGCAAAATTATTAAATTTAATTTGAAACTAAATATATTCCAAATAAACCATAAAATTAAATGTATTATAATTCGCATCAAACATAATATAATCGCAATTTGCAATTATAAAAATGTTTCCACAAATTGGCAAACATGTTTGAACAGGCAATTTTCCCCCTGTGTGTAATAGTCTAACATTACCTTAATAGGAGTTATTTAAGACTAAACAAGCACTTGAGAGATAAAGCCCTTTCTCGAAACAGCAAGATCCAGCCATATCCGATTGTCATGCAACCTGTCTTGCTTTGAAGCGCCTGGGCCATATCGCAAGCAAACGAAACAGCACTGGCAGACATCGCGAGAAAAATGCATCAGAAAGTATAAATAAATAAATGGTTTCCCATGAAGGAATTTGCGAGAGATTCTCACAACCAGGGAGCTGTGCGCTTTCTAGTTTTGAGAATCTTTTTCATGGCTAAATACTCGATAGTGTCGCCGTCATTATGCGATATGGCCATCGCCGAAAGAAATTTAAGGTGGTCAGAGCCACTACCATTGCACCACCGATGGCCACTACCGCATCTGCCCAGTCACCCCAACCATCATATTCTGATGCAGGATACACCCACCCCACCCCCGTCACATCCGGAAGGACATCAAGCGCTACTGTGCGGACATCCAAGACGTCATTCCATCGGACGTCAACAGCTTAGATCTGGTTGGAGTTCTATTCTGAACTCATACAGATCAAGGATAATCCCAGGCACCTTAGATCAGTGCCCACACTGCCTACAAAGCCCTCATGACACTATTCACATATTCAACTGTCCTGATAGGCCTGCTGACTTGCGCACAGTGTACCTATGGGACAGACCCTTGGAGGTGGCACAATTTCTCCAGCTCCCCACCGCTACCTCCAGTGACACATAGGGGAATTACACCTAATTTCGTTTTTTTATATCTTCCAGGGACGAACTAGTGGAAACAGAAAATCTGTTACAACAACAACCATTGCCCCACCGACAGCCAAAAACGGACGGCCAGAAAGCATATGGATCTATAATGGACAACGGCGAGTATCAGTGTCGTGTGAACCACGAGATGTATGAACTGTATCCCGACATCGACGTAGTAACGCCAATCAAAATAACGCCATTACGCTGGCCACTCTATTTCAATAGAATGGATAAGAATGAACCAGCGCCAAGGGTATTCGCAGTCACACTATAAGGAATCCAAAGTAAAAGGACCATCAAGACTCCGCTGAAAGGATCAGTTGGACGAATCCCTGCAAACGATTGTTGCTACCAATTGTAGAGAGAAGACAAAAGATCGAGCCAGTTGGAGAAATATGTGATGCTCGTTTTCTAAGGCCCGCAATGCCCCCTGGTAGATTTGTGGCCAATTATATAAGTGAAGAAGTCTTTTGACTTTCTAATTCCTACAATTTCAAGCATAAGACAACAAATATTAAATAATTAACATAAACGTCAACTACTGTCAACATCCCTTTTAAAATTGGTACCATCTAACCAGATAAAAAAGAACGATACATTTTGATAGTGACATCATAAAACGTTATCGAAACAGCGAAACAAAAAGATACAAAAACAAAACGCTTAAAGAAAGATAATGGAAAAAGTCATTAACTTTTTAATGATGATAATGAGAATAATTTTACTATTTATAGAATCGAAGATAAAAGAACGTCAAATCAACAAACAAATTGTTACTGGGGAAGTCAACGCATTAATCTTTAATTCACACCTGAGAAATTTAAATTTAAATGTGAATCAAAACTGTGTTCAAACTTGGCATAAACACCAACCGACCGACAGACACAACCGTTTTTCATGTTTTGCAAATTAAATATTGAAAAGTCAATTCATAGTGTACATGTATGTATGTGTACATATCTTTTTATCGATGAGTACCTCACAGATATTCAATGACATGGAATGACGGCTCAAGGGGGATTTAGGGAATGATGATGTTGCTAAGGGTAGCAGTGCTAGGACTGTATGTGGTAGCGTTTGTTGGTCGTGTGTGAAGAGGTGCTTCAGAATATTGTACATAAATCAATCTCTAGTGTTAGGGGGGAAAGGAAACAAACGTTTTTCTGACATTGTTGACTTGGCTGCCGTTGACATCAAAAGTCATTCTCCCATCTCATCGGTATTGTTGCTGACGTGCTCGTGGTAGTTAAGTTTATTACAACTATATACCATGAAACGGAATTAAATCGTCGAGTCAGTTGGACCCCCATTTACCCTCCGACCCGCCGTATTCATCTCGACGGACCCAACACCACGGCACAACAGTTCATCAACCGACAATGACAACGTGAATAATCTGTGCAGCAGATACGAATATTAAAGGGGGAGAATACATCAGAAGAAGAATAGATAATTCATGTTTTATTGTGTTGTATAGTATTTTACTCTGTTAACAATTGCTAAAGCAGAAAAATTGTATCACAAAAAACCAACGATTTACAAGTTAGTACCCAGAAAACATCATTCGTCTACACCATTTCAAATTGAAATTTAACAGAAATCATTTGAAATTTCAGACTCCCATTTAAAATGTAAAATACATCAATCGAAATTTAACAATTCCACTTGAAACATAAGTTTAAATTTGTAATATATAAATTAAAATTTAAAATACATCAATTGAAATTTAAAACATATAGTGAAATTTAAGAGACATCAATTGAAATTGAAAGGACATCAATTGAAATCTACGAAACATCAATTGAAATTTAAAATACATCAATTGAAACTTAAAATACATCGATTGAAATTTAAGAGACACCAATTGAAACCGAAAAGCCATTTAGTGAAATTTAAAATACGTCAATTGAAATTTAAAATTCATCAATTGAAATTTAAAACATATAGAGAAATTTAAGAGACACCAATTGCAACTGAAATGACATCAATTGAAATCTGAATTGAAATTGAAATTTAAAAGACCTCAATTGAATTTTAAAAGACAACGATTGCATTTTAAAAAACATCAATTGCATTTTAGACAACATCAACTGAATTTTAAGATATTAATTGAACTTTTTAAGCGAAATACATAAAATCGGTTATTGACTTTTGAATTCCATTTGTCGAATATTAAATTTCAATTGACGTCTTTTATATATCAATTGGTGTCTTTTAAAATTCAATTGCTGTGTTTCAAATATCAGTTAAGATGTTTTAAATTTAAAATGTTAAAATTTGTTTTAAATGTGAGCTAAAGGCTTTAAAAGGTGTCATTTAAATTTCAATCGATGTTTTTGAAATTTCAATTGATGTCATTTAGGTTATTTGAGGTTAGAGTGACTGTGAGTTCCTTCTATTGAAGCTCACCTAAGTAGCAGTGATGCCATTTAGAAAAGCCACGTTACCCTGAAACGAAAATAGTTAAAGAAAAGAATGTGCCAGTAATAAATTGAGGTTACCCAATTATACCCAATCAGTACTGTACTTTGACATTAGACTGAAGTTCTCAACCTTATGTTTGCACAAGTCTGGGCACTGGATATGTTGTTCAGGAGTTTCCGTCATAAGCTCGTCGTCACAATTTCGACAGTAACGCCTGTATTGTGTTCCAAATTTTGCAGCATGTGTACCAATCATAGACGAATATGGTATAGACACATTCATTCTCTCATATGACGTTTCATTTCACACTCTTCTTCGTAGGTTTGTGGAAATGAGAGAAATTAAATTTAAAATAAACTTACACCAGGTGGAGTTACAAAATATGTTCACTTAACTTTTCATGCCGTTTTGGTGTAGAACTGAAAAATTTAAATGTATTTTGCACTTTTTTGTTGACTTTTATCGTTGGTACACATATTTGTATTTTATTTAACACAACTAGTTTGCCACAAAAACACGAAATGCGGTTGTTGTTCCTTTGTTGGACGTTGTTTACTATTGCCTCTATCTGGTATTATTGAACCAATGTTTTCCACCATCCAATGATTACTTGCAACCATATCTAACCATACCTATGACGTTTAATTTATTGAGAGAATTAATGTGTCGTCCAGTGACCGGTTATGACAGCTGTCATTCTGTATTCCTGTTCAGAGTCATCAGGAACTCGGTTCTCTTGTCAACATACCGTGATATCCGGCAGGTGGTGAGTTATCTCCAGTTTCTGTCTGCCTCGTGGCGGTCAATCCCGTTACCCAACACCCTTAAGCTTCTATTAGACGGTCATGCGCGGCATGTCATCATGCCATCATGCTCGTCTAATAGGCAAAAATGCTTGTTTGACATCCCGGCATGATGGATATCAAATATTTTGTGTTGGATATCATGACGTTTATTACATAAAGAAATGACGTATAGAGCAGCGATTTAACTCAGTAAATTTACGGAGTTTGGCGTGTTGCATATGGACGTTGCATGTTTGAAAGTATTACTTTAATACTACCAGATAAAGGCAACGGCTCGAACCAACCAACAAGAAAACAGCAACGGAATTTAGGGTTGTGCGTTAAAATTTTTGTCGAAATATACCACAAATAAATGATTACAATAAAATCTAACAAAAAAAAAAGTTCAAAATACATTTAATATTCACATATTTTGGTGGTCGTCGGTGGTGCAACGGTTAGTGTGCGCGACTCTTGTACATGAGATCTTGGGTTTGATCCCTGCTCTGACCACCTTAAATAACTTTCGACGGCGGTCACCTCGCATAGTGACGGCGACACTATCGAGTATTTGGCCATGAAAAAGCTTCTCAAAATACCGGTCGGAACAGGTGTAAAACTGTAGGTCCCAATCTGTGAGTATACAACTAGAAAGCGCACAGCTCACTGGTTTGTGGGAAGCTCTCCCCAATTCCATCCTGAGAAGTAATGGGAAACCATGTTTTTTTTATTCAGTTTTTCATCAAAACGACATCAAAAAATTAATTCAACAATTTTTGTAATTCCATCTGGTGTAAGTCAATTTCTGTCAAATAACTCGCTATCGCACCGACGGCAAAATATACAATGCCCATAGCGTCGTTGGTTGGGTCCAACATTTCAACTCTTTAAGCCGCAGAACACTCTTGATGTCTTTTAAAATTCAGTTGATATGTTTAAATATTAATTGATGTATTTTAAATTTCAATTGATGTATTTGAAATTTCAATGGATCTTTTTAAATTGCAATATGTTAGAAATGCTAGAAATAATTAATACACCAACATTGAAAAGAATTAACTATAAAACAGATACAGATAATGTAGCCCAAATTTACAGACATTTAATTAGTCAGAAGTATAACTTTTTATGCACAAATTGTTTATCGATCTAATATTTTTCTTTGGGTTAATTTTTATGAACTTCTTACGTACATTATTTTTGATTGTGTAACTTTGAAAACTTTTTCCAACATTTTTATATTGACAAGATTTTTTCACAATTGTTATTTGGTTTTAATTGTTAAATATTGTTTATATCTCCTGATGATGCTTCACAATGGAGTAGCGAGATATCGAGGAAAATAAATACAAGAAAAGCAAATCTGGCATCAAGCTCGGAGAATATTGATTATTTATCGATAAAGAAAAGGTCGAACAACAGAATACAAAAATTATATCATTCACAATAAAATTTATATTTTTTTTTTGAATTTCAATTGGAAATGGTGTAGTGACAACAAAATTTCTGTCGATTAATATCAAATCCTCTTCCTATGCTTCTCCCTACACTGGGTTTAATAGTTCTTGAGAATTAATGTTTTGTAATGAGTGTAAATCGTGCGATTAAACGAAAGCTAAATGTTTACAACCCAGAGGGTTACAATAAGTCAGGGCTTTGTTGTCACTTATACTACTCATACATGGAAACGATTAATTAGAAGGAAAAACAAAATTTGTATTGAAATTTAAATTGACTAATCTAATTCGTAAATTTAATTGTTTATACCAAATTACAGAAATTAAGAATATAGGAGTGCTTTTTACGTTATATCCTTCCAGTTTAAAAACTAGTTGTATGGGGAATGTCGCTTAGCTTTAGCGACCGACAGTATAAAAGATTAACATGTCGCTAATAGATGCCCACCAATGCCAAGCAGCATTTTTATCATCCTCAATACATCACAACGGAATAAGCGGCATCTACATTCCAAAGTGTATATTTATGCACACACACAACGCTCCAGGCACGTACGCAGGATTTTATATCGGCGGGGGGAGGGGGGGGTTAGGTCTGGTCAACTTTAAAATGCCAGCAAACGATGGAAGTGTCTTTCTGTCGGCTTAAAATAAAACACGTCGATGTTCAACAGCAATCCGTAGGGCTTTTTTGCACTGTTTCGCAATCGTGAACGAAACATGGATTCTTCAAAACAGACTAGAGACCAATGAACAGTCAAACGTGTACCAAACAGGGCGAACGTGTACCAAAGAAGGCCAAGGTGTTTTTGTCGGCCAACAAGGTTATATCGTATTCTTTTTTTTTTGGATGCATCGATTACCTTGAAAATGGTAAACTGATAACAGACGAATATTATTCACTACAGTTGGACAAATACGACAATGGATTTGGCGAAGAAAACAGTGATCTTCCAACATGACAATGCTACGGCAACACAGGTGTGTGGTCGCCATGGCAAAAATCTATAAAATAGGATACACGAATTGCTAAATCATCCGCCAAATTCTCCTCCAAAACCAGAAGAATTGGCTCGACGGTAAGAGATTTGGGTCGAATCAAGACCCAACACTGAAACAGCCGCCCATTTTGAGAAACCGTATTATTTGGAGGAAATTACCAAATAGGAAAAGCCATGGACTAAATGCATCGAGCTGAAAGAAGACTATGTTTAGAAATAAAACGTCTTTTTGCCGAGAAATATATAATTTATTCAAAAACCACGGTGTAGTCAAACTTCCCTCGTACATATATTTATTTTATATATTAGGGCGTTTTCTTCGAGTGTATCCCACAAACACTGTAATTGTTATATGGAAAAAACTCAACTGCGAAACCGTAAGAAAATAATTCATAGAAAGATTAATACAATGTACAAAGCTATTTTTTTTCGTCATTTCCTATTCAACATAATTGTGTGTAATTATTAAATATTATTTATGTTTATTCTTAGTATTTTAGAACAAAAGCAAATAAGAACAATTTCCATTGTATTGTATTTAAAGTTTTTCTTTTTCCGAAACCTTAAATAGGCATTTCTTTCATTGTCTTTTGTCATCAAAGTGCCTTGATTTCTTAGTCTGGGGTTAGAGGCCTTTTAAAGATAAACCGACATATTTGAGACTGTAAAAAAAGAACTAAGTATTTAATGTTAGGATTATTCAACTGTTAGTCTCATTAACTTAATTGAAAGATATTATAGCGTTGTTGTCTAGAAATTTGGCCAAACTGGGATAGAAGAATTTGAAACAAAATTCTGAAAATCTCAGCATACTGTAGTCATCCCAATAGAATTTTTCCCAAATACTTCGGAAAGTATAGAGATTAAGCGTGTTTTGGTTACACCGCTTGCTTATATATTCGCTTGTTTTGTATGCAGCACTTAGCGATGACTTAGCGACGAGAATCATTTTCGCTAAGTTTTAAATAAAATCTTTTGACATCTTTTACCGTTTTCAACCCTTATTCATATTTTTGAATAAAATGACTTATCGATAAATTGCCGTTTTCTTTGCAACTTAGCGACGACAATCGCGCTTGCTTGTAACCAAAATACGACTATTGTGTATGAAATAAAAAAGACACATCTTCGCATACTTTGTATATAGAATGAGAAATTTTGTTACGAAGATCTTCATACATCTTACATACTTTGTTTACTGAAAAAGTGTACATTGACGAAGCTTAAAATGTTTGATACAATTTCATGATAATTTTGATTGGATATTATACTTGTTGGCATACATTGTTTATTGAAAACGTGACCAGTGGCAATGTGTTTATTCGTAAGAAACCTTTAGTTTGAATGTGCGCTGTTCTATTATCGGTAATATTTGTTACGGGTAAGTGTGCGCACGTGTTTTATAAAAAAATTGGTTTCCCATTACATTCCATGAAGGAATCGGGGAGAGCTTCTCACAACCAGTGAGCTGCGCGCTTTCTAGTTTTTATACTCACTGATTGGGACCTACAGTTTTACACCGGTTGCGAACGGTATTTTGAGAAGCTTTTTCATGGCTAAATACTCGATAGTGTCGCCGTCACTATGCGAGGTGACCGCCGTCGAAAGAAATTTTAAGGTGGTCAGAGCAGGAATCGAACCCAGGATCTCAAGTACAAGAGGCGCGCACTCTACCCATTGCACCACCGACGGCCACGCACGTGTTTTATACAAATATGTAAATGAAATATAAATTTTAATATACATAACTATTAAAAATTATTAATAAGAAATCCAAAACTTCTATATTTTTATTAATTTGATTTGTTCTATACGGCTCGGAATACATGGTATATACAGTGGTATTGGAGTTGTACACAGTTCTTTGTATTTTCTCTTCAGCATTGAGGATTACGCTGCAACTCATTGTATACCGTACTCATTGTATACCATTCTGCCATACATTTTCATCAGAATTGTATTGACATTGTAAACATTACAATAAACAATGTAGGTAAAGTTTGTATATCAGATACGAAGACAAAACACGAAGATTATTTGTAAACATTTCCATATACTTTGTATGCTATATTGTTTGTACCCATACAAACGGTCATTTCGTAACAAACGTATATTAGAGAGGAATAGTGAAGATCACAGTACCCCTGCCTAGTATACAGGGGTACCATTTACCCTGCCGTAGAACGAATTATTTCATGAATGAACCTATTTTACGATGTCTAAGAGAATTTAACTCAATTTGTTCATTGTATGATATTGATTTTTCTTTAAATTTAAGTGAATTTAAAAAGTTAGTAGAATTAATTTACTATTAAGAGGTAGTCTGTAAGGAATGTATATTTCCATTAGACGAAATTAAATTAAATAAATTATAGTATTCTGGTCGTACTGGAATGGAGTGGAGCCGTAATGACGCTCCGAGTCGGCGCTCCGCCGCCTTTTTTAATTTTTACGCCACCGTCGATACTTTTTTACTTTGTCACTCACAATTCTCTCATTGGCTTCGTCACTGTCTCTGATTTTTCGAAGACAGTAAAGTTTCGTTGTAATTTGCGGAAAAAGGCGAAACATTATCAAAAAAGACCGCTCAATGTGGAAAAACGTATTTTTATTTGCAGGTTTTCATAAATAATACTGAATTCATATAAAATGACACTGACGGTAATTGCGTAAATGTGTATTGTCTTTATAATTATCTAGACGCTTACGTTACACAAATATGTTTTCTTCTTTGGCAACTAACTTGGCGTTTACACGAGACAGTTTTGCGCATAGAGTAAATCATACTAGAGAGAATATTTGGCTCATCTACGTTTCCTTTCACACTCTTCTTGATGCGGTCGGTGTGATAGAGAGATGTTTGACGAAAAGTGACATACACCAGGTGGAATTACAATAACTTCTTGCTTTAATTTTTCATGGGAGAAAAACTGTGAAATTTAAATGTGTAAACGTTTTTATTGACTGGTATTGTTAGCATACATTTGTGTTGTATTTAACACAATAATTTTAACCCACAAAACGAAATGCCGTTGTTGTTATTTTGTTCGTTGTTTTGAACCATTGCCTCTATCTTGTATTAGTAAAGCAATTCTTTTCAACATAGAACGTAAATATCACACCAGGCCAAATGTCATAAATTTGGTGAGAGAACTATTAGGTCTACCATAGACGAATAAATACATAGATACATTTATTCTCTCAATAAATTAAACGTCATAGGTACGGTGGAAAGTAAACATTGGATGGTGGAAAACATGGGTTCAATAATACCAGATAGAGGCAATAGTAAACAACGTTCAACAAAGGAACAACAACCGAATTTCGTGTTTTTGTGGCAAAATAGTTGTGTTAAATACAATACAAATGTATACCAACGATAAAAGTCAACAAAAAAGTGCAAAATATATTTAAATTTTTCAGTTCTACACCAAAACGACATGAAAAAGTTAAGTGAACATATTTTGTAACTCCACCTGGTGTAAGTTAATTTTAAATTTAATTTCTCTCATTTCCACAAACCTACGACAAAGAGTGTGAAAGGAAACGTCAGATGAGAGAATAAATGTATCTTTGTATGTATATCCGCAGGTCTAAGGTGCCCTTTAAGCCGCCAATTCGGTGAAGTTTCGTTGTAATTTGCGAAAAAGTAGCAAGAATTTAATCGCAAAAGACCGCACAACTTGGATAAATGTATTTTTATTAGTAGAGTTTTGTAAATGATATTGAATTCACATGAAACGGCACTGACGGTGCGCCGCGGCAGTTGCTTAAGAGTGTATTTTCTTCATAATTGTCTGGACGCCTATGTTACACAAATATCTGTCTCTTCTTTGACAACGAATACATATTTTCACTGTCTTACCTCGTGTAAACACAGTGTTAGATCGGCTGAAAGTTATACAATGATGGGGTGTTTTTTTATCCACATGGAAATAATAGATTTGTTAATTTTTTCTTCCAACTCTTATTTCAACTTATTTCAAGTTCCAATTAAGCCGTGGCAGCCAAAGTTTTTAAAGAAGGAGAAAATAAGACGCTAACGTGCTCCGATATCGAACGGCGCGCCGCTGCCGCCGTTGTTGTTGAAGAAGACAGCAACATTGTTGTAGAATACATCCAATGGCTAGTTTTTAGGTGGGTAGTTAACTATTAGATTACTTAATCGTAATTGAAAGCTAATTTGAGGTTAACTTTCCATTTTGTTTTTCAGTGGCGAGTTAATGTAAGTCGCCATATTGTTAACGATTATGGCAACCCTTGTGTTCTTATTGGAAAAAACAACTGGGTTGCGACAAATACTAAAACAACAAAGACGAACAAACAAAATGGAATTATGTAAAATAAGAAATAGATGCATAAAATCGAAGTTATTTTAACAAAAATGTGTAAAAAACTATATAGGCGCAATCATTTAACGATCTAGACCAGTGATCGGCAACCTATACTCATACATTTTGCGATTGTATGCGTTATATGCATTCTCGCTCTCACCACGAACCAGTGTTGCCAGTAAAATTTCATCTCAAATGCCCAATTTAAAATTTTAAATCTCCAATGACAAACTTATTTTTGATATCACTAGTTGACATCACAGCTGTATACTACAAATAAATTTCCAAAAATTACTGCAAAAATAAAAAATTTTGCTTAATGTTTTTTACGTATTTTGAAAATAAAAAATAAATGTATGTATACGTATAAATAATGAAATTTCGTTTCCTCTTATCTCCAATAGTATAAAAATAGATCTTTCTGAATTCCTCGATAACTAAGCAAGTTGTCCAAACATATTCTTGAAATTTTTCATTCTTAAGCCTTTTTTCAGATATGGGGTCTGAGGGACCCCTTTCTCAACTTTACAGTATAATAAAATAGTTTTGTGTGTATTTAGAGAACGGGGGTTCACGGCACTTACTACAAATTCTTTTGAGAATCGATTCACATAATTTCCGGAATCTGGGATCCCTCTTTAATCGATGAAAATGCTCACCCGAGCTAAGTCACCGTATTTACCTCATTTTTACATGGGGTCGGAGGGACCCCCACAAAATGTAAAACGTAAGTTTTCACTGATATGAAAGGAGAATTAAATGGAGTTCAAATTATCATATAGATCTGACAAGAAATATCTGAAGGAGTTATCGATCAAATTCGATAACAGAAAGATTTATTTGACAGACTTCATTTGAAGCAAGACACTACAGTGTTAACATCTCCTGTTTGGGCATGCAATTGTCATGTACATGGGTATTAGGGTAGGGTGAAATTCAAAAGAAAACAGTCTTACTCGGATAGAGATGTAGTTTGGGATCCACAATAAGGGGAAATTAAGGAAAAAATTTGTAAGCAATTTTTGAGGTCGCGCCACGACCTAAAATCCTAAAAATTAACAAATCAACTTATTCAAATTTCAAAGTTTGAGCTTGTTCAGTACCCAATCAAAAGTATTTGAGGCAAAGAAGAGGATGATCGACCAATATTTGTAGCTTTGGTGTCGATTTCAATGTTAAGTCAATTTTTTGAAGAAGGGACGATTTGTCTTATTTTACTTTTTGCAATTGTACGACCATACATTTTTGTTTTTAGAAAAATCGCTGCAAACTTAAAGACTATAGTCGAAAACAGCATCAATAGTGAATGATTAGTTTTAGCAATTTATATTTACATTTTATTTACATTTTGAAAAAATACGCATGTTTGAAGGCGTGAATCTTTTGAACAACGGAACCGATTTTGGAGTTTCTGGTTAATAAATGTTCACAATTTTGCTAACAATCAGACCCGCTCATGGAGAAATTTTTTTCTTCAGATTCGACAGATCATCAAATCCGTCTGATAGTGTGAACTCCACTTAATGCATGCGTCCACATTCATATTAGATCTTTATACGCCGAGCCACGCCGCCGCCGCCGTCGATTTTCGAGTTTTTTGGCGGTGTATAACTTCTTGTTTAATCATTCATATAATCGATCAATTAATGGCCTTGTCCTGATTTACAACACACGTTGCAACCACAACAATCAACAAACTATAAACTACACACATCCACAATCAGAATATTTCCTAATAACAGATTAATTTCGTAAGAATTAACGTATGGAGTTAAACGACCATTTGAATTTTGCATAACAACAGCAGTTTGATATTTCACATGTTACAACACCAACAGGCAGTCCCATTCCCTAACAGGTTAAGGTCTAATTAGTCTTGACGGTTGACGGTAAGCGATCAGCTGTTTCAGTTGGGGTTGCATTTTGCATGTGTTAGAGAGAGAAAACTCAAATAGACGGTAGACTTTCTGCAGGTTGCAGAATCAACCGTCAGCCGTCAAGACCGATCAGCTGTTATTTTTATTGCTTTTACTTCGACATTTTGTGCGCGGCAATACACAATCTCTGTGTATCTCTGCACAGCAACAGCCTGGTCAATTTCCTAGTAATTAGGAATATCTAAGCAGGCGCCGGCGGTTTTCCCAGGTCTTTACGCCGCCACCGAATCAGAAACAACCGGCGTAAACTTCTAATTCATACATAGAATTACACAAAATAATTGCCAGGAAAAAAACTAAGCACACAACCATTCCTCTTCCCCCCCCCCCCCCCCCCTTTATGTGGAATTTATTGATTTTTACAAGCGTTTATGTTTGGATTTATTAAAATTGCATTTTATTAAATTTAATAACAATGAAGTTTGGAATTTTTTTTATTTCATATTAAATTTAAAAAAATTCTATGTAATTTGTAATTTTCTGCTTTTACCCTGTTTATTCTCTACAACATTTTATCTGTCACTCAGTGTTTTATCGATAACCTCAAATAAATCTTTTGATTTTCAAACTGTTTTGAAGACCATTAGATTTATCTGACGACAGCTCTTCACATTGAAAATGTTTTTTTTCCGATTCGACAAATCGTCAAATCCATCTGCTAATTTGAATTATACTTTCAATTCAATTCAAAATATTTACTAATCCAAACATAAATTACATCTTATTTTTGAGTTTTTATCGTATGGATATCTCAGCAATGGCGTGGAATGTTTAATTAAATGTTTGAAATTTGTAAAACTAATAACAATTGAAAAGGCAAAAAGGGGAGATATGATATCCGTGGTCCCTCGATCCGAAAATGTTTTTGGATAATAGGCCCCAAAATAAGACAAAAAATTAAATAAAATTTTTCGATAACTCGTTTCGTTATCGAGATATCGTGGGTTAAAGTTTTAAAAAAATAATACCTTTTTTACCAATTCCAAAGTGGTACAACACCTCAAATTAAGCCCAAATTTTAAATAAAAGTTATATATGTAATACTTTCAACAATTTTACTTCTACTTTTTTACCAATCCAATGAACAAAAGCACACAAAATGCGTTTTCTATTACAATGAACCAATGACCAAATAGACAAAAAAAAATTTTTAAATAATAATAAAAATAAATAATAATCTGCAACTGCATAAACTTGACATATAATGCAAAGATCCCTGCGTTTAATTTCAAAATTTTTCAATTTCAGTATTTCTTGCCAAATCACAAAGTTTACCAATCCGATATTAAATATCTCGATAACTACTACAGTTATCGATAAATTGTATTTCAGTTTTCCGAATAACTTTAAAAGTTCTACAGAAAAAAATTATCTTTTTGACAAAACGCTGAAACAAAGTTATCGATTTTTTAAAACTTTAACCCTCAATATTTCGATAACTAAGCGAGTTATCGATAACTTTTATTTAATTTTTTTCGGCTTTCTTTCGAATGTTATAAAAATAAAATTTATCGAAATGAGGACCACGGAAACAAAATTAGAAAAATATAGAATATATATTGATTATTTCCACAAATAATAAATTATAAAACAATATTTTCAGTTTGATAAATTTCTGGTGAATTTTATATATGTAACTCGCAGCAGTTCTCTTATTAATAAATAAGAAGAGTGATAAATAAGTCGTGAAAAAATAGTTGTCGGTTAGTCTCTTAATGTAGTCTGCAAACAATTCGTACCCACTTTCTTCATGCAACACCCACGTCGGATAACTCCGAGGTTTATTGTAAGCCATTTTCAGGGTTTTGTTTTGGATAACCTGCATTTGTAGAGTTGGATAGAGTTGGTCTGTTAACACACTTGTATATTAGGTTCTTGTTTACTTATCGGATCGTGGGACATCGAATATAATACTCTCTCCAAGAAACCCGCCAACATAAAAACTTAGAGCCGTTTTCAGGCGGCGCGTCGCCGAACAACAATTGTTTCAGCCGCCGCCGACAATGATATCCGTTCGGCTCCACTCATTGGTCGTTGGTGTTATCCTCAACTTACATCGTCTTCCATTGAAAAATGCTAACTATATGGATTCTCTACAAACCTTGGAGTGTTATCTATCTCATCTAACCGGCATTAAAAGTTGGGGTTTCCTAACCTCCAACATGGCAACAGAATTTCACATACTTATTCATTTAAAAAATTAAATAGATACCAATTTATACCCTCATATTGTAGTGCAAACACAACTGGTTTCAAGCTTTTGTTTTTTTTTCGTTTTGAAAAAATATTAAATTAATTTTCATTATCAACGGATAGAATTGAATCAATGGAATCCAAAAAGAGTGTATGTACATGACACACAAGCGGCTGTTTGTTGGTGATACTATTGTCATTCCTTTTACTATCGTAGTGGACTGCAAATATTCATGTGAATTAATGGACAATGGTCTGTCCGATGGTAGGTGTTGCCAAGGGGAGGGCACGCTTTATTAGACTAAAATGATAAATTGAAAAGGAACATTACAAATGGGTGGGGGAATCGAAGCACCACTCATAAACAGATACAACACGAGTGAATATCCAGAGCGACTGGACACAACAATTTTACACAAACTGTATGCGTATAAGTAGTGAAGAATTAAGGCAAACTTGCTTCGTTGAAATTTTGACAAAAATTTGTAAAGATCCAAAACAATAAAAGGGATGGAGAGTTTAGGAGAGCTTTATCAGACGATTATTGTATGAAATACTTTCTCATTAAAAGTTGAAAATTAAAGTTATTGAATAACAAAATATCTGAGAAATTGCATATAACTCTGGGTGAACATCGGATCTTAGAGAACTTCAAAAGGAAAGCAGAAACCTGTTTGAACACAATTTTATCTTTTGAGTCGACACTGTCTGAGTTATATTTTGCACATTCTGAGAGAAATAAGAGTGTGAGGAACTGTGAAGTTTCGTTTGAATGAGTAGGTTTTTAAAGTGTAGAATGACGGATGAATAAGATATTCAATGTACTCAGTGTACACGGATGTACTTAGTGTACACTAGGGTTAGTCACTTTTATGTGACGAATGCTCTCGGAGTATGACATTTTTGATATTGCAAACAAACCTTCCGCACCAAATTCAATTACTTTTACTCAAGCCAGATATTTCCCGTTTTATTTTTTTGTGATTTTTAAAATACGAAAATTTCTTTTTTCATTTTAAATATACCTTGTGGCGGTTCCTAGTTAAGATTGGTACACAGATTACGAATTTGTTGTTCGATCTATAATTGGTCATTTAGTTTTAGAGATAAATAAATAAATGGTTTCCCATTACATCCCATGAAGGGACCGGGGAGAACTTCTCACAATCACTGAGCTGTGCGCTTTCCAGTTTTCACTCACTGATTGGGACCTACAGTTTTACACCGATTCCGAACGGTATTTTGAGAAGCTTTTTCATGGCTATATACTCGATAGTTTCGCCGTCACTATGCGAGGTGACCGCCGCCGAAAGAAATTTTTTTTTAAGGTGGTCAGAGCAGGGTTCGGACCCAGGATCTCATGTACAAGAGCCGCGCACACTAACCATTGCACCACCGAGATATCGCTATTTTAAAATTGGGTTGAACAAAAGTTTCGTTTTTTTGTGATTTTTAAAGTTTAAGACTTTTTTTTCGCTTTTAATTTTTCAATTGGTGGTTCTTAGTTAGGTTTGGTACGCTGATCACAAATATGTTGTTCGCTCAATAAATGGTCATTTAGTTTACAAGATATATCGATTTTAAGGTAGAGTTTCAGCAAAACTGTTCATTAGGCAAATTTCATGCCATATGTCGGAAACTGAATGACCAATTATTGATCGAACAACAGATTCATAATCAACATACCAAAGTTACATAAGAACAGCCACATACACTCCGGTTCACTTATTTAAAGACACTAAAAATTCCATATTCAGCAGCCTGTATCTTTTGCAATTTGTAGCCGGTTGCAGAATTTTAAAATGGAAATGGAAGCTAGACATCTTGAGATGTAAAAAAAATCATGACAATAGCGGTTTCTTAATTAAAGAACTTTTTTTGAGCAATTTATAAAAAAGATCAAAAAATGTGCTATTTTCACTCGAATAAAGGTACTAACTAATTTTAATGAAAAACAAAAACAGTTTTTCTTGTTTTTTAATTTATTTTACTTTATTTAAGAACTATTAGTAATGGGTACAACCCCCTTTGTTTTTAAAAACTTCAAATATACGGGTTTCATTGAGAGATAAAGAGAATTTATGTAATCCAACGAAATTTGATTCCAAGCATCTTTAATGGCCTGAATTAGTGACTGCTTGTCATCAAATTGTCTACCTCTCTTTTGCTCAGACCAATTTTAAAATCGCCATATCTCGAAAACTAACTGGCCAATTAGTGATCGAAAAACAGATTCGTAATCAGTGTACCGAACTTAACTAAGAACAGCCACACGAAAGATTTAAAACGAATTTTTTTTCAAACTTTAAAAATCACCAAAAAAATTTAAGTGAAAAAATCTGGTTTGAGTGAAAGTAATTGCATTTGGCGCGGAAGGTTTTTTTAATATCAAAAAAGTAAAGACGCAGTTCTTCATATTTGTGTATGCCTTATATCATATTGCGAGAGCATTGTGATATTCGAAAAAGTGACTAACCCTAGTGTACACGGATGTACTTAGTGTACACGGATGTATTTAGTATACACGGATTTACTTAGTGTACACGGATATACTTAGTGCACACGGATATACTTAGAGTACACGGATGTACTTAGTGTACACGGATGTACTCAATGTACAAGGATGTACACCGTGTACACGGGTGTACATAATGTACTCAGTGAGCGTTTTACATTATTATTAGAAACTTATTATTTTTAGAAATTATTTCAGCAATTCGAAAAGTTGTAATAAACAGAACTGGTAAGGTGAAAAGGGGCAAAGTTGGGTTGACGTCCTACTATATTCAGTCAAGACATACAATATTTTACCCGTCACCACTGTATCTGTATCTGTACAAAAGGCCAAAATTGGGATCGCGTGAACTTCGAAGTCATATTTAGATTTGGTGCGAATAAGAGATGTACATTTTTAAATTCTTTATATTAACTTCACCTGTCTGTATGCATGCATGCATGCGCACCGAAAAAACTTTGGATTGATTTTTAACACTTTTCCCGTGATCCAATCGAGCTGAAACTTCGCAGGCAAACTAATGGCGACGACAAAAATTAACTATCAAAACATGAGCGGGATTTGAAAAAGGAGCGTGGTACCTCCCATACAAATCACAAATTAAACATCTATTATTTCTGCTGCTGTTAACGGTATTTGAACAAAATTGGGTATGTAGGTTAGGTGTACATATTCTAAGATCTGCTGCAAATATGGGCGGGGCAAAGGGGCGTGATACCTTCATATTTTTGTTGTGTGTCATATATAAAGAACTTATAGTCGAAAACTATGTTTTTTATGGGTTGGTTTTTTTATAGAGTGCATTTTACAAATTGGCAATTTTATTTTTCCGTTTATTTTCGCGATCTATGCCCTAATAAGAGCTATGCCGCAAATAATGGTTACAGATTTTTTGTATGTTTTATTCCATATCAGCTTTAAGACAAAAATACTTGCCAACCAAATATTCGATCCATGTAGGCAGGTTGAATTCGCGCATACATTTTTTGAAAGTTAAAGAATGAAAGCAAAACTACCTGGGTCTTCAACCATGTGCACCCTGTATCCTCTTGTATTGACACTACTTACTTGTTGACTCCTGGCTCCTGGGCGGCAAGTCGCGACACATATCAAATTAACGGTTACCGACCTATTGCTGGCCTAAACCTTTTCTATGAATCACTTATGGACAGTGTGGGGCAAAAACCATCATCTGAATATCTTTAGCTATATTTTGTTTAAAGTGAAAATTCATCGAGTTTTGAACCGATTATGTTTATTCGCACTTATAAACTAATATAATAAACATTGTTTCAATTAATTGTGTAAAATTATGTTTGACAAATGGCCGCCGTCAGCGTTGATGTAAGTTTGGGATCTTTTGATTACACTTTGTATAACTGGGGAGCATTTGTGGTATCACGATGTCAATTTCGGTTCGAATGTTGTTCTTTAACTCCTCCAAATTTGGGGACTTGCTGGCTAACACCAACGACTTCAAATATCCCCAGAGAAAGAAGTACGGGACAGTCAAATTGGGAGATCTGGCTAGCCAAGCTAAATCACCACAACGTGACATTACACGCGCTGGGAAGGCATCCTTAAAACAACGGATTATGTCGCGTGCAGTATGACAAAGGGGCCCTGTCCTCCAAATTTAGATCGTCAACTTTCGGTAAGTAAACCTTTGTCAGCATGGTTCTATAGCGTTCACCGTAATAGCGTTACCGTCGGCTGCTACGAAAAACTAAGGACCAATCTCCTTTTCCGACCAAGCTGCACACCACACGGTGACGTTTATAGGGTGTAATGGTGTTTCATGAATTATGCGTGGAATTTCCGTCCCCTGGAACCACAATAAATTGAAACAAAATTTATAAGTGCGAATAACCATAATAGTTTACAAACCAAATGAATTTTCACTTTAAACAAAAGTTATACCGAAAAAAAACCAGACGATAGTTTTTGCCCCGTCCAGTACTACCTGAACACTTTAGGGGCCAAAAACCCTAGCCGAAACATATTTCCACTGACCGCCAAGAGGCTAATAAGTGAACTAATATTTTAATAGGGGATAAATAGTTTCTACTTCGCTTATTTAAATAATTATCCTTTATTACTTTATGACTAAAAAAAACCTTTGTCACTTGTAGAATACAGATCGAGTAATTCCCAATTATGCAAACCCAAGATGTATCTATTACAGGTGGAAGCGTTAGAACAGCTGATTTAAATTTTTTCTTGTCGTTGTGGTCCGACCATAGACGAATATAGGTATAGATACATTTATTCTCTCATCTGACGTTTCAGTTCACACTCTTCGTCGTAGGTTTGTGAAAATGAGAGAAATTAAATTTAAAATTAACTTCCGATCTTGTCAAATGTTGTTTATGTTGTCAAGATGTTATGTATCTAGTACAGGTGGTAGCGTTAAAACAACAGATTTAATTTTTTCTTTTCCTTGTGGTTGTTGTCGAAAATTACAACAATTCCTCCTGACATAACCTGAAATAAATACATCTTGGTGGTGCAATGCTTAGTGTGCGCGGCTCTTGGACATGAGATCCTGGGTTCGAACCCTGCTCTGACCACCTTCAAAAAAAAAAAAAATAAAGAAAAAAAAATTCTTTTGGCGGCGGTCACCTCGCATAGTGACGGCGACACTATCGAGTATATAGCCATGAAAAAGCTTGTCAAAATACCGTTCGGAATCGGTGTAAAACTGTAGGTCCCAATCAGTGAGTGAAAACTGGAAAGCGCACAGCTCAGTGATTGTGAGAAGCTCTCCCCGGTCCCTTCATGGGATGTAATGGGAAACCATTTATTTTTTTTATAAATACATCTTGACAATTTTGATCGGCTGAAATTTGACAAGGTCGGCTCCTGAAATAAAAATAAAATGCCCTCAATTCCTACTGCTACTACCTTACTTGTTTTGTTGCCATGTGCAAACCTATCAAATGAATTGTCATTGAGCGCAATCAAATTTACAAAGCTGTCAACTACTGATAGGACAACCCCGTTTAGCAAAATTTAATTAAGTTGTACGCGATGGGACTTTTCAACAAGGAAACAATAAATCACCTTTGACGTGAAAAGAAAGTCGAACACTCATGTGTCTATTTGTTTAAGAAATGTCAATAAAGCGACTGAACAAACAGCAAACAACAGATCTAACCATATGGCTAAAGTCTAACTAATACTTAAATAGACAATAAATATAAACTCAAGATCACGCATCTATCTACATGACTTCCACCTCCGCCAACACTTTTGTTTTATGGAAATTCACCAAATGAATGGCTTCGGTTGGCGTATTAGTTATTTTTTCCTGTTTGTGTCTCGTACGTACAACATTGGAGGCCCGGTGTCTGCTGTTCAACTGAACGTAAAAGATGTGGCTGATGCCAAACCAAGAGTTCGTTCATTTGAATGCCTCATGTGCCGCCGCATATATGTTTATTATACGGCGATGTAGAAACTGGTGACTATGACTGTTCCGATGTGACTATAACCATAACGATGATGATGATGATGACGACGACGACGACTTCGACGGTGATGATTATGACGACGCACTGACCCAGTTAATTTGCTAACTTGAGCGTACTAAATATGCGAAAGCGTATGGCGTATAAATGTGCTTTACAATCTGCGTTTGAGCCATAGAGTAACTAAACCTAGAGAAACCATCTGCCTCATATGACGTTTCATTTCCCAATCTTTGTCGAAAGGTAGGTGGAATATAACATAGATTAATATAGGTATAGATACATTTATTCTCTCATCTGACGTCTCATTTCACACTCTTCGTCGTAGGTTTGTGGATATGAGAGAAATTAAATTTAAAATTAACTTACACCAGGTGGAGTTAGAAAAAATGTTCACTTAACATTTTCATGTCGTTTTGGTGGAGATTTATGTATTTTTACTTTTTTGAAACTAAATGTATTTTTTACTTTTTTGTTGACTTTTATCGTTGGTATACATTTGTATTGTATTTAACACAACTAGTTTGCCACAAAAACACGAAATTCGGTTGTTGTTCCTTTGTAGGACGTTGTTTACTATTGCCTCTATCTGGTATTATTGAACCCATGTTTTCCACCATCCAATGTTTACTTTCCACCGTACCTATGACGTTTAATTTATTGAGAGAATAAATGTATCTATACCTATATTAGTCTATGGCATATACATATGATCGCCGTAAATTAACTTACACCAGGTGTAGTTACAAGAGCCATTACTTAATTTTGTCGTGTCGATTGGGTGGAGAACTGTGAAATGTAAACGAATTTTGGACTTTTTGTTATCTTTTAATTTTAGTATACATTTGTGTTGTATTTAATACAACAATTTTAACACACAAACGCGAAAAGCCGTTGTTGTTTTATTTTTGGTCGTTTTTGACAAATGTCTCTATCTGTTATTATTAAAGCAATATTTTTCAACATTCAACTTTCATATGCAACCACACAAACTGAGAGAAGTGGTCCCTCTAGGTATATTTCTTCTATGGTTTGAATACATGTGTTTGTACACACAAGTGAAAACATATAAGACAACATAATTCGGGAAGTTTAACCCACAGCAAAAACAAAATATCATTTAGGTACGCTCACACTGACAGACGTAGTCGAATATTAATATAACATGAGCAATATGTACGCAGTAATTAAATCTAAGTACATACTCCATCAAAAATGTCAATAGATACTAAAGAAGTACCCTACAGTGATGATACTATCAGATACTATCACTTCATTGTAATAAAAATACGCACATTATGAAATATTTACTTATAAATATATGTAGGTATGAAATAAAGCTTTTACCGGGATAGTCCCGCATTTTGCGGACTTGTCCCGTGTTTTGCTGTCTTATACCGACTTGAATTTAAAATAATAAAATAATTATATATAACATAAAGCATTTTATATTATATAAAATGAAATAAAATAAATGGTTTCCCATTACATCCCACGAAGGGACAGGGGAGATTATATAGTTAGTCTTATCTCAACTAAATACATTTATTAAATTTATTGTTTAAAAGCAAAAAATTCATCTCTTATCCATGTGTCCCGCTGTTTGGTCACAACTAATTGGTCCATTACCCACTGTTAACAGCAGTTTATTTGAAACCAAACAGTTCAACTGTACAAATCAATTTACTTACATTTCAACTGAAATTTTTTAAAATTAAATTGAATATCAATTGAAAACGGTGTAGTATACAAATTTCCGGCAACGCAAGAAATTAATTGTCTTACGCATAGAGTAATACGTAAGAATTTCCATTACTCTCTTCGATGCCACTTCATGACGACGAGGTAGTAGGCCATTTCAGGCCATTTTATTTACTGCTGTATTTTACCAATATTACACTTTCGTTGGACATAAATCGAACGGAAATCAAAGGGAATGCGTATTTTCGTTCAATGCAAACAACATAAAACATAATTTAGCTGTCATTAGTATCAATAAACACTATTTAAAAATTAGTTCCTGTCTTCTTTGCTCTCTCATTCTCCATCATCGGCCTAGTACCTTTTCGATCAGCTGTGCCATAGAATCCCCCTGTCTTATGACAAGTTTTTCAGTCAGTGGTCATCCTCGTTTCTTAGTTAAATTGTGGTTAAACTTCGAATTGTGTTTTTCAGTCAATGGTTAACAATGATTTAACCACCAAATGTTGGTTGGTTAACTTGTAGTCAGAACCATATGATTTTGACAATCACATTACTGATTGTCAAAATGAGAAATGTAAGATTGTATAGAATACATGTTTCTGTTTTGTGTATTTGTGCACTTACTTTGAGCCTAGATAAATTGACACTAGCACGGTCTTCAAAAATGCTCTACCACGGAAAAATACAACTCTGTGATATTGATTAAAACTCACCTCAAAGCACTGCAACAATGCAAGAATGCATGAGGAAAAGAAGAACATGGTGGAAAAATTCTGTCTGATCTTTGATCGATACTAATTCGCCCATGTGAATTGCAGAATTGAGTTTGTATATATACGATTGATGATAAACCGATGGTATCAATTCAGGCACAGTAGTTAGGCATCTGATGATGAACTTGTGACGGAGTTCGAGACTAGTCATGCCAGTGAGTGTGTGTTGAAACTGAATTGTCTGTTACCATTTTTCAATTCGAAAAATGTTCATGACTTGTAAGCTTGTAGTATGAATTTCTCATACATTAACCAAAAAGTTATAAATTTTTGTTAAAATGACTTCGATTTATTTCATATTTTACATACGATACAGAATTCCATTTGGTTGTTCCTCTTTGTTGTTTTGGTATTTAACCTAAAACCGATGATTTTTCCAATAAGAATGCAATGGTTGCCATAATCGGTAACAATATGACGGGTTACGTTAACTTGCCACTGAAAAATAAAATGCAAAGTGAACCTCTAATTAACTTTTATTTAGGATTAAGTAATCCCATAGTTAACTACTAGAGTGTTCAAAACCGAAACCGAAACACCGGAAATTACGGTTAAGCGGTTTTCGTGCAATTAACCGTTTGCCGGTTTTTAAAAAACGTAATTTTCGTATAAACCGAAAACCGGTTATTAGATTTCGGTTTTCCATACGAAACGAAACGAATAAACCGAAAAATAACCGTGATTAAACCTGAAAATTAATCGGTTCCACCGGTTTTCCCCATTCTGCGAAACCGAAAACCGGTTTCCCGAAAATGTGATTTTTCGAATAACCCGAAAACCGGTTATTCGGAAATGCCAGTGTTTTGAAGTGGGTAGTTACACTTAAAAACTGGCCATTATGGTAACTTTCTCCATGTCCGGTTATCTTTCATCGTAACGATAAAGTGCCAGTTAGCAGAATTTAATTTTTTCAACGTATACTTAAAATTTATCCAGCCGATAACATCAACAAGAGGTCGTCTACCGGCGGTTAGTAGTTTATCGGTACGATAAATGCAAACAGCTGACAACTTTTGATAACAGCTGCTTTTATTTCATGTATTTGGTTTTAAAAAATTAACTTTCGTTCTTCCACCAGGTCAACAACAAGTAAATGTTCTTCGGCAGCTGAAAAGTTCTCTCCATGGTGAATTTTTGATTGTTTTCTGCCATAATTTAAATAAATTACACTTTGCACAAAAACAATAATAAAGTAAACTGCTGATATCTTACAGTGCTGACAACTATAGTCATACATTTCAACAGAGTTGCCAGCCTAAAACATTTAACATCCTGTTAAATTAACCGAAGTAGGAGAAAATGAAAAACCTTAGTATATCGTTGAGATAAATTAAAGTACCGGTTAGTAAGCAGACACTTTAACCAGAGGTTGAGAAACTGACCCTTACCACGTTATTAAACAATTACACTGTGGAAGTCGAAAAAAGAGACAAGGCCAGTTTTACAGTTACCCTAATTCTGGTACGAAGAATCGAACTGCATCATTCGTTTTTTGAGTTACAATTACGGTTTCCTACCAAATATGTATTTGTAGGCTTGCCAGACTTACTTGTTTTATTCATTGTACTGTTGTCTGCATAATCTCTAAAAAATTAAACGAAAGTACTTTTTTTGTAGTTTTTTACGTGCTTCTTTGGTTTTAACCCCAATTAAACAAACTGTTTTTATCCAAAAAAAATTTTCAGTGTAGAATAAAGTAAAATTAAGTGAAATTGATGTCTAAGTGGAGTTTGATAATTGAAAATGAATATGTGAAAATAAATATAGGGAAAGGTTTTCTCTTATTTGGCGAAAGAATCTGATTACTGGCAATTTGTGAACAGAAAACTCAAAAAAAACTCGAAAAATTACTTTCTGCTGTTCTGAATCAATGAGCCCCAAAAACCCGGTTTTAGAGGTAAGCTTTGTTCCTAAGAGTTGAAGTCCAAAACGTTTGGAACAACTTTGTTGAAGAAAGTTTACCGGTACAACCAACCAAATAGAAGTTAGTGGCCGCCAAAAGTGAGCCAAAAAAAATCCAAATCCAAAAAAAAAACACTTATTAGTCAAAAATAAAAATAAAATTTGCATGAAACGGTAATTGTAACTCTAAAAACTAATGATACAGTTCGATTCCTCGTACCCGTATTAGGGTATAACCGTCATCTCCGGCGTTGTCTACGAAAATAGTTCCCAAATTGTTCAGTGTTATTATTAGTAAATTTTTGATTATCTTGAGTATGACAAAAGTAGGGTACATTTACAACATTTCTATCAGCTCCACCCACCCCCACCAATCCAAAGGTTCTGTTAGGTTCTCCTCTGTGTCTGGTTGGCGGCCTCTGTTAAGTAACATACATATTTATTTTTCAAACATGCAAACATACGAGTTCCCCACCACAAAATATTCATATGTACATGGTTTTTGTTTTAGCTTTTGTGTTTATTCTGTTGATTTCACTTCCTGCACTACAACTGGAACTAGATTTTCTCAATTGTCGAAAAAAAATATAAAAAAACAAAACGCAAACTTATCAAGCAACTGCCATAAAACCAATGTTGATTTCAATTTACAAATAGCAAATGCTGGGGTAGTCTCTAGTAGCTCAATAACACTTAGACAAACGCCACAGAAATCTAACCATCAGTTTTATTAAACATCTTCATCAGAAATAATCAGTGGATAGAGGGGCGCAAGGAACAAAAAAAAACATAAAAAATATCTACCTTAAGCGGTAGCAAAAAATGTTTATAATGGGAACGAAAGTACTGGCAAACTTTGCTTAACAAAAGTGTTCCGTATTCCACCTTTGTGTATATAAAGTGGAAATTGGATGGGCTTTAACTCCGCCATCGATAACAAATTAGATTTTTTTTAATATTTCTATAATCGTTATGCTTGACTTGATAACTCCAAATATAAACTTTGTAGACTCTTTGTGTTAACACTATCTTACCCCCACGTGAGAAAGGTTGTACAGAATTTAAACTCATCGTTATTGAGAAAAATTAGTCTTTTACGTGCTCGCTGAAAAAAAAGCGGCCTCAGCAACATATTGCAGGAATCATGTATATGTTTGCTGTTTTTTTGTGCCCTTCACGTTTTTGTTTTCAACCGTTTTCAACAAACCAAGCCACATTTGGGTAACAAAAACATATATTATAACCTATTAATCATTGTGTCCCCAACATGTACTTAAAATATTGAATAGCAAACACAATAGACTTATATACTATATTTGCGACACGTTATATTTGCATCCAAATAACAAAAAAAAACTACAGCGTGTGCGCATGCGCGATCGCTACTTGAGGTTTGAGATTTGTGTTTTAGTGAACTTATTAAACGGTTTTCCAACAAGAGGTGTTATTTTGAATCACCCGGTATTTCGGTAGCTGTCACTTTTGAAGCTTTTATTCTTTGACATTTGGCAAGAAGAAACTACGCCATTACTAAAAATGTAACGATACACGCTTCAACAACGCATTGAAATTATTAAAATTCACTACAAAAATGGTGAAAATCTTGCAATCACAGTTCGCAAAACTAAAGCATTTTTGGGTCGTCGTGAAGCACCTAGTCGGACCGCAATACAGAAATTGGTGGAAAGATACGAGCTGTTGGGACAAGTTAGTGATGTGAAGAATAAAACCCGTGCACGTCGCTCAAGAACAACTGAGAATATTGCTGCTGTAGCCCAAAGTGTTGAAGAAAACCCAGGTTTGTCCATTCCTCGTCGTTCTTTGGAATTGGAGTTGGAATTTGAGATTTGAGGACAACGTTTACTTTCAACAAGACGGCGCTACCTGCCACATAAGCAACGAAACCATTGCTCTTTTACGGGAAAAGTAAAAAGGCCACCGAGATCTTGTGATTTAACACCTTGCGACTTCTTCCTTTGGGGCCACGTGAAAGATAATGTCTACGCCAACAGCCCAGTGTTGATTCAAGACCTCAAAGATAGAATTCGTGAGGCTATCGAGGATATACGGCAGCCACTATGCGATTTGGTTATGGAAAATTTCATGAAAAGGATATGGTCCTGTAAGCGTGGTCGTGGTGGACATTTGGCTGATGTTGTTTTTCATTATTAACTTTATTATGAAATAAACATCCGATCATTTATCTCAAAAAATTGAATTTTTCTTTGAATACAAAAATAACACCTCTTATTGGAAAACCCTTTATATTCTAAAATTCGCCGAAACGTCGCTTCAATGAGATGGCACAGATGTGACCATATCCCCGAAATAAGTTATCATTTGACCAATTCGCATAATTTTTAAGAGAATTGGTTAACCTTATCATGCAGCTTCCTTACAAATTTATATACAATTTTTGAACTCTTTTAAGAACTGCGGAATACAAATTAAAATGCCTAGAAACATTTTCCGCCACTGTGCGCCGTAAAGCCCCAAACCCCATAGACAGCCGCAAATACATTCAAAGCAACGCTTTCAAATGTAAACATCGTTATTAAAGGCCGTATTAGACTGTCCGTGTAAATAGAACAATTCCCGGTGGAATGAAACTCTCATGCATTTGAAGGAAATCTTACGATCATTCGGCTTTCAATTTGCGAGAATGCAAAAAACATATATGTGGAAAGTGACAAATAAAATACTTATAACGGGTGATTCATTTGCTATTTGGGTTTTCAGTGTTAAGTTTTTGCCAGTTTACGCGTGATTCTTGACATGTGTCAAAGTCAAAAGTTTGAGTTTGCCTTGTCATTTCATTACTAATAGACTTCAAATGAACACCGCTTTTAAATCATTGAGTTTTATTATCAAAATTCGTGGTCCCGTGAAAATGTGGTTCACAAGTTCCGTTCATAATAAATAAATAAATGGTTTCCCGTTACATCCCATGAAGGGATTAGGCAGAGCTTCTCACAAACCAGTGAGCTGTGCGCGTTCTAGTTTTACACTCACTGATTGGGACCTACAATTTTACACCGGTTCCCAAGGGTATTTTGAGAAGCTTTTTCATGGCTAAGTACTCGATAGCGTCGCCGTCACTAAGCGAGGTGACCACCGTCGAAAGAAATTTAAGGTGGTCAGAGCAGGGATCGAACACACGTTCTCATGCACAAGAGCCGCGCACACTACCATTGCACCATCGACGGCCACTACGTTCATTTGATGGTCGTTATAATCATGGCTAATTTTTGGTTCACTGGGTACGTCAAAAAACTGAATTGTCGAATTTGGTCCGAAGAGTAGCTAGAGGCTGTTCAATAGCTGTCAATGCACGATTAATGGGCCGGCGGCATTATTGGACCGTACTTCTTCAAAGACGATGATGGCCGTAACGTTACCGTCAAGTAGCAAGGTACCGTCCGATGATCACGGACTTTATTTGCCCAAAATGGAAGAATTGGACTTGTTTGGCATGTGGTTTCAAATGGACGGTGCCACATGCCACACTGTACGCGATACCATGAACCAATTGAGAGGCGAGTTTGGTGAGCAATTAATCTCACGTTGTGGCGCTGTCCTTTGACCTCCTCGTTCGTGCGCCTATTTTTTTGTGGAGGCACGTGCAGTCTCTTGTTTATAGGGACAAGCCAAACCAACGATTGCTACCTTGGAAGACAACAGTACACGTGTCGTTGGTGGGATACCGGCCGAAATCTTGGAAAGTGTTCCAAAATTCGACTTACAGAATGGACCACGTGAAGCGTAATCGTGGGCAACATTTGCATGAAATAGTCTTTACAAAGTAAATGGAAGTCATTGATTTATCGATCCAAATAAATATTTAATTTTCTTCTACAAATCGTCTGTGTTTTCTTCAATTTTCAAAACCCAAATAGCAAAAAACACACCGTTTAGATTATGCGTTTCACCCGCGGCTTTCACCCAAGACTTTCGTGTTCGGACGCAAGAGGGGTAGACAAACACCCACGAGACGAGAATTCGGGAGGATTTTTGATGGTTTTCTTTACTCTCGTTCGTAGTTCTGCCATCTTGTTTCACACTCTTTCTGCTTTAGAAGGGAGAACATCGTTTGCGTAGATTATTTTCTCATTATTTGTATAATATGAATAGAAATAATTCGAAAAATATTAAATAAAATATGTAAAAACTATGACCGTCGGTGGTGCAATGGGTAGTGTGCGCGCCTCTTGTACAGGAGATCCTGGGTTCGATCCCTACTCCAACCATCTTAAAATTTCTTTCGACGACGGTCACCTCGCTTAGTGATGGCGACACTATCGAATATACAGCCATGAAAAAGCTTCTCAAAATACCGTTCGGAATCGGTGTAAAACTGTAGGTCCCAATCAGTGAGTGAAAACTGGAAAGCGCACAGCTCAGTGATTGTGAGAAGTTCTCCCCGGTCCCTTCATGGGATGTAATGGGAAACCATTCATTCATTCATTTCAAAAACAATAATTCGTGGAAATTTGGTTTACTAAACATCAGCAACATGAAAATCAGACATGTTTGTTCCTAGTCGAAAGAAAGTTGACTTTGGTTCCACAATCTTGATTTGCCTCAAAAATTAATCGATTAGAGTTGCATTTTGAATTAAACAGACAAAAACACAGAAAACGGAAATAAAAACTCTAATTTCGTCGCGGTTTTCCATTTTTTATTATGGTCTGTTCCCGATCTCGAACTCACTAACATTCGACTGAAATTGGGTTTCTCTAAGTCACAATTTCCGTTCGACTCACTCAATATTTGTTAGCAGATTCTACGTAATGAAAACGCAAAATATATTAAAACATGTCAGTACAAATTTGGGTAGCTCTACTTCGAATCTGCTAACATTTGCGAACATTTTGTATAGGAACAACATTTTATCACCTTTATCTCAAAGAAGTCTGCTTCTTATTTCCACTAGTATTCTTCCAAATGTAGACAACAGTCCGTTGCTTGTAGCTAAACTCCTTCGAATACAAAAGAATGATTAGCGAAGTTTTGTAAAAAGGAAATGACATTAGAAGTTTTCCAAAAATACTGGAAATTAAATGAAATCAAAAATTCGAAAATATGAGGGACTCACGCGCGCTCCGGCACCAAGATTTTTTTCGCTACTCACATTCACGAACGCTAACGTGATCAAATTTTGATCCTACTCAATCACGGCAATCACGTGACTCGCGCCCAACTCTAGTTCGTTTGCCTTTTAAATTAAATTTTGATTTTAAACAGATTTTTTGTCATTAAACAAAATTAGTTAAAATAACTAACTAATTTAGTTAAAATAACTAACTAATTTTCATGCAAGTTATTTCGATATACCTCTGACAAATATTTATATGTGCAAAATAATTTTTTTTCTTTCCTTCTGAAAACTGGCTGTAATTTAATGTCGACCATATACAATTTTTTTAATAATATCCCTCTCTCTTTATCATATACTTTTTTCTATTTTGGACTTTATTTGTAGTCCCTTTATCTATGATTATCTCTGTAAGTTTTCAACTCAATAGAAAATAATTATATGTGCCAAAGCGTTCCAGACACTTTAAAGTGAACAACTCTATTTTTCTCGGGTGTTTAGTATAAAATATCTTTCTGTACGTGAGTAAAGAGATCGTTATGAATATATTCTAAGAAACGTTTAATTCACAGTTTTGTTTCTAGTTGAACATACCACGTGGAAGTGAACTTACGGATGAGGAGCGCGGAAACATTGTCGGAATGAGACTTGCAGGTAAAGCAATTGGCGAGATTGCAGCTGCGGTAAATCGGAATCGTAATACAGTTTCGAATTTCCTCAAAGACCCCAGAAACTGTGTGTGTATTAAGCGCAGTGGACGCATCCCAACTATAGACCAGAGGACTAAGCGGCGCATTTGGCATTTAGCAGCTAATGAGAATATGAGTTGCAGGGAAATAAAGGAGGAATTGGGTCTAAATGTAACGAGACAGCGTGTCCAGCAACTACTAAAGTACGATATAGGTCTTCGGTACCAAAGCAAAATGGCCAGACCACGCTTAAACCAGCTCCATAAAAATGCGCGTATTGCTTTTGCAGAAAAGTACAAGCTTTTTGAGGACGAATTTGAAACCGTTATATTTAGTGATGAGAAAAAGTTTATTTTGGACGGACCTGATGGTCACCATAGATATTGGAGAGATTTACGACATCCTCGTCAAAGGTGCTACAAGCGACACGACGGTGGTGGATCTCTTAGGATATGGGCTACATTTGCAGCACGAGGGATGTCAGTAATATGCTTTGTCCCAACTAAAATGAATTCGGAAGCGTACGTTGATCTGTTGGACAGCAATTTAATTGACTTTGCTGTCGAATTATATGGAGATAACTGGACTTTTCAACAAGACAACGCCCCGATCCACATTGCTCGGCTCACAAGGGACGTTTTTAAGTCCCGAAATATTCCATTACTGGAGTGGCCAGCCATAAGTCCCGGCCTCAACCCAATTGAAGATCTCTGGGGGATACTTTCCGCCAAGGTGTTTTCAAAGAGGAAGCAGTATACGACGCCTAAAGAACTAAATCTACCAATATTGGCGGAATGGGAGATAATTGACATGCCCACTTTAAGCAACTTAGTGAGTTCTATACCACGCAGGCTACAACAAGTTCTTAAGCACAAGGGCAACTCAATATCATATTAATTACATATTTTAATTGGATAAGAATAAGAATTAAATTTAAGTATCATTTTTGCATATATAAATATTTTCTATGAAGAATATATCAAACACTTTTTTTTTGTTCTAAAACAGAAATGAAAAAATATGGTTTCTTATAATTTTAAAGAATAATAAAATATAAACTAATATATAAAATAAAAATAAAAAGAATTTTAGTTTTCAAAGCTCCAACTCAAAATGATACATTGCACATATAAATATTTGACAGGGGTATTATGAAAGTATCAGAGTACTTCGAGTACCGATACTTAGTACCGATACTTAAGTCTTTTTAATTGTTTTCTTCTTAATAAGACAACAGTGAATCAAAGCTTTGACAATGTTTCGAAGTTTTACCGCATATTTTTATAAGTATTTAGTGTACACTAAGTACATTTCCATGTTTTCGTGTATTTTATAATACTTTTATGTAAAAATACTTAATCAAAGAATATATTAATAAAAGGATACTTATGATTGAAACCAATAAAACCGCTACATATAATCGCTCAAATCTCATTTGAGCACAGGTGTGTATGAATATATCATGTTGACTTGTACATATTTAAGTTACAAAAAAATTTGAATATGTTGTGTGATTTGGTAGTTAACATTACTCGCGTAAACCTGCTGATTGGAAACTACTAACTTCTTGGACAACTTAATGAACTCTGGTTTCGATTCATTAAACAAATCCATTGCTTTGGATTTATAACAATATTCATAATGGTTTCGTGGTAGTTTCAATTATAAACCAATCCCCAGATTCCTACCGAAAAGTTAGTCACAGGATTTTCGATCCGTACACCGAGTGTCTAACTAGAAAGCTTTTTAGGATTAGTCAGTCGTTAGTGAAGAGTTGATTCGTAACAGTTTCCTATGTACTGTCTTAATCTAATATGAACATGTCTGTTTTAGGCAAATGCAATTTTTGCTAGTTATGATTGTTTTTACACTCTGAAAAATCTTTGTTGTTGTTTGGATGCAAATATAAAGTGTGTTTGAAGCTTGTCGCGAATATAATATACTTGTGTCCAAGCATATTGTGTTTGCTATTCAATATTAAATTGTTTGAGACCCACATATATTTATGTTTGTGATACAAATACAGCTGTTTGTTGCACTGTCTAAGCTCTCTCGAGAGCAAGAGAATAAAAGAGCGACAACGAGTGAGTCTATCTTGTAAGTGTGTGTCTGTAATTTCGCATTATTCTCTCAATCAGTGAGTCATAAATATTCCTGATTTTGCTTGTAAATTGCAGATGAAGTGTTTCTTATTTTGCCTGATGTATTGCGTTTTAGTTTCATGTATTCAGTCGTCAATGGTTCATCGGACAGAGGATATCAAAAGCGCTTGATCAGTGAAAAAAATAATAAACGAAGGCTTGGACGGTTAAATGGTTCGTGATGCTACTTTAGGTTTTGTGTATGTGTGCTACCAAAGTGAGAAACGATTTTGAGGAAAGAAACTGGAAAGGGAAACAACGTGAAGCCCTTTGTCTGGCGAACCAGTTGAAATAAAAGTAATAAAAAAAACCAAAGTAATTAATCCACGCTTGGCTTGCTTGAACTTGATTTATATATAAATATCTTGTTTGTATAACACCGCATAGTGATAACCAACGCATAGCTGAAACCTTCTGAAAACAAAGACGTGAGAGACCACAAAGAAAGGAGAAGCAAAAGAGCAGCAGCTTCTCATTTCATGAAAAAAAAACAAATGATGCGTTCAATGCAAATAAATGTACAAAGAGCCATTTTAAATCAATTAATTTTTGTATTAATTATTTATAAATGTGGATTTATATTGTTAAAATTAATTATAATAAATAATACACATATATATTGAAATCGGAAAATAATTCCTTACTAAATATTATTATATTTGGAAAGAAATTCGCGTATGTTTCCACGTAAGTATATATAGGTTTGGGAGAAACACGCGAATGCTTCCATGTAAGTAAATGGATGTTTGTGCATACATGTTTGCCAGTAAAGATTATACTGTTTGCATTTAAATACAAGTACATTTGGGACTTGCAAACATATGAATGTTTGAAGTGTGTTCCAAACATATTCATGGTTCCTGTAGAATATGTTTGGTAAAATATGTTAGAGATGCCAATATTTTTCAGCGTGTAGTAAAACGATGGTTGTTCGTTAAAAGTTAGCATGTATTCGTTTGTTTGGTAGACAGTCGTTGACGACAGTCCAGTTGAAGTGTTTTTAATTAAAAATTGTTAGTCAAATGATAGCCGGTAGGTAACTTTTCGTTAGAATACGGAGGCCAAGTGATTTCATGTATTTCTCTTTAAATCGCACAGTTCGCTGCAAGAAAGACTTAAAAATAAAATGTACTGCTCCAGTGGCTGACATGGATTCATTAGAAAAGAAGGATACAAAGAACTTCCATTGGAAAAAGAAACTAATAAAAATTATGCTTGAACGAACACTATAAATCCCACAGAATTAGTGTGAAATCAAGCGCAAATTATTTTCACAATAATCAGGAATCGGAAAATCAACATCAACTTCACCATCAGCAGAAATTTTCATTTTTCTATGCAGCAATTTTATGTGGCTTCACTTTCCTATCATCCACCATCCAATAGCAGGAACGGATAAAACCAACATCCGTCGCAGTTTCCCATGCACACAATAGAACTCGCAAAACATCCACCACAACTATTTCCATTAATCGCAGTAGAAATCAAAAACAGACTAAACCAATGCAATTTTTTACTTCTTCCTACATTTTTAATGGTTTATTGCTCCATTTCTTTTTTTGCGGGACTTTGGGGCATTTATTCCAAGTTAATGGCGGTATATTGACCTAAATTCTTTATTTGTTGTCGGAGATGGTGGCTGGTGGATGTTCCTTTATAGTTGTGTAGTAGTCCTTTCCAGCACTAAACATTAACTAAACAACTATTTCAATAACCATCCATTACCCCTTTTAACGTAGTTGTAGTGTTTAGTATTTGGGGTAAATAATTTAGTCCTGTTTCTTGCCAGCGCTATTATTATTATCCAGCACTGCAATCTCATCCTGTTCGTTCCCTAAACTTGAGTTATCTCGGCTGCTAATGGTGGTTTATTGTTGTTATGTTGCATAGTCCTGTTTTATAGTCCTGGGCGTAGTTACATGTTCAGTGTTTTGTATGCGGCTGTGATTGTTGTTGTGTGTTGTTGCTGGCATCAACATTTTGTTTCAAGTGTGAAATATTTAGATTTAGTGTCTTTTCTTCGTATGTTATACGGCAATGTTGCATGCAATCATTACCGGCCCCACCCTGTTATCTTCCTGTTATTTTGTGTGTTTCACTAAAAGGTTATTGTACTGCAGTTTCATTTTTCTTTTTCTTCCTAGTTTTGTGACAGTTTTCAGCTGGAGAACTTTTATTTTATGGTTCAAATATTGCATTATGCGAGTACGAGACTAGGTCCTTGAGCAACTTTCATTTTACATTTTCTTAAAGTACAGGTGATTTTCCTTAAGGGGAACTAATGATTTGGTAAAGAAATACAAGAGAAAACGAGAAAAGGCAAAGTAGATGTCATTGAAACATGAAAGCAAGGAAGGCTGTCGAGAATCTTGTCTTTATATTATGTATTTAGTTTACGGAAGTTGTCGCCTCAAAAGGAAGAAATAATACCCAAGGCAATAAACGCATGAGTAGAGGTTATGCCGGCTATACAAAAGAAAGGGTGGCCAATACTTTTTAGTTTTTTATGAAATGAAACTAAAAATAGGTTAAAGAATTCGTCAGCTTAGGAAAAACTTGGGGAATAACTAGAGGTAAGTAGGAAGAATCAGCTGCGAAGTAGAATTGTCCAAAACACGTTAATTTCGAAATGAAATTCTTCACAAATACGTCACAATATTCAAAACATTTTCAAAACACATTAATTTTGAAATTAAATTCCTTAACAGCTCATTCGCACTACAAAATATTTTCCCGATTTCGTATCAAATGTCCTAACAAAATCTGAAATGTTCGCATTGGGATTTTCCCTGATTTGATTGAAAGTCAAGGCGCATTGACGAGGTAGTGTTACTACGACAACAGACACAGCAAGCCGACAACAATAGGCATTTTGCTTTTCTGGTATTTTTCCACAATCAAAGTCAGCACAAATGTATTCTAGGAATAAAAGAAAACAAAACAATATAAAAAAAATTGGTTGAGAAACAAACACCTAAGAAAAATTTGATTAATTTTTTAATTGAATTTGGTGTAATCACGAAAATGATAATATTAATTAAAGGTATTTGTAAAAAAAACTTAAATTAAAAAATTTGTAAATTTGATTAAAACATTTATTGATTTTTTTCAAAAATATTGATTAAGTATGTCATCAAGTTAATTAAAAAAATTATTGCTTTTTTTTTTGCGATTTTCGATTAAATTTTTAATGGAATCAATTAAAACCGTTATTGCTTTTTTCAGCATGAAACCCCCACCCCTAGCGACGACGCTAAAAAAACTAAAATGTTCCATTTTTAAAGCGATTTTATTCAAGGTTTCGCAGATACACATGTTATATCTATAAAAAATTAAATTTTTTAGAATTTGGATTAATAATCGGAACTAATGTCCGGTTTTCTTAAATTATTATTATATATTAAACATTTACGGTCTTATTCATAAAAAGTTATGAGGGGTTTGAGAGACAGTTTGTCATACAAAAACCGTCCCTCAAATCGCTCACAACTTTTTATGAATAAAGCGGTTAATGTTTAAACGATTTATATTAAATACAAAAAAAATAGGTACATCTGGTGGTTCTGGAGAAACATTAAATTTATCTGCTCCTGCCGCAGAAACAGTCACCCATTGTCGCATTCCATCTCTTCTGCATATTGCTTTTATCCAATTTAGGGCACGTTCAAAATGTCTAAGAAGGTGAGTCTTAAAGATTCTTTTTACGTGAAATTTTTGAAAATAATTTTCGTGTAAACAATTGTATGTGGCATAAGGCTGCAAATTGTGTCTTTCCAAGTCCATAAAAAATGTTTGGGGACAGTAATTTTTTCATTGCAAATAAAACACTCAATGCAAACACTCATTTCCAATAAAATTTATTCAAAAACACTTGTCAATTAAACACAATTACAAAAAACGCAGATTTAATCACGAAACAAGGCAATTTAACACTATTATTATTTAAGTTCGCAAAATAAAATCTTTCAATCAACAATAAACGAATTACAAATTACAACAGTGTTGTATATCAATGATGAAATATGCTATGGCAACCCTAACAACATGTATGACGCTCTTTATGTATACACTTTCTAGTTTATTAAATGTTGACATTCCATTCTGTCTCTCTTTGACATTCACACTGTGAACTACAATCTTTTCTTTATTTTAATAAAACTATTTTAAACTTAAAACCAAATAAGTGTATTCATCAGGTTATGGGCCCAGATGCCAAAAAAAAAACTGTTTAAAATCTGCAAATAATTAAAAGATGAGTGCTTCGAATTTTCAAATTGACAAATTGGATGAGAGCAACTATGATAGTTGGGCTATCCAAATGCGCAGCATATTAATCCACAGTGGCCAGTGGAATATTGTGAACGGAAAGTTGAAGCAAGAAGATGTCAAGGAAAGAGCTGATCAATGGCGGCATGAGGATGAGAAAGCACTAGCGTCCATTTTCCTTTGTGTGAAACCAACACAATTGGGGTACATAAGGAACTGTACCACGTCACATGATGCATGGAAGAAATTGGAGGAAACATATGTGCCCCGTGGACCATTACAAAAGGTGTCTCTATACAGAAGGCTGGTGAATTTGAAAATGGCAGAAGGAGGCAGTATGGTGCACTACATCAATGAATTTTCCGAAGTTTACGAAAAGCTAAAAGAGACAGGAATTGAACTTCAGGATGAGCTTTTGGTCATTATGATTTTGTCAAGCCTTTCCAGCGTATACGAAAATTTCGTTGTAGCAATTGAGACGCGCGATGATCTTCCTTCTTTATCAATAATAAAGCAGAAACTTCTCGAGGAGGGGAAGAGGAGAGAGGAAGGGGTAGTTGGCGGGTCAGCGGAGCAGGCATTTGCAGCTAGAGCAACAACCAGCAAGAACGAAAAGAAACCAAACAACGACACCAACAGCAATAACAAGAACAAAAAGAATTTCAAGGGTAAATGTTATATATGCGGTGTAACGGGACATTTTGCAAATAAATGTGAGCAGAGAAAGACCAGAGCAAAACACAAGCAATGACGATGGTGGCATCGACAGACTGTACACACATGCGCAGCGACAAATGGTACATCGACAGCGGGGCGACATCTCATATGAGCAATCAACGCAGCGTTTTTGTTAATTATCATGATCATGATGAAATTATTTCTTTGGCTGGTAATAAACACATAAACGCGAAGGGTAAAGGCGATGTGTTAATGAAGCTCAACGATTATGATGTTTTTCTTGAGAATGTGCTGTACTCGCCCGAGCTGCAGGCGAACTTCATTTCGGTGAGCAAAGCCGTCGACAGAGGTTTAAATGTAAATTTTGGCTCAACTGGTGCAATCGTCAAACGGCCGGACGGCGACGTTGTTTTGCGTGCAAAGAGAAATGACAATATGTTCGAGGTATACGAGAAAAATAAAGAAGGATTGTTTGCAATGAATAACAACAACAGCATCACATGGCACAACAGGTATGGTCATTTGAATTTCAGTAGTTTGCATGAGCTGTCGCAAAAGAGTATGGTAAAAGGCATGCAGGTAGAAAGGGTTACCAATGTGAACTGCCAAACATGTATGATTAGTAAGATCCACACATTGCCATTTCCTAATGAGTCGCAGACAAAGTCAAATGATCTGCTAGAGCTGGTGCATAGCGACGTATGCGGTCCCTTCAGGACAAACTCAATAGGAGGTTCGAAGTATTTCCTTACCTTCGTAGACGACAAGTCGAGACGTTTGTTTGTTTATTTTATGCGGAATAAGAGCGAAGTATTCGAAAAATTCAAAGTGTTCAAGGCAATGGTTGAGCGCCAAACAGACCGCAAGATAAAATCTCTTAGGACAGATAACGGCGGAGAGTATGTTAACGCTGACCTCGAATCATTTTTGCAGAGAGAGGGAATTCAAAGGCAATTGACGGCGCCATACACACCACAACAAAACGGTGTTGCTGAACGCGCCAACCGCACAATTGTTGAGATGGCGAGATCGATGATGCTTCATGCTGGCGCGCAGCAGAGGTTGTGGGCAGAGGCTGTTAATACCGCAGTATATATTAGAAATAGATGCCCTACGAAACAATTAAAAAATGAGACACCGTATTATGTTTGGTGTGGTAGAGAGCCGAGCGTGAAACATTTTAAAACTTTTGGCTGTATAACTGTCGCACTCGACAAATCTGGCGGTAAATCTAAATTCGATGCGAAAGGGAGTGAGTGCATTATGGTTGGGTACTCAACAACCGCAAAAGCATACAGATTATTCGATGCAAAGAAAAACAAAGTTTTTGAGCAGCGCGATGTCCTCTTCGATGAAAATAATTTTGGCAAAGTTGACAACAACAAACATGAAGAAGAGTCCAACAACGATTTATTTGTTTTTCCTTTTATAGCTGATGTGGAGACGCGTGAGGGTGCTTGTGCTATCGACGACGATGTAGATGGAAAAGAAAAAGCCGGGGACGAAGACAGTTTCAACACAGCAGATGAAGAAGAGGAAAATAATAATAATGAAGCTGAAAACAATGAGAATGTCGTTGCAGCGGAGAGTCGTATTGGACGCGGAAGGCCGAAATTAATAAAAACAGGTAAGCCGGGTAGACCTAAAAAGGAATACAACACAGTCTATGGTGCTATGGATGAAAATTTACCACAAACATTAGACCAAGCCCTATCATGCAAAAATAGTACTAAATGGGTAGATGCGATGAAAGCGGAGTACGATGCACTACAAAAGAACAAAACATGGTCGTTGGTAAATTTACCTGTTGGGCATAAGGCTATACCTAGTAGATGGGTTTATGCTGTAAAGAGAAACGTCAATGGCGAGATTGAACGGTATAAGGCTCGATTGGTTGCAAAGGGGTGCAATCAACGTTATGGCATAGATTTTAATGAAACATATTCTCCGGTGGTTCGTCATTCAACAATAAGAATTCTTTTATCTGTGGCCGTGAAAGAGAAAATGCATCTCCATCAACTTGATGTAAGCACAGCATATTTAAATAGTAGTTTACAGGATGAAATTTATATGCTGCAGCCTCCAAATTTTGAGGGTAAGAAGAATAAGGGCAAGGTGCTTCGACTCCATAAGGCGATATATGGCTTGAAGCAAAGTGGAAAAGAATGGAACTCCAAGCTCGACTCTACTCTTCGTGAATTAAATTTTCTTCCATGCGACAACGAGCCATGCTTATACAAGGGAATGGAGGATGACAAAATGATTTTGGTGGCGATTTATGTCGATGACATTATTATTGGTTGCACAGATAAAAACATCATATTAAAGCTAAAATCGCAAATTGCAGCGCAGTTCGACATCACCGATAAAGGAGAACTTCGTCATTTTTTGGGTATGGAGGTAGAACGTGACGACGAAACAGGCAGCATCAAATTAAGCCAGACCCAATATATTATTGATGCACTGAAGCAGTACGGTATGGAAAATTGTAAACAGGTATCTATTCCATTGGATGCTGGTTGTCAGGTAGATTGCAGAGATGATTGCGAGAAGGCGAATCAGCAACAATACCAGTCGCTAGTTGGCACATTGACGTACCTAGCCATTTGTACGAGACCTGATATTTTACATTCCGTAACAAAACTTGCACAGAGGAACTCAGATCCCCATAAAGAGCACATGACGCTCTTAAAACACATTCTACGATACTTGTCTGGGACAATCAACTTGAAATTAATTTATGAAGATAAAGGGACAAATCTAGAAGGTTTTGTGGATGCCGATTGGGGTGGTGACTCCGTTGATAGAAGGTCATACACCGGCTTTGTATTTACCCTTAATGGATGCCCAGTGACTTGGCAGTCGAGAAAACAAACATCTGTGGCTCTTAGCAGCACCGAGGCCGAGTATGTGGCGGCATCAGAAGCAGCGAAAGAAGCTGTATATTTAAAACGTTTGCTGAAGGAAATCGATGCTTTGAATGATGATACTGTAATTCTTCATATTGATAACCAAGGGGCCAAGAAATTAGCAGAGAATCCGGTCTATCACAAACGCAGTAAACACATAGATATACGATTTCATCATATTCGTGATTTGGTCAAGAATAAAGAAGTTGAGCTCGCATACTGTCCGACAGCCGATATGATAGCCGATGTGATGACAAAGAATCTGCCGAAAATAAAACATAATAATTTTGTCGAATTAATGAATTTAAGAATTTGAAATAATTATGATTTTGAGATAAATAAAAAGTAAATTTTATTTTGTAAGATGTCACCCATGTTGAGGAGGAGTGATGAAATATGCTATGGCAACCCTAACAACATGTATGACGCTCTTTATGTATACACTTTCTAGTTTATTAAATGTTGACATTCCATTCTGTCTCTCTTTGACATTCACACTGTGAACTACAATCTTTTCTTTATTTTAATAAAACTATTTTAAACTTAAAACCAAATAAGTGTATTCATCAATCAAAGACTAGAGCCGTGCGAAAAATGACAACGACGGCTGGTAACTCAGCCGCCACATATATTGCCTCCCAACGGCGCTGTAAAATTCAACTTTCTGTAAAATACTTTATCACAATTTTTGTTCACAAAAATTATTTATATTAAGGTTTGTTAAGAACGCATCATGCATATTTATATTAACTTAGAAAGATTCACAGCAAAAATTCGATAATGCACTCAAAAATTAAACATTTTTAACGCCGTAGATTTGCGCCTTGCCAACTCCTAGTTCTGTTGTAAACTCAAATATGAATTGTAAATATGATTAAAATTCAATTATATTTTTAATTGAAATTTACAGGCCAATATTTTTTTCTGTGTAGTGGTACCACCACATCGATGCGCCGCGATTGAAATGCTTGTAAACAAACGTACTATTCGTTCGCAGTGTGAGATAAAACAGCGTTGCATAAAGCAAATCAAGCATTTTTTTCATTATTCCTAGATAAAGAAGAAAAAAATACCCGATTTGTCTTTTGTCAAAACGTATGGGAAATCAAGCAAATTATCTTGATCTCTGCTTGGAATCAACAAAAGTGACAAAATCAAAAGTGGCAATGCTGCATAAGACGACTACTCATTCAATTTGTTCTTGTCGTTGTGGTCCGAACTTGTCAAATGATGTTTATACCAATTCCAAGATGTATCTAGTACAGGTGGTAGTGTTAAAATAGCAGATTATATTTTGTCTTGTCCTTGCGGTTGTTGCCGAAAATTACAACAATTCCTCCTGAAAAAAAAAAAAGAATTCCCATTACATCCCATGAAGGAATTGGGGAGAGCTTCTCACAACCAATGAGCTGTACGCTTTATAGTTTTATACTCACTGATTGGGACTACAGTTTTACACCGGTTCCGAACGGTATTTTGAGAAGCTTTTTCATGGCTAAGTACTCGATAGTGTCGCCGTCACTAAGCGAGGTGACCGACGTCGAAAGAAATTTCAAGGTGGTCGGAGCAGGAATTGAACCCAGGATCTCCTGTACAAGAGGCGCGCACACTAACCATTGCACCAATTCCTCCTGATATAAAAAAAAAAAAAAAATGGTGTCCCTTAACATCCCATGAAGGGATTGGGGAGAGCTTCTCACAATCAGTGAGATGTGCGCTTTCTAGTTTTACACTCACTGATTGGGACCTACAGTTTTACACCGATTCCGAACGGTATTTTGAGAAGGATTTTCATGGCTAAGTACTCGATAGTGTCGCCGTCACTAAGCGAGGTGACCGTCGTCGAAAGAAATTTTAAGGTGGTCGGAGCAGGAATCGAACCCAGGATCTCCCGTACAAGAGGCGCGCACACTAACCATTGCACCACCGACGGCCTGATATAACCTGAAATAAATACATCTTGACAATTTCGATCGGCTGAATTTGACAAGGTCGGCTCCTGAAATAAAAAACAAAAGGCCTTTAATTCCTACTGCTTCTACCATGATACAAATACAAGGTAGTAAGTAGCAGTAGCGTTGTTGTAATTTCCATACCCAGTTATTGTCAAAATCAGCTGATAAAAATGTACACATACATGTGCAATTATGAACATGATAGCTGAAATCAAAAGAGAACGCACTTACACAAACAACTCTGACATTTACTGGGTACGATGAAATGTAAACAAAGGAAATAATATGGGCTGACGCTACTACCTTGTAAGTATTTGTATCATGGCTTCTACCTTACGTATTTTGCAATGCCACTAATCTTAAGAAGTATCTCCTTAATCTCTTCAACTTTTCGTTATTAATACGAGTAAATTGCATAAAGAATTTCAAATAACAGACACAAAATAATTCAATCCAAGTGGCGCGCCCACCTACCACTAAAATATTGAATGCGTAAATGCGAAATTAAAACGGAAATAATAAAAACGTAAAACCTCATCAAACATTCTAAACAATTTGCACATTTTTCAAAGACTCAAATACTTGGGAAAAGTGAGTAAATTCAAAATCGAAAAATAAACAAAATAAAAACACAACTCCTGTGTAAACAAAATCTTACGCTTTTGGATGATTTTTTTATTTTTTTGGTATTTGGCAAAATGCCGACGAAAACACACAAATCGCCTGTTTAAAGATCAAAAACAATGATGTCTGAAATGAAATCGTAATCTAAATATAAATACTAATGTATTTAACAATTTGAAATTTAAGAATATTAAAATAAACACATTTGAAATTAAGTGGCTTTAGATCTCTAAAATATTGAATGGAACATCATCGATATATCGAATACAATGAATACCATGACATCTACATATCATCACCTAAAATGCAAAAGGTCGTAACTACACTTTTTAGTTGTTTACAGGGGAAGGAATTAACTTTATAAATATTTCTTAAAAACTACTTTTTTCCCATTAATTTGTATTTCAGAAGCAAATCCGTCTTCGTTTTCTAAGCTTGAATCAAAAATTTGGATATTAAGTTTTAAGTAGTCTTTAATTTATAACGTTTATACCGTTTCCTGTAAAAAAAAAACTAAAAAGTGTAGTTACGGCCTTTTGCATTTTAGTTGACGATATGTTTATAAAGGGTGTTCTTTAGAACTTTAAAAATTTGAATTGAAAACATTGAAAGAATGATAATATATATTTGGTTAATTTTGTAAGTAGTGAAACTGGCCAATCAGAAAAGTTTTGAGTTTTCAAATATTTTCAACAATTTGTTTAACAGTTCCATCAAGTTGAGCCAAAAGCAACGGTTGTAGGGAGTCATCGGGGAATTATAATTTGCTGGGATGTTCATGCCAAAAGTAATTTAAATAACAACAAACAGGCCAAAACAGTCAATATACTATTATCATATTCAATATGACTTTTATGAGTTATAAGTAGTTAATGTATTGGTTGTAAGTATACGAAAAAACACATCATGGGGATGTACTCAGAGTACTCAAAGAATTTATTCAAATTGTAAGCTTTAACATGGACATATTTACTTTACAAAATACCTGTTTACCTCGAATATTGTGTTTACCAATTTTAAGAACGATCAAATTAAAAACTTGCAATTCTCAAATTATCATGGGTCGGGCATTTTATACATATCGATGGCTTAATATAGAGAAGACGTATCTCATGCCCCTACTACCGTTCTCAACTTTTGTGAGAGTTTGGTCGTAATCGATGAATTGGCATTGCCGTTCTCAACTCAACGGGCGACTCAACTCAACTGAACAACAGCTGATTTTTTGGTTGTGTTCACTGACTTTTGTCGTATTACCTTTGACAACTCTGTGCCAGTTTGGTCGACAAATGCATTAAATTTACACCACTGCTTGAGAGGAGTTGAGTTTATAGTTGTGTGTGTTTTTAAGTTGATAAGAATGGAGAGATCGTAAGAAGATATTATTTTGGCTTCAAATTATAATTTTCATTTAACATTTGAACATTTTAATTTAACAATAATATTTTATATATTTAGAAGTATCAAAATCACAATGAATGCTCAGTTTGAAAAACTGGTCCAGCTAATGGAAAGTATTCCAGCCGTTGCCCTTGGAAAACCACAATTTAGCACCACACAGAACCAAGTGCAAGAACTATGGGAAGGATTTGCTGTGGAGTTAAATAGTTTAGGACCACCGTCCAGAATATGAATGAATGGCAACGTATATATGCAAATACATACCTTGCACTGGGCAGCTCAAGAAGGTTGGATACATCACGAATATTTCTTCTTAAATGCAACACATCTACTGTGAGCGTCAAAAGAAAGTTTACACGCTTGTTAAATGTGTATTCAAATTTATTTGAATGTTAAAAAATAATAATTGATTTAACTCTTTATATTTTCTGAACATGGTATTGGACCCTTTTTCAATTTATAAAAATATAACAACGAAAATCTTACAACTACAAAAAATACATATCGAAATCAACAATTACTTCATTTTTGTCGCGTCAAAAGAAAGTGTACAATGCAAAAATTATTCATAAAAAAATTATTTCAATATTTTGTTTGTATTCCTTTCGCTTTAAGAACAGCTTGTAATCTCTTCGGAATCCATTTGACTAAATTTGCGGGTATTTCAGGTGAAATTTTTCGTCATTCTTCCATTATAAAAGATGTGAGAAATCCTCTGTTACTTATTACTCCATTTCTTATTTTGCGATCAAGATGCCCCCACAAATATTCAATCTGATTGAGGCCCGGCGACTGTGAAGGATGATCCAATTGTTAGGAGTGTGGTAAAGTAGACATGCCTTAAATAATTTTGATGTGTGCATGGGATCATTATCTTGTTAAAGATTAAAGTCCTATCCAAGCACAAGACAAACAACTCTGCGAGCCAAATTTTCTTTCAAAATACGAAGGTAATCTGTTTTAGTCATGGTACTTTCAATAAATTCTAATTTCCCGACTCTGATCCCTGTAAGGCACCCCAAAACCATCACCGAACCCCCTCCGTACTTTATCGTAGATATTGCATTTTGTTCAGAAAATTCTTTGTAGTTACTTCTCCAAATTTTGACGAGCTTTATTTTACAAAAAAAATTGTAATTTGATCTCGTGGCTATGTTATGTTATTCCAGATATAAATGTATTGATTTTTGTGGTTATTAGCAAACTTAAGGCGCCGCTTTTGGTTGACTTTGCATACTAATAATTTTTTCCTTGGAACCCTACTATGAAGTCCATTAGCTTGTAGTGCTCTAGGTATTGTTGTGACGCTGACGACAGTTCCAGATGTTGCTGCAATATCTGTCGAAATTTTAACTGAATTTTCAGCTGGACACTTACAAATTTCGAACAATGAATCGAATTTGAGCTTCAGTTAATATTTTCGTTCTGCCAGTTTTTGGACGAATTTCAAATTTTTTGAACTTTTGACACTTTACGATACTGTGTTGTGGCTTAAAACTGTGTTGTGGCTTCTACCAATAACAGAACCAATTTCACGCAGTGTTTCCTTCTTAGGAAAATTTTACAGTATCCACTGCAGTTTGTCTACCCATTATTGGAAAATGTAATTAAACGTACAAATTTTGTTCGGTACCTACCGCTGATAGCTAATTACTGAAGCAATAGCAAGGTAGAAACAAATATAAAATTAATAATAATGGAAAAAATTACTCAACGGGGCCATAAACACAACTTTCATCAAATTGTAAACTTTCTTTTGACGCGACAAATATGAAGTACTTTTTGTTTTAGCTATGTATTTTTTGTAGGTGTAAGATTTTTCTTGTTCTTTTTTCATAAAGTCATAAAGGGTCCCAGATCATGTTTAAAAAATATAATGAGATGAATTAATTATTATTTTTTAATATTCAAATACATTTGAACACATATTTAACAAAGGTGTAAACTTGACGCTCACAGTATATTCGCGTTTTCGACTCCATTTTCATAAAAGAAATATATTCTACTTATATCCATTTCGATTTTGCAAGCACAACACAATTGTTAACTTCTTTTATTTTCACATAAATCAGCTGCTTTTACTTGTCAAAATTGATATTTCGAGCTGGTAACACCATAATAATTGCAACCAAAAACAGTTGTGAACCACAATACAAAAGATAAATTTTGTCGTGTTGAAGTTGGGTCGTCTCTAAGTCGACCAAACTATGTTGAGAGGTGAACGGTAATAGGGGTATCAATTTTTTGGTTCTTTACAGAAGAAGGAAAAAACTGAGCAAAATCAGACCGATTTGGCACATTATTTGTTTTTAAACGCAGTTTTTTAGTAAAATTAATTCTTTATTTGTTAACATTAAAAACATAGTTTTTGTACGAAAGGTGTATTGAGAGTCCCCTACCAGAATATACAAAAATGCGATTTTGTAAAAAAATAAGATACGACCTTTTCATATTTAGCCATCGATATGTAACATGTACATATAAATTAAAATGAGTTGGTTGTGTAAAGAAAAGGAGTTTCTACGTTTTTGTCGTTTTATCTCCGAAGTCCCTGACGACCTCATTTGTATACCCCCACCCATAGAGATGGGGAGTCATATTATACCCTTACCGGTCTATTCTCATGTCGTTACAATGGTCACCATGGTTACAATTGACCACTTTGATAACAAATTCAAAACATCTGTATTCCGAAGTCTTGATACCGTGACAAAAGTTACAAAAAAAATGTTACCTGCCAATAAAGAGGTAACAAGCTCGTTACAGCTGTTTTGATACACATTTTGAGTTGTAAAAATTAAAATTAAATTTATTGATGTCGCGCATAAAACTTTAATTTTCAAATATAGAATGGAAGAAGCACTTTTAGCTCTTTGTGCTATGGTAATGGAGCAAGAAGAGGTGGTGGAAAGGAAACGGCTGCTACGAAACCTGCGGGACAGCAGTGATCCGTTCTGCGTGTCTGACACAGTTTTGGAACATACCTACGAGGGCGGATCAATAAGTCCGTGACTTGTTGAATGAAACACAGTTTGTTTTTGCAAAAAAAAATATATTTTTCATCATAACCTCCTTTTAGCTCAATACACTTAGTCCAACGTTTCTCCAATTTTTGTATCCCTTCCAAAAAAATAAGATTTTTCGAGATCCATAAAATAGGCATTTGTTTGATCAATAATTTCATCGTTGGAGCTAAATCTCTTTCCACCGAGCCATTTCTTCAGGTTTGGAAATAGGAAATAGTCACTGGGGACTAAATCCGGAGAAAATGGTGGATGAAGTGCCAAACTCCAAAAAACTCCAAACAATCATTTGAAGTTGCCACACGATTATGTTCATGGTCAAGTGAGAGCAAACGCGGCACCCATCTTTCAGAAAGCTTTCTTAAACCCAACTGATCATTTAAAATCGAAACCACACTGCCATATGAAATGCCTATGGCATCAACAATCTCACGCCCTTTTACTCTTCGATCGGCCAACACCATATCGTGGATTTTTTTCGATATTTTCGAGTGTATTTACCGTCGGTGGTGCAATGGGTAGTGTGCGCGCCTCTTGTACTTCAGATCCTGGGTTCGATTCCTGCTCTGACCACCTTCAAATTTCTTTCGGCGGCGGTCACCTTGCATAGTGACGGCGACACTATCGAGTATATAGCCATGAAAAAGCTTCTCAAAATACCGTTCGGAATCGGTGTAAAACTGTAGGTCCCAATCAGTGAGTGAAAACTGGAAAGCGTACAGCTCAGTGATTGTGAGAAGTTCTCCCCGGTCCCTTCATGGGATGTAATGGGAAACCATTTATTTATTTATTTTATTTACCTCAATTGGCCGTCCAGAACGTTCAGCGCCATTTTTACTTGTGCGACCACAACGAAAGTCAGTAAACCACGTTTTTACCATTGAGTCCGCATATTAAGATACTTCCGCAGAATGTTCTATAAAGTGAATGCACACTGGTCAAGTTCCTGAGATTGGTGGCGGATCGAGGAATTCAAGACTTTAACCACCTTAGTCTCAACATCATCAATATGTTGTTCTGTACGCACTCTGTGTATTGTAATTAATGAGTTTGAGTACAATTTAAACGTTTGGAGTTCAACATTTTCCAAATGGTTTGAGTAGGGTCGTCTGACTTGTTCTCTAAATGGAACGAAAATTTTCCCCTTAAACACTGATTTTGAAAAAAGAAACCAATAATTGTGATGTTCCAGTGTAAGTTTTTGAAGCACACAATTTGTAACCAAACGAAACACAATATAGGGTTCAGCTTACTTGTGTAAACACCATTTATATGTAACATCAAAATCAATAGCATTTAATATGCCGGGACGGCCATTGTTGTTGTTTTTAAACTTGTCTATCTTGCCAAATTTATTGTAATACTTTTTCGATCTAAACTCTTTAACACCTTTTAGACCTCAACATTAAAAAAAAAATTACAGCAGACAGTTGTCCGAGGCCTTCGGCCACGGACTGTCCCTGCAGGCTGTGTCAGAGACACGGCCATTAAGTTTAACGTAGAATACGCCATCCGATAAGACAGAAAACATATATAACAATAAATTCATTTGCTTATATTATTTATCATTTATTGTTATATATGTTTTCTGTCTTATCGGGTGGCGTATTCTACGTTAAACTTAATGGCCGTGTCTCTGACACAGCCTGCAGGGGCAGTCCGTGGCCGAAGGCCTCGGACAACTGTCTGCTGTAATTTTTATATTTACCAACGGCATTTGATTCAAGTCCGTTTAAAAAAAAAAATATTATGTTCAATTTTTTTAAACTTAATTTAATTTATGTATTTTAATTAATATTTTTATTGAAATAAGTTCTGCGAATGTTGAGAGGGCCGCCCTAATATTAAAAAAGGTTTACCTTATCGAGTCTTCGCATTAGCATTCGAGCGTTGTGTGAAAGCTTTACGCTTTACAATTCAAAAATAATGTTACAACAGCTTTATTGAAGCTTTCGCAAAAAAGCTTTATTACGTTAGCTTACTGTTTGTTTCACTTTTTACTAGATACATGTTGCCAAGCAACATTAGCTTGCTGTTCGTTTCACTTTTTACTAGATACATGTTCCTAAGCAATGTTGAGCAACCAAAAACACTCAACCAAACACCACACATATGTTTGAGTGTATGTGTTTAAACAATTTTCATTTCAGAAATTAAAATACTAGAAATATATCAACCATTATGAAATGTATATCAAACGAAAGATAACATCTTCATTTACCTAAAAAAAAAATTTAAAAAAAATGCATCTAGCCGTTTCCTCAAATTCAATGAAATAAAGATTACAACAATAAAAACCTGACATGACTCCTCATACCGTAAGGTAAGACGTATTCTACGTCAAAAACACAAATAAAAAACAGGATAAGTAAATAAACGCTCTTCCTTTGGTTGTTTTCCAGTGTGCTTGTGTATTTTGGTTTCTTATTCAAAGCCGGTCTGTTCGTCTGTCTATCCATCCGTTCGTTTATTCGTCTGTGCATTTGAAATTAGTCATATCAGCAACAATTTACATTTTCAATTTTATACTTCCATTTCCGTTTGACTTTATGCACTTGAGGCGATTTCCTCCTCCCAGAGAAAGAGACGAAGAGTGAGAAAGTCCAAGACCAGACATAAAATTCACACAACACAAATGGGTGACCAAATAGTTTTTTTTTTGTCTCTCTTCTAATTAATACAATTTAATTGTTATTTTTGCATGGATACTTTCCATAGACAGCGTACAAAAGTGTAATAATGGAATCTTTTCTTCTACATTTAAGAAGCTCTATAATAGTATTTCATTTCCGGTGGTTTTGAATTCAAATCTGAATTTGCGTTATTTTAAGGATGTGAGTTTTCTATTTTGAAATATAATTTAATTTGAATATATTTTCTAATTGTATACATTATTTCGCCAAAGAAACCCATTGTAGGATGTCATTGCACTATGTAGTTTTTTTTTATACACATTTAATTTATTTTTATATCAGTTTTGTTTTTTGATCAGATGCCAAACGTGTAGCAACCAGCAAAAACGCTGCGAAACCTTGTTTGGAATCACTGCCAAAAACAAACAAACAAACAGCACCCAGAGAGCGACAAATAGTTGAGTTCATTGTTTTGTTAATTGGAAAAGTGACTCCGTATATACTCGATAAAGATTAGTGTTGTAAAGAACGAGGATGGTTCGAGAATGTGAAACGTCACAAAAATAATTTTAACCGGTTCACACATTTGTTATCCGTGAGACTAGTATAGACCATACCAGCACACAATAAATGTTTTCGCATCACTATAATACGAGGACTGTCTCAAAACTAGCCAATCACACGTATTGATGGTGCCAGTAGTTTAAAACAAAAGTATTTTGTTGAAAAGTGGCAACCTTATAAAACATATGTTTTAAGTATCAAGGCGCCATGTTGTTTGGTAATTTTATTTCAGTGAATCTCAGTGAATTTGTAAACTTGGAAAAACTTGGTCACCATTATGTTATTCAATACTTCCGTTTGAAAGGTCTCAGTCCAAGCAATATTAAAGCCGACCTAGATTTTACTCTGGGGGAGTCTGCTCCTTCGTTTACGACTGTAAAATATTGGGTAGCAGAGCATAAACGAAGCCGTTCGAACTGCCAAGACGAACATCGTAGTGGTGGAGCAATTGAGGCATAGAGTAATATACAGAGTCTGCAACAGCTGTTTTTCTTGGACCGGAAACCAAGAAAAGTTACTGGAAAAGTTGGAGCAAGAGTTATACACACTTGGCAGCCCATGCAGAATGAGAAATATCTTTATTTTAATAAATTTGTGTTTTAATTGCAATCTCTATAACTAATTTTTCTCTAACACTTCATTACATTTTGCTTCATTTCACTTGTAATCCCTTTTTTCCTCGATTTAATTATCACAAAAATATTCCCAGTTGATGAGTTTTGTAGGTAAATGTAAATGTTTAAAAACCGCATTAAGCAACCCTACATACTTCCAGTCATCTATCGATATTTCTATTTCTTACTTTATCCTGCATGTTTGGCCAACTCTAAGGTTGATCAGCTGTGGCATAGAACCCACCTGAATTGAGGTGTACACGCCAGACAGAAAGAAAATCCACAAAATGGTTTTGGATGTTCGTCGGCTGAAGGGTACGTGAGCTTGCTGAAATTATAGGCATTTCAAAAAGTGCTATACATCGAATATTGACCGAAGATTAGAAGATGAGAAGACGATGCGCAAGATGGGTGCCGCGCTTGCTTTCAATAGAGCAACTACAGCGTCGTGAAAATGTTTCAGTAGAATGTTTGGCGATGTTTCACCACAATAGAGCCGAATTTTTACGTCAATTTTAACCATGGATGATAATGGGTCCACCACTTCACACCTGAGGCAAAGGAACAGTCAAAGCAGTGGACTGGAATGGGAGAATCATGTCGAAAGATAATTTTATAATTTTTATTGATTACAATGTATGTAATTTTTTAAGTCATGGAAATATAACTATATACGGACACCACTACGTGATAAAAGACAAAAAAAAAATGCCCGTGTCTCCCAGTTTTGCCTAAAGTCATGCACTTTTATTATGAGCCCCAAAGATTTGGGGTCTCGGTGTAATTTTTGCAAAAAAGTGATCATTTTGCCAGACTCATATCTTGCAAACCGTTCTGAATTTTGATTTACTCACTGAGGGAAAGTTGTAGCTATTGTCATAAGGAACAAAAATTGTGAACATATAATATCAAACAGCTTCTTCATCTTCAAGGTCAAAATCGCAAAATTGTGGAAAAATTAATGAATTAAAGTTCGAATTGCTTCATCACGCACCTTATTCGACAGATCTAGCTCCCTCGGACTATTTTCTATTACACACTTTAAAAAACAGCTGGTGAAAGATTTGACAACGATGGCAATTTCAAGGAGTTTGACAGTTCTTACTATAAAAAGGGTATCGAAGCTATTGAATATCGCTGGAAAAAGTGTATTGAGCCAAAAAAAAAAGAGATTATGTTGAAAAATAAAGAAAATTTGTTCCAACTTTGTTGAGTCTTCTTTGTTAGGACGCCTAGTTTTGGGACCGGCCTCGTATTTATTGTTGCCGTCGGTGTTGCAATGGTTAGTGTGCGCGACTCTTGTACATGAGAAGGTGTGTTTGATTCCTGCTCTGATCCTTCAACGACGGTTACCTCGCTTAGTGACGACGAAAATACCGAACAATTAGCCACGAAAAAGCCACTGAAAACCCCCGTTAGGAACCGTTGTTAAGCTTTTGGTCCCAATCAGTGAGTGTAGAACTAGAAAGCGCACAGCTCACTGGTTGTGAGAAGCTCTCCCCAATGCCTTCATGGGATGTAATGCGAAACCATTTATTTAGTTTTTTATATGATAAGTCAAATACAAATTAATGGTTATTAATACTTCAAATTTATATTGGAAACAGTTTCGTCGAACATATATTACAGTTATGTAGTTCACGAACGAACTAGTTCATTTGAACGATTCACTCTTGTGAACTAGATGCACTAGTTAACTCTATTCCGTTCTTTTGTTTCACTAGTCCACTTGTTTAGCAATTTTTATATTTCAGTTGTGCAGTTCTTTCTGTCATTTTCGAGTTCATGATTTCGTTGCCCCAAAGAGTATGGAATTTTAAATAGAGAAAAAAATTTACTCATGGTGTGGAATGCCAAAAAATAAAACGAGTAAAGAGCCTCGTTTCTCTGCTCTCTCACCCTGCTCTCTCACCAGTGGTCGGTGATGTTTTTGTTTTTGAGCTTGTTGGAAAGTTTTTTTGGAGACCTTTCAGAATCAATCAAAAAAAAAAAAGGTGAAATCGCCGAGATACAGAGAGTTTAAAAAAATTTGGAAAAAAGACATAAGAACGTGCACATAACCTGAATTCGGTCGGCCAGATAGCAGATAACTTATGAGATAGACCTACCTCTTACCTTTCCAAAATGCCCTAAACGAAGCCCAGAGGTCTTACCGTTCCAAAGTTATGACCATTTGACTGAAATGCAAAATTTCTTTTGTTTTTGGAAGCGAAATAACAGTACACATTCATTTATTTTTGTAAATTAACACATTTAAGATTTTATTTTATTGAAATTTAATAATTTAATTTTATTGAATTTAATACATACATTTTTATTTTTTTTTAATACATTTTCCGAGGTGCTCTGGACCAAAGTTTGAATATTTGGAATTACTCCAACGTGACATTTAAATCAGAAAAATCTCCGTACTAAAAACTTAAAATCAACAGAAAACAAACCTAGATACTTTTTGGGGGGGTAAACAAAAACCACTTTTTTCCCCACCATACAATGCGAGTCGGTCTAATGTACAAGTATATGGTATGTTCCTCGATCGCATTCGAAAAGATTGGAAAACCTTATTTCCTTAACCTTAAGGTGGAAGCGGTCTTTGCACTAAGTTTTTGATTGTTTCAAAATAGAGAAACTTAATTTTGTACTGACATGGTTGTTTGAATGAAAAGTACGATTCCATATGGGGAAAAAAATGGCAAGTTAGTGAAACAGAAATCTATTTGTTTTGGCTTGAAGAGGAGAGAAAGTTCGACGGCGAAGAACAGGCTGTTAAAGATTCAATAATTTCCACTATTCAGCCTTTGCCTGTATAAGACTAAATTTAATTGATTTTTAATTTCTTTAATTTACCAATTTAAAAAAGTTGTAAATTGTGTTCTATTAATTCAAAGAAGTTGTAACATAGAGTAATCTCACACTAAAGAGAATATTTGACTCATCTGACGTTTCCTTTCACACTCTTCTTGATGCGGTCGGTGTGATAGAGAGATGTTTGACGAAAAGTGACATACACCAGGTGGAATTACAATAACTTCTGTAAAACTGTGAAATTTAAATGCGTTTTATACTTTTTTATTGATTGTTATTGTTGACATACATATGTGTTGTATTTAACACAATAATATTAACACACAAAATGTAACACAATAATATTAACACCTCTATCTGGTAGTAGTAAAGCAATTATTTTCAACATCGAACGTAAATATCACACCAGGCCAAATGTCATAAATTTGGTGAGCGAATTATTAGGTCTACTATAAGTATTAGTCTATGAGTTGTAAATGTTTTTGTCTCAAGTGCTCGAAAAATCAACGGAAACTATTAATTTGTAGTATCTATCGATTCTTGTAAGACTTTCATCCCTTGACATTATACCACCTGTTCAATTTTGTTCTAGGAAATTGTGTACTTATGGTATTGTTAATGAAACTTGGTATTCAGGTGGTGAGTTTTTTTGGAGGGTGGGGGTATCAAATGATGCGTGTTGAAGAGCTGATTACGGCAACTTTTTTTATACAAGGGTATTTATAGTCCCCTACTGGCCGTTGAAGTTTCGATTTCTAGTGCATTTGGGCAAAAAAAACTTATACATTTTTGGTCAATATTAGGCTCAAAAGACGTGTCGTGACGAGCATAAACAGAATAATATATTTTCAAAATATTGATAACGCTTTCTTTCACGGCAGCATTTTGAAATTTCGATCATGCATACTTTCTTCCAAATTTTTGAAGTAAATTTTCAATTCCTTTTTTTTTTTTTTTTGAATGTTACATGAAAATACTATCAAATGTACACAATAAATATAATCATAAGCTAGTTCGCGAGCTACAATGGGAAATACGCGAAAAATCAAAAAAAAAATGCTTGATCAAGACTTCAAAATGCTGCCGTAAAAAAACGCTGTCAAAATTTTGAAAACATATTTTTATGTCTCGATAACTTTGAAATATCGACAAAAGTTTTCTGCTGAGCTGCCTTGACAATTGTCACCTCTGGGTTGACCTAGCGCTGGCTTAAGTGTTTATTTGTTTTAAAAAGTTAATAGTGTCACAATTTTGGAATACATGAATTACCAATTGCTTGAAAGCTAAGTTGCTAATTGTGGTAGTAATAATGGATAATAATGAATGATTCTATCATAAGTTAAAGCATTTGCTCCCGTAACGAAAAGTTAGCCACCGGCTCTCATCTGACTAACAGGTGGCAGCACATACGAACTTATTATGAACAGATGTAATTTTACTTACAGCAATCACAACGAAAAGGATGCACAAGTAAAGAAAAAAATCACCGCAATGTGGCAACCCTCGTACAAGAGAACAAAAAACGAGTGAAGCGCCACATTTCTCTGCTCTCTCTTACTCTCTTCGTTGATTATTTCAATACACGAGCACATGGTACAATAATATGTTCATGGTAAAGTCGTAAGAACAGCTGTTTTAATTTTTTTCATGAGGTTCTTCGCTTCGGCTGTCACACTAACATGTATTTTGTTTTTGTACTCTTTTGCATTCTTGTGTTCTTGGTATGTATTTGTGTACAGTTTGACAGCTGAAGCGAATAGAACAAAAACTAAATGCCTGTTGTTGCTGCCTACAACAACAACAACGAGCGCTGCTATTACCATGAAGGTATTATTGTACCATGCACCACCAGTTTTTTGATGCTGTTACTCGGGGATCACACACGGCAATTTTACTTGCGCAAGTTTGGAGTTTATAGGTTAGAGAGGAGAAGAGCTTCCGTTCCCTTCCCCTCTCTCTTCTATAAACTCAAGACTTGCGCAAGTAAAATTGCCGTGTGTGATCCCCGAGTAACAGTATCTGACTATAGAAACTCCAACCATGTTTATATAAAACAAAGACGATCACGAAGTAGACAACCAGAAGATATGCGCAATTTGGCAACCCTGGTAAAAGAGAATCAAAAAGTGCCAGATATTCACTCAAACGCATTTCTCCCTCCTGTCATATCTTGATTAGGTCGTACTTTTTGCATAGGTTATGTAATTTTATTTCAACACGGTTGGAATTTGTATATTTATATACAATAACACTATCCAAAAGCTGGTTGTGTATTCAACTATTCAATGAAGAGAGTAAGAGAGAGAGGGCAGAGAAGTGCTAGGGTTTCACTCGTTTTGTTTGTTGGTATTTGAGTGAAGAGAAATTTTGACTGTCTATTTGTACATCGTTTTTGTATAAAATTACATAAAGTATGTAAAAACTACGAAATAATGAAGTTATGACACGAGAGAGAAATGCGTTTGAGTGACTTTTCGGTTCTCTTCTACGAGGGTTGCCACATTGCGATGGTTTTTTCTTCTCTACTTGTACATCCTTTTTGGATTATAACCAAAGACGATTTAGAATTAGACGACCAGAAGATGTGGGCAACCCTGGTAAAAGAGAACCAAAAAGTGCCAGGAGTTCACTCAAACGCATTTCTCTCTCGCGTCATATCTTGCTTATTTCATCCTTTTTGCATAGTTTATGTAATTTTACTTCAACATGGGTGGAATTTGTATAGTTATAAACAATAATATTATCAAAAAGCTGCTCGTGTGTTGAAATATTCAATGAAGAGAGTAAGAGAGAGAGTAGAGAAGTACTAGGGTTTCAATTGGATGTATGTTGGCATTTGAGTGAAGAGAAATTTTGACTGTCTACTTGTACATGGTTTTTGTTATAACTTTATGTAATTTTATTTAAGAATGGTTGGAATTTCTATAGTTAGATACAACAACATCATCAGAGAACTGCTCGTATATTGTAATATTCAACCAAGAGAGAGCAGAGAAACGACGCGCTTCACTCGTTTTCTTTGTTGGCATTCCACTTCTTTGTTGGCATTCCACTCTATACCATAGTTGCTTTATGATCATAAATATCAGGGTTGCATTTGGATAATACATACATGTTCATGTTAAAGCTAGACAATAGATAGAAAACTATTACGAATCAACGCTTGCGAAACAAATCACAAGTCTTAAAAACATTTTAGTGGGGCACTCGTTGTACATCGGAAAAATGAAATAGCACTTTTTTAGTTGTCGGAAATTTAAATTATTGTTATTGAAATAAGTAAAATAAATAAATAAATTGGGAACATCAGGGAGGAAAGATTTTCTAAGCTGTGCGATTTGTTAAATTTGTCTAATAAAAAAATCGACCCGGCTTAGGGATTTTCTTGTCTGGGGTGGGTTTAACACCAGTTTCGGCATAGTTTCCGTTTCTTTTTTTACCTGCGTTATACAAAAATGTATGTTTCTATATTTCAAACCGCGATATGTAGGTAACTAAGCTAAGTACCGAAAAATCTGCTTTATTTTTTCCATTTTATTTTGAAGTGCCCTTCCGAAACATGCTTATTTTATCGGATCGAGGGATCTCGGGCATCATCCCCTCCACAAAATTTTCGATATCCCCCAAGGTTATCGGAAGTTAAAGTGTGAATAATCGAATAGAGACGATTTCTGACAACATTTCTGATAGAACAAATCATATTACGATATAAAAACTAAAACTAAAACGAACCAGAGGCTTGCCATTTATGAGTATGAGCTTGGTCGATAACGGGGGGATAAAATTCCTTCTGTACCTGAAGTCGATGTGTGGCAAAATCAGAAAAATCGCTCGATTTTTTTTTTAAAAATTGTATTTTTCTGGATTGTTACCATAACCAATCCCATGGTCACTGTGCGTACAAAGGTGGACTTATATGGACTTACAGACGTCCCACGAAAAAAAAACGGATTTTTTTAATATATTTTTTTATTTTTTGTCGGGAAAAAATTATGTATTTTAAAAAAATCGCGCAATTTTTTTAAAACAATTTTTTATTGTCGTGAACTTTGACCCTTGATAACTTCGGTTATTAATGGGTTAAAGGAACAAATGATATCCTATTTTTTAGCTTAATGTCTACACTATACAATAGCGGGTGAAAATATGTATGTTGTGTACTATTCTGAGATAATAGGGTTTTTCCTCAAAAAGTGGGGTTATAAAAGTCGAATATTGGATATAAGCTCGCAATGGGTTAATAAATCCGACAAATTTTCTATGGAGTTTTGAAGGTATTTTCATAAGCTTTCCAATGATAGTCCGTCAATATATGTGGAATATATGGGGGATATGTGTTCAAACTTTGGAGGCCCGTAATTCGGGAAGTATGGGTTTCCCCAGAAAAAAAATACGGGTTTACTCTGGATGATAAGATCTATGGAGTGATGATAATTTGGACGCGATACGAGTGTCCCTTAAACTTAACTTAAGCCATTTTTATATGACGGATGGAAAGTTATTTCCAAATCCACGTAAAAGCTTCACATGGAAAATTTTTTTAAAGTTGGTTATCGATAAATAAAAAACCAGTGAATTCAATTTCTATCAGACTAACTGACAATTAACATACAAAATCATAGAATAACACAATTTATCAAAGGAATGAAATTAATTTTGACGACACTTCCGGTAGACGAATTCGAAAAATTAATTGCTAGTGCGAATGCGGCCTAACCAGGTACATAATACTATATTCTCTCTGTAGAATAAAACGAGTTCCACCATTTGCACTTCCAACGAAATATCACAAAATCCCAACAAAACAAACCGTTCCATGAACAGAGGGTTTTGAAACACACAACATTTGATAAACAGGATTCGCAACCAACACAACAAAATACAATACTGTGTATGGCATAGACTAATACATACCTAGATAAACTTATTCTCTCATCTGACGTTTCATTTCACACTCTTCGTGATGCGGTCGGTGTGATAGAGAGATGTTTGACGAAAAGTGATATACACCAGGTGGAATTACAATAACTTCTTGCTTTAATTTTTCATGCCAGTTTGGTGAAAAACTGTGATATTTAAATGTGTTTTAAACTTTTTTATTGACTGTTATTGTTAGCATACATTTGTGTTGTATTTAACACATTAATTTTAACACACAAAACGAAATGCCGTTGTTGTTATTTTGTTCGTTGTTTTGAACCATTGCCTCTATCTGGTATTAGTAAAGCAATTCTTTTCAACATCAAACGTATACATCACACGAGGACAAATGTCAGAAATTTGGTGAGTGAAAGATTTTCTCTACGTATGTATTACTCTATGGTGTATGGATTGTCTTCCTTGTTTTTATTTTACCGGAAATGATCAAAATACCAACAAAAACAAAATCCCCACAAAAACACAAACGTCAAATAAGAACAAACGTAAGATGAACACCAATAAGAAATTATTGTACGCCGCTAAAAATTACAAAACATACGTACGAATTTTATCAAAAGGAAGAGGCAATCAATCCACTCTTGACAGAAATAAAACAAAAACACTTTCCCCTTCGGTATCAAATGCACCAACGAAGGTAACAACAACAAGAAGGACAGACGAATGGGCGAAATAAACAATAGAAATGTGTAGTAGTTGCAAAAACAACAAGTCCAGAGATGAAAAATAAAACACTTCCTCTCTGGCACACATGCTCGTACATACATACATATGAGCACCAGTGGTGAGATTTGTGTGTCTTTAGTAGAGAACTAACTAAGTAATATATGTACAATGCACACACAAAATGTACATATTGTGAAAGCCGATAACCATCTGCTGGATTTTATTTTAATAAAACGATTTATACCCGTCTCCGTTACTCATTTTATTTGTTACTCATTTATAGAGAATTTTATTTATAAAAAAGTTATTCACAGAGACAACGTTTTTCACAAAGAAACATTTTATAAATGCAGTTTTCTCTGTGAAGCCAACTTGCTCAGACTCATTTCTTCTTAGATTTGAATCTATGTATTTGCATATGCATATACCTTAAAAACTAGGTTTGTTTTGGTTGCATCGCTTGCTTTTGAGCGATATTTGGAAATGATCGTTTTAAGCCCCATATTCACCGAGTGGCCGTCGGTGGTGCAATGGTAGTGTGCGCGGCTCTTGTGCATGAGGGCGTGGGTTCGATTCCTACTCTCACCACCTTAAATTCCTTTCGACGGCGGTCACCTCGCTTAGTGACGGCGACACTATCGAGTATTTAGCCACGAAAAAGCTTCTCAAAATACCGTTCGGAACCGGTGTAAAACTGTAGGTCTCAATTTAAGATGTCGATAAATTTTACAATTTTCTTCATAAATTTACCATTTTCTTAAGGGAATTTTCAAAAAAAGCGAAAAAAACGTAGTTTTTAATTTTTGGAACGAATTTAATTGCCGAAAACAGGTCGCAAAACAAATAACGGGATACCCCTTAAAACTCAGAACAAATTACGGGATTCAAAAATCAACACCTGAATTCTATAAATTTTTAACGATAAAAATCGGTAGTTAAATTGACAAAATTAATAAAATTTCAATACAACATCTCCTAATTTTGTCAATTTAACTACCGCATTTAGTGATAAAAAGTTACGAAACTACGGTACAGGTCAACGAGTTTAGAAAATTCTCGAACTGATGAAGTTTTATTTATGTAGGTTTTATTATTTGAAAAAGACGTAACTTTTAGTAATGAGTCTAAAGTATAATATTACTAAAAAATAACATTCTTCCAGTAATTGAAATCGCAATTTTTGGGCAGCATAAGAAGTTATGTCTTTTTTATATTGGCTTGGATTATAAATGGGGTTTCCTTGGAATTCAGCACTGGAAATCGTTTACTCTCAAAAGATTGCGGATGATTTCGGGATGAATACTGACTTGTTTCGATTTTCCGAGATACTTTGTTATATCATCTGCTGTAGTTTTTGGTTCAGCGGTCACAATTCTGACATATGTTGTATGTACAGTTTTTGGCCTATAAAATTCCGCATATTACAAATTTTGCTGCATAATAGAAATATGTACAACTTTTTGTCAATTATTTCTAATATTTATTGAACATCCGGCCATAACTCAATTATTTTTGCTTCTTATAAATATATCACGATTTGCGTGTGTTTTGTTAAAAATGTTTGATAAGATTGGTTTTGTAATGGCTCAAACTTAAAACCTCTATATATATTATAAAAAAAAATAAACATTTCTAACTTGTAAAAGTGGACCATGATTTCTGGGTCCGTTGTTTCATTCGAAAAGTTTATATTTTTTTATTTGAGTGTTGATTTCGTGGTATTCGCCGCTTCGTATTTATTTGCGTTGATGGTGATCGAATAGAAAATGTTTATAAAGTTAAAAATATATAATAATATCCAATACAAATTGGACTAATGAAATAAGAGCAGTAGCGATATGAGGCTGTGGCTAAATATCATTTAGTGACATAATAGATAATAAATACTAGTAATCTTAAGTTGCGGTTTTTTGAGGTCTTTTAATTAAGAGTCATTTTAAATGACGAATATTGTTAAAAACGGAGAGCTTTTTTATTTGTGGAACTATTACCACACTAAGAATAGATGTGAGATAATTGATATAATGCTCAAAGATATTGAAGAACGCTCCAACAAAATATTCAAGATGGATTACATCAAAGGAAAATAATTGTCTTGATTGATGTCTATTTAACCCCATACAATCAGAAAGTGAGTGTGTGCCATGACGAAATTCCAAATTCCAATACTGTACGATGGAAAATAAAAAGTTATGACGTTATTTTAAAAGTCATAAGTGCCAATAAAATTAAATTAAAAGCCAGCTTTTTCAATTCGTCTATCGATCATTCTCCTTCAAATTGGTCGAGTATATGTTTTATCGAAAAATCGTGGCAATGCCTTTTTTGTAGAACACCTCAAACTAACCCGAAACAAATCAAGATATCTGGAGTTACAGTTTTAAAAAAATTAATAAATTTTACCTACATTTTTAAGTAGTTTTTCTTTTTTCCTCTAATATTACATCAATGCCAAGTAACGCAAGAACATACGAATTCATGTTGAGAACGACCAACGCTCTTATTGAACTCAGTTGTCAAAAGTTTAATCAACTGGTGGTACGTCTGAGGGATGCATAACATTGGCTGGGCGGCTTCGACATGGTTTCTGATAGCTAATCGACTTATCGAAAAAAAATTTTTAATTTTCCCGTCTTTTTGTCATTTATCTCTCAACGGAAAATTTTATCACAGAGAGTTGCCTCATATCTCTGATTTACTTTGCAAATATTTCATTAAAAGTTCATATTTACACACCATTTTATTTTTAACGCAGGTGGTATTACTTTTGTTTACTAACAAATCGACATGTCCAAATTCCGGTCCCAAACTATTGTTTTCGTACGAAATAAATTTAACGTAACAACCCTGTACTTGATTTTGTCACCGCAAAGAGGTGACTACCAAGCAAGTGAAAAGTGAGCGAAATTTACGTTACTTTTTATACACGCACTTCTCAAGGCAACGAAAATTTCATAAAAACTGAATACCGGGGTTTTATTTCAAAGTGTGGGTGCTACTGAAAAACATAATCGGATTGAGAGACCTCAGATATCGTACTCTTCCCATCTCTTATTATAAATTAAATATTACATAAATTCTGGTACAATTGTACTTAAATTTCCCATCACAATTACACCCCGAGATTAGTAAAATGTGCAACTGAGAATAATTGTGTACGTTGACTTGTGAAGTGACAAACACACACACTTGACCGCTATGTGTTCGAAACAAAAATAAAAACAAAAGCAACAATATGAGCCAACAACAAATTGAAGTGGAGTTTTATAAATTTATACAAGTTTTTTTCTTCAAATATCACTACTCGACACAGGAAGTAACTACAGAAGTGGTAGCGCCTCAGAAGAATAAAACAAAATCATAATAGAGAGCACAGTAACCGTGTGTAGGGAAAGAAAGAGGAGAACAAGTAAAACAGCTGGTTTTGAAAAACAACAACCCAAACTAACTTCTTTAGTAATTCTTGTATACGAAAAAAACAAGCAAGTGGTTTATAAGCGGCATTTTGAGGTCTATCTGTTTGTTAGAACTATTTTTCTTAAGATTTTACTTAGCGTTTTATTTAACACAAAAAACAGCTACATATTCCATATTGCAGGCAATCTGTTACTCTCTCTCAAGTGTTTATTAATATTTCGCGCTTTTCACAATTACACCAGCCCACAAACACACATAAACTAAATACTCAGTTATAAAGGAATTTCTTCGTCATAATTTAAGATGTTGACACTCTAAACACAAAAAACATTTTTCTGGGCCTGTTAATATATTTAGAACTTTCCCATAGCAGATAGAATTTTTCACTTTAACTAGGTGTGGTTGCCTACACATAAGATGAAAAAACACTTGTTTTACGGGTTTCCTTCCACAGAGTTCACAATAATCATAGCCGCTGTCGCAAGTGATCTTTACCCAAAATATGACACCACTCCACTCACCCTCACACACACTTGTTCCACGTTTGTTTCTAATCAAATATTTAGTTCCACATTTTAATAGGAAATCACTCATAACAACAGTCCATGTGATATATTGTCCATAATTTGTGTTTTTTTAATTTTCATAATTTTTTTAATAAATTTTCGTTCACTTACAAATTGAATTTCATCCGATGCAACTTCCGACGCCATTTTAAACTCTGGTACTGGTTTACTACTCTTCTTCATCATGAGTTGTGTAGTCGTTTTTCCATGCAAAGAATATTGTATTATTGTTGTTGCTGGTTTTGTCCGTCAGTTCTCGACGTCTACGACTCGTAGTATTTGTAGTCGTCGGTGTCGTTTTGTTTGTCGGTGCCGTAGTCGTGGACTTGTTTCGTTTTTGTCGGTGTATCCGTCCGTCAGAGTAGAGTAGTAGATTAATGAATGCTAAAAGCGAAAACAATGATAAAGTTTGAATAAAAACAAAACAAATGTAGCTGTGAACATCAACAGAAAATGGAATATGAAAAACATCAGGGTCTCCTCCATTGCCAAAGGGAAGATTATTTTGTATTTGGGCGAAGGAGGTTCCAAAGGAAACGTCAAATAGTACACAGTTTGTAGCCGATATAAAATTATCGGCGGCGCTGATATAGTTGATCGCTGGCGGTTTGACTCAAAAACCATTTACTACGTGGACGGAAAAAAATGTATCTGAGTGGAATGTCAACAATGATAACGATTGAATCGTATATGATTCTCTGGTATGAAGTATACAAATAGTGGCAAGAGTACGGTTTCCGAGGCCCCTCATTTCGATAACTTCTTTTTTTCAAGCACCCCAAAATAAGCCGAAAAAATAAAATAAAAGTTATCGATAACTCTCTTAGTTATCGAGATATAGGACGTTGAAGTTTTTAAAAATCAATAACTTTTTTCGCCATTTTATTAATTTCGATAACTTTTTTTTGGAGCACCCCGAAATAAGCCGAAAAAATTAAATAAAATTTATCGATAACTCGCTTAGTTATCGAGATATTGGCGTTGAAATTTTAAAAAATCAATAACTTTTTTGCCATTTGATTAATTTTCATAATTTAGAGAAAGAAATAAAATTGATCGATAACTCGCTCAGTTATCGAGATAGTCGCGCGATTTTTTAAAATAATTTTTAATTTTTGTGTAGTTTTCTTGAGTGGTAAAAAATAAGAAGTAAAATTGCTGAAAGTTGTACATATAAAAGGTTGCAGCCACCGATATCCCGATAACTAAAGAAGTTATCGATATATTTTATTTAATTTTTAATTTGTTGGGGTTATTTTGAGTTGTACCACGCTAGTCCACATTAAATTGGTAAAAAAGTTGTCGATAATTTAAAACTTTAACCCACGATATGTCGATAACTAAACGAGTTATCGAAATTTTTAGAAAATTGTTGAGCTTATTTTGAGTTAAAAAACTGGCAAAAATTCAGGACCTGGGGCAGGCAAAAAATTTTTTAAAAATAAACCAAAATTAAAGAAAAAGTAAAGAATGTGAGAACATGGAAAAGTAGCCATCGCAGGGACTTATGTTGCTCGTACCGTGTGGTAGAACTTTTGAAAAATCGTTAAATTTATATTGCACTAAGTCGCAGGCAGGGGGGTTAAAATTCCCTCTGTACCTTAAGTGGATGTGTGGCAAAATCGGAAAAATCACTCGGTACTTTTTAAAAAAAAAATTTTTTTCTGGATGGTTACCATAACCACGAAAAAACAAATGACACCACGGAATTCGTGACACAAATACCTTTCGTTGAAGTACCCACACTAATCCATAGCCAAATGTCCCTGGGTGTGACGGTTTTTTGGACCCTGTGGGCCCCATAGGTCCGTGCGACGGATAGTTTTCAATTTTCTCACATTCTTTAATATTTCTTTAATTTTGGTTTTTTTTTAAAAAAAATTTTTTTTTGCCTGCTCCTGAACTTCAGCCAAAAAACTTGTCGATTTTTTAAAATTGTAACACTCGATATCTCGATAATTAAGCGAGTTATCGAAAAATTTTATTAATTTTTTTCGTCTTATTTTGGGTTCGACTATGAAAAACATTGTCGGATCGAGGGGCCTCGGAAACCGTACTCTCCCCCAAATAGTAGTTGGAGTAGTACAGAAATGGAAGGTTTTAATTTATTTTTTGTTCTAGGTATAAATTTAAGTTGTTATTATTGAAATCTGTAATGCACTATATATGTATATATATAATGCACTATATATATATATTGTTCTTTAAATGTCACGTGTATTCCTATTTAATACTACTTAAACTTTTTAATTGGGAAAGGGAATCTGTTATCAATATTATCTATATTAATTGTTTTATAATCAATCTTATATCTATATTCTTTGTTTGATTAAATTCTGTGTTTATCATTATTATTAGTTTTTATTAATTATATTACTATTGCATATTTCATGTTGGTTTATATACATCAACTTTATTTTAATTTTGTTAAATTTTTATTTGAGTAGAAATGTGTTGCAGAAATTTTATAACAAAGTAAGGCCGGCCTTATTGGCTCGGTTATTGAACTGTATAAAATAAAATAAAAAATAAATAAAATATCTTTTAAATTAACATCAAATCTTGGAGTAGTACACATATGGGAGTTTTTAAATTAGTTGTTTCTAAGTATAAGTTCTAAATTGTTGTTGTTATAAATATTTTATGGCTAAAATGCATGAGTTCGGGGAACGCTTAGGAAATTATAAAAAAATTCAAATTAAAGAAGAAATCAAGAAAGCGACAAATTAGCCGTCGTACGGACCTATGTGGCCTACAGGGACCAAAAAACTGGTACATCCAGGGAGACTTGGGTATGGACAAGTGTGGGTATTTAAACGAAAGGTGTTCGTCCCGCAAATTCAGCGGTGACAATGTTTTTTTGTGCAACGTCTGTAAGCCGAGTTTTATCAATTGAATCGGAAACCGCTTTTTTCATCAATTGAATCGGAAAGCGCTATTTTTTTATTAAAAAAATTCGCGCAATTTTTTGATTTTGTCACACAACGACTTAAGGTACAGAGTGAATTTGAACCCCCCTGCCCCCTTTAACGATTTATGAAACAATAAATAATAATAAATGAGTTATGCGCGATTACACATTCAAGCTTTGGAGGCCTATATTTCGGAAAATATGGACTTCCGCAACCTTTTTTTTTAAATCCGTATTTAAAACGACAAAAATCCAATTTTGTTGCTAAAAGATATTTGCTCCAAATATATTTACTATTTTCATGTTATTCTGACCCTTTCTACAAAAAAAAGATCTATTTATTCAACATTTTTGAAATTTATACGCCGATAACTCGATAACTAGTGCAGTTATCGAAAAAAATACCTTATATTTTCCTCTTATTTTGACCCTTTCTATAAACAGTGCTTAAAAAATCGGTTTTTTTCAACATATCCCTATTTTGCGGCCCTTTTTTTGGACCCTGAGGGCGACAAAAATTTTTTTGGTTTCTCATTTTCTCTAACTTAATTCTATTAATGGTTTTTTTCTGAGCGTTCCCCGGCCTCATGCATTTTTGCCCCGCGCAATTTTGCAACCCTCGTAGAAGAGAACCAAAATGTCGACGCGATTCACTCAAACGCATTTCTCTCTTCCGTCATAACTTATTTCAAAAACTGCTCATGTGTTGAAATATTCAACGGAGACAGTAAGATCGAGAGCAGAGAAACGAGCCGAAAACAAATAAAAAATGTTGCGAGGGGATAGAACATTCGATTGTAATACACGTATTTGGGGAAAATCCTATTTTAGGAGTTATGAGCTTCCAAGTTTCGGATATACGAGGCGTTACTACCTATTAAAATCCGTGTAAAGGGACTTGTCTGGAGCAGTTTTGTATAATGTGGTGCAAAATGAACCAAAACAAACAATTAAATTAAAATTTAAATATCGGCCGTTGAAATTTTAAAAAGTTATCGAAAATTTTCCGACATTTTCCGCAAACAGACATATGTGGAACGTATAGAATTAAAAAATGTGACAACTCAGTTATCGAACAAAACTGAACTATTTTAAAAAATTTCGCGCGATTTTTTAAAATAATTTCTCGCTACAAAAAATAAACAATTTAAAAAAATAGCTTGATTTTTCTAAATGATTTGTTGCCACAAAAATAGCAGAAAGCTTTATAACACGAAAATACTGTGCCGAAGCCGCGAAACCAGTGCTGGGTCTACTCCAGAGGAGAAAATCCCGAAGGAAAGCCAGATAGCTTTACAACAAACACGAAGCCGGTGTTGGACCTACCTATGAGGAGAAAATCCCTAAAATGGGTGAAACTATAACACAAAAATACTATGCCGACGTCACGAAACCGATGTTGGACTTACCCCGAGGAAAAATCCCTAATCCCAGGCGTAGGCCGCCTATTCTGAAAACTGTATACCACAAAAATACTACGCTGAAGCCGCGAAGCCGGTGTTTGACCTTCCCCAGATTATATTTTTTCGTTATTTTTTTTATCACCTATCAAAAAAGTGATGTTTTGGGGAAAATATAAAATTTGTATACACATTGTTTTTAATAATCAACATTCGATAACTGCATAACTACGCCAGTTATATTTTGATTTACTATCGGGAAAAACAATTTATTTGCGGAAAATGTAAATAATATTTCAATAAGTCTTGAAAATTTCAACAGCCGATATTTCGATAACTAAGCGAGTTATCGAAAACTTTCATTTAATTTTATTGGTTTATTTTGCATCATATTATACAATTATGCCCCATAAGTCCCTTTACACATTTTTAATACATAGTAACTCCCGTATACCCGAAATTTGCAGGCCCATAACACCTAAAATAGGATTTTCCAAAATATTGGTATTTTTATATTTTGTGTTTAAAATCGTGTATTCTACTCCCCTCTATAACACATTTTTCGTTTCACGAGTGGGAACTAAAATAGGCAAGTTCTTAAAAAGTTCAAAAATAGAGCTAAATGGTAAAATACGCAAATAAACCAAATATCAAACAAAAACAGGTGAACACATTTTTGGGAACAATTTTTCAATTTTTTACAAAGATTAAAAGAAAAAAAATCAGATTTTCAGATTTGTTTCATACATCGTAGTGGTAGTGTCATATTTCGAATATTTTCTAATATATAATTATTTTTTCATATAATTATATTTCATTCATTTAACAAATACAACTCACAAAAAATAGCAAAAGTTTTCACTGATTTCATATGAAAATGTGGGGAAAGTCCAAACATCAATAAGGGGTATTTAGGTTCTGAACCAAACCAAAAATTTATTAAACTACATGGACATGATAGAGAAACCCTGATCGAATTTTTCTTTACAGGCCGAAGAACATTTCAGCTAAACCCTAAGCTTTCAGGTGATCAATTATGTGTTATGTGTCAATTTATGTGTTAGCAATTCAGTGTGATTTTCTATGTTTGACTTTCTTTGAATGAATATTATTATTTAGAAATAAACATCGTCAACATTACTGTTTACGTTTCATTGTGGTTTGTACATGTTTACCGCAAGTTTCCTGCTTTGGCAATTTTAGTTACTTTTTAGCTCTTTCCTCATTTAATAATTCTTTTTAATGTCTTTCAGAAATAATGTACACAACATTAGTGCATAAAATTAGTAATAATTATAATTATTATTTCACCAAACACCAATAAATTGGTACAATCTTATTACTAGGTAACACTGTTATCCATTTTGACATTTCACTTGCTGCAAGTGTTAAATATTTGCTGCCTTACAAATTTTGAAGGCAGTTGAGCTGCAAATCGATGAAGTGCGATTGTATTAGTGAAAAAGTGTGAGTTTGCTGAGTGTTTCGAACTTGCACTTGCATGTGTAAACCGGGGTAAGATAATTTTTTGTTATGGACTTCATTTATTATATAATAAAATACTACTCATCACCTTTCACGAATATGTCCATCAAATTTGATTAGCGCAACTTTGATGGATATATCCATCAAATATGATTAGTCAACTGTGACGAATGTATCCATCGACACTTACTAATACTCAAATAATCTTTGATTAGTAGACAGTAATAGATTAAGCAGCTCAGATATAAGTTTTATAGGTAACCGAATTCAAAAGTTCGAGGGAGATGCAAAACCACACGTACACAAAAGTTTCCATCAACTTTTTCATATTGGCTTTAAGGACGCGATAGAAACGTTGATGGATATTTCCATCAACACTGACGGTCAAATGACCATCACTGTTCTTGTAGGGTATTGGGTGGTACGAATAAAAAGGTCTTTACTAAATACTTAAATTACCAAATATTACTTTTTAGATTTTACTTGATTTTATATTCCAAAAAAAAAAGAAAAGCAAATGCTTTGTTCGGAAAAGTAAATACTTGATTTGATATGAATAAAAGTTTAAAATGTAAGTATTTTCTGAAAAAAATGCAGTGTCCAAATGAGCAGACTAAAATTTTTCAGAATAATATTTACATCAGGCAGTTGGGGTTTTCACTTTAATAATATCCTCCAATTGTCTTAAAAAAATAATATAAAAAAATTATAAAAAAATTTACAAAATTATTTTTTTATTAGGTCTGTGTTACATGTAAATGGTCAAAATTGGAAAAGGGGCGCAGAAATAGCTAGGAGAATAATTTTAAAGAACTGTTTCGATCGAGAATGTAACTTATCTGGCAAATCACTTTGTCAAGGAAAATAATGAAACTCGAGGCGGTGCATTAAGTAATGGAGAAAAAATTTTAATGCTCAGAATCTGAGCTTCATACTGTAGTTAGAGAAGTGCTTCAGGTCTAGACTAGTTCATTAAAACGTTTCAAAAATATTATGAACAGAAAGAACTACTATTCTGTTTTATGTAAACTAAATTTGAAACACATGGTAGGGCCAAACCAAAATAGAACGAGACAACTACAATTAGAATAGTTCGTTCTATAAATAGAACTTTCAAAACTTCTGCATCAGTGCGTGTAAGTAGGAAAGCAATATGTAAGTAGCGACAACAATCGCTCTGCACACAATCAATAAATGTCTTTGGTTAGTGACTTGTGTAAATACACACTGCAGTGGCTTATCGGGCTAGACGCTGCTGAAGATGATGCTTCACAAAAATCGAAACTATCGTCCAGCGAATGTGAGTTCGAATCCCACCCGCGGCATTTACATTTTTTCGCTAACCGGAGAAAACATGATCTCTTATAGCCTTAAAGGAAATTACAGCTGTAAAATTATGTTGTTTTTTTTTTAAATTTGTTTTTTAAAATAACTTCTTTTTGTTTTACTAAAAAAATATAAATAAACGATTTAAGAAATAATGGAAGCAGTTTATTATTTAATTTTAACTTGAAAGCATAGCATGAGATTTTACATATATCTTCGTACAGAAATTCAGACTTTTATAATTTTTCTTCTTTTAAACTCACTAAATTTTTTAAAATTTAAATTCAAATTTTAATTCACTCTTTTTCTGCACCGTTTCGTTGATCAGAATTTGTATAATTTCATCGTGAATTTCTTGCTTCATTTTCTTCTGCATTTGTATAAGCTCGAATGGGTTTTGCAGAACTTTTTTTGAATGGAGTTTTTTATTATTAGCATTTGAAGAAAAGTCAGTTAGAAGAGCCGGTTCGCAGATTTCCTTTTCCGGTATTTTAATTGGAGATACTCAGACTTTTTCTAAAAATCTCGCACATCATCAACATCCTTTTTTCATTTCTTTGATTTGTGGCGTATTTGATTTGTTCAATAGAACTTTACCCACCGCCTCAATTGCCATAAACAATTGCAAATCCAAACAATCTTTCGAAGAGTTTGACGACAAAGCAACAGGCTCTATAAGAAGAACATTTATATAAAATTAATACTTATTATTTTACCAAAATACCTTACCAACTTCTATTAAATATTCCTCTTCAAAATTTTCCATTTCAATATAGTTATTTCCAATTTTTATTTTATTTAATTTATTTACACGTTTTCGAACAAATTAAGTAAAGACTTTTATTCATAATAAATGAAGTAGTTACTTTAGGAACTTTCTTTGCTAAAAGTAACCACTTCAAAATAATTGCTAATTTTTATTCATACTACCCATTGTATTGATTTTACAAATTTATTTATTTAAATAGACATTCGTTACAATCTTGCAGTTATCACCCTTTGATTATAAATTATGCATTTTCTCTGAACCGCCCTGTTGTACAATCTTGCCCAATTGCGCAACAGAGTTGCTCTTTTCTAGCTCCGCTTTGCGTTCCTTCTTCTTCAATGGCATTCTTTTGCCTGCAATTTCCAGCAATTTCATAGAAAGGCAGCAGCAAAAAGACGTTTTGCGGAAAACGACAATATTGGACATACAACACAAAGGCAGAAAAATACTAATAATTCTATTCAGTTGAGTAAAACATAAACCAAAAAGTGATAACTAATTAAATCAAATATTCCCGACCACCCTGACAAAAAAATTATGGGAAAGGCAACAAAGAATCAAGTGAAATGTGTTGAATGAAAAAAATGTTGAAGTGAATCTTGTCAAGGAATAAAAAGGGCATAAATTAGAGTCGTTAACAGCAAGTTGGGCGAGGAGAGTGCCCCACAAAACAGGTAACAAGAAATACCAGCAGAAGAAGAGAAAAAGTGGTCGTCGGTCGGTTGCCTGTGCAAGTGATATTTCTGTTGGAAGCGTGAGTGATGGTGTTGTTGTAACAACTGCTCGAAAATATAGGTGGAGGAGGTGGTGGTGAAAAGTAAGAAGAATTAAAAGCTAAAAAAGGAGTTACGCAAATCTTACAAGAAAAAAATTAGCAACAACAAAAGTTGTAAAAAGTATTGAATTACACTGCACAAGAAGAAGCAAATGCAAAAGTGAAGTAATAATTAAAACAAAAGAAACACGAAAAAGTCCAACCAAAAGAAGTTTGTTTGTGAGCACTGTAACGTAACGTCTGGGAGCTGGTTTTAGCTTCCCCTGGTCGTTTGGCCACAACGCGTGTGTGAGTGTGTGAAAAACGTCGCAGCCATGAGCAATAGTGAGTCCATTGCAAATATGCCCAATGCGGGGCCTCGAGTCGTTAGAATTTTTAAAACCGAAACGGGATTTGGCTTCAATGTACGCGGTCAGGTGTCCGAGGGCGGCCAGCTTAGATCCATCAATGGAGAGCTGTATGCACCCTTGCAGCATGTCAGCGCTGTACTGGAAAATGGAGCAGCCGAAAAGGCTGGCATCAAAAAAGGCGATCGCATATTAGAAGTGTAAGTACCAAAATTATGGAATCCATATTCTGTAGTCTAATTGGGTGTATTGTACAAATTAAGGGTATATTTTGTATAGCACTCCTCCATCTCCTTCCGCTGTCAATATTCAAAGGCCTACGTCACACTTGTCGTCATCGGTCGTTTGTCTGTTTTTTTTGTTTTTGCCTGACAGTGCTGTGACAAAAGCCCTGCTATGTACTACTATTAGTCGGTGGCACAAAAGGCGAGAGAAATCAAATTTTGGGTTTCCGCTTAAATTGTATTCTCAGCACAAACGATATAGACGTACAACGAATGACCTGCTTTTGTGCCCAACTCAAACCCACCCTTTAAGCTTACAAATGCCGTATTATGCCCCTTCCTGGTTAATTTGTACGTGTGTGTGTTGAAAATGTGTTGAAATGTACAAATTCATAGTTAAGTTTTTAACTTTGGGATAAAGGGAAGCAATCGGGATACCAAATAGGAGGAATATTATTGGGCTAACGAAAATAATAATGATTTGTTTGCATTGAAAATATTCTTTCTTTTTATCTAAAACAGTTGACGTGTAATTTTATTGTAATTTATTGGAATTGGTTGAAAGGTTTAAAATTACAAGTGTGAATTAGTAAAACCATAATTTAAACTAGGAAAATCAATATACTTTATACTCGGAAAGAAATAGATTTTCTGTATGGGAATACAACATAGTTTCCATAGGGAATTAATCATATATTTTACAGAGAAGTTTTTTTTCTTACATGACCACATTAGCTTAATGTTTTTCTTCCAGTAAATACAACAAGTAACGTATGGTCCAAATAGAAATAAATCTCTTTTTACAATTAAAATAAAATGAAATAACAAATATTCCTATTATTTATGGAACACGATTCATGTGGCTGTCGCGTCTGGCTTCGCAGTAAATCAGGACTTTATTGGCGGTTTCTTTTTCTATCTCACGAATGGCCCGGACGACATTAGCCTTAAGAGTGCGGATCGTTTCTAGAATATTCGCATAGCATTGGTCTTTAACGGCGCTCCATAAGAAAAATTCTCAACGGGTACAATCGCAGCTCCGAGGTGGCCAACTGACATCGCCAAGACGGCTGACACGATTACCGACCTTAGTGCGCAAAATATCGATTGATGACCATGTCACGTGCGCGATCCTGCTGAAACCAAAGAATATCCAAGTTCATATCATCCATTTCAGTCCATAAAAAGCCCATAGTCATAATGAGCAGCATTTTTAGGTACGAGAGCGGATCAATAAGTCCGTGACCTATTTGAATGAAACAGTATATTTTTCAACATAATCTCTTTTTACTCAATACACTTAGTCCAACGTTTCTCGAATTTTTGTATCTCTTTCAAAAAATAGGATTTGTCGAGGTCCATAAAATAGGCATTTGTTTGGTCAATAATTTCATCGTTGGAGCTAAATCTCTTTCCACCGAGCCTTTTCTTTAGGTTTGGAAATAGGAAATAGTCACTGGGGGCTAAATCCGCAAAAAATAATGTTTAATGGGCACTCGAAATTCACGATTTTTCATTTAAAAAAATGCACGAGGTTGGTTGTATATTTTGAACAGCTGTTAAACGCAAATTAAATGACGGAACTTGCTCAAACTTTGACAGTAGTCTATTAACAGGTGGTACTTGATGGGAGCAGTGTTGCATTTCATATAACTACGAGGGAAGTTCGAAAAGTCACGGACTTATTTCAATTTTCCGAACAGAAAAAAATTCTATCAGTGTCAATTTCATATGATTTAAGAACGTACCTGTTTTGGTAACATCCTTTATATACCGGTCGAATAGAACACATCCCCTGTAAGCAAAATTACCCTAGTATTCGAATGGAGGTCTACCGGTTGCTGGTCGCATGTACAATACTAAACTACAGTAAATCTTGAGACTATTTCAGGTAAAACTGAAAAGCCTGAAACAACAAAATGTTGCTTTCAAGTTCATATTTTTACCTTTTTTGAAGCACAACAGCCCTACTATCCACTGCTAGACTTATATGATCAAATTATCGACTGTTAATGTATGTACAGTGGCTCACACCTTATTCTGTGTGAACAAATATTTTTGCAAAAACGTGACAATGTTAAAATAAAGCACAAATGCATAAAAATCTGGACACAGACTGTCTTCTACAACTCTCTCGTAGCTAACTGAAAAAATTCAGTACAAAAAATAAAATTGCACGAGCTAAGAGAGAGGGAGAGAATTGATATCGTAGCTTATTTCGTGTGGTTATTTTATGCCAGCTACACACTTGTACACACGAGGCAAGGCTGATCTAGTAGAGGTTAACGCATTAGAACAGATGATTTTGCTTTCTTATAACCCTATCTGTCATATTCAGTGTATTTTGTTATTGTACTTTTTTGTTTATTTGTTTAGTCATCTGTATTTGTGTTGAATTTAACAGTTAGAGCCAAAAACAAAATCACAATCGCACAATTACAACAAATCCTACTGCGTTAACCTCTGCTAGATCAGCCTTGATACGAGGCAACGGTTGCAGCCATCGTGTGTAGCTATGTTGCCCAGTGATTTTCGTGTTGCTGCAACCGTTGCCAGAAATATCAAAAATTGTTGATATGTTTGCTTGGTTGCTGCAACCGTTGCCTCGTGTGTAACATTGTTGACTGCATTTGACCGTTCAGTTGTTCCGAAACATGCGAGTAAGAAGGTGCGTTCATAGTAAAAGTAAACGGAAAAAGGAGAAAAGGAAAATGGCAAATGGAAATAATGAAAATTATGTTAACTTTAGATATTAATGAGTATAAATGCTCGTCAATTATAACAATTGCAGTGATGTCATGTATTTCGTCATTCATGTTAAAACTTAAATTTTACTTTTGATCCGCTTGCGTCTTTTCTGTACCACAGCTACAAACACTACTGAGGTTGCGGCGACAGTTGCCACGTGTGTAGTGAACAAACAAAACACGTTGCTATATTCCCAACCATCCACCGAAATTATCAATTTCACTTCTTGTTTCTATAAACTTTTTCTATTAAAAATTATATTTAATGGAGAAAATGATCTTGAACCGGATTATGATTGAAAAACTTAAACTGTCAAAGATCGATAAAATAAAAAGAACATCGAAAGTAATTTTTATTCGCGTTTGTCCACATGGGATGTCGAACATCATTTGAAGTGCGTGAAATAGTTATAAAGCATTTTCAGCGGGAGAAATCCGAGAAAAAAATATGTCCGTGAAGATAAATTCCGAATTTAACTAGCAAAGACACAAACCACATTCATTTACAGAACTCTGTTAACAGGTTAACAGACATCTGTTAATGCGGTCAAAAAGATATATATATCAATAGAAGAGATTTTTAAACGATCAGAGCATTATATATACACGAAAATTAAATATTAAACTAATAACATTATATTATTAAAAAAAATTTCACGCCCAAACAAAAACAGCTTTGTAAAAGGGCTATTGTCCTTACATAAAAATGTATGCATTTTTGAAACATTTAGAACGATTATTACAAAACAAGGAATTCTCCCGTACTCTCATATACCTCATTGAAAAGGTCTTTAAATACACTTTCAGAATCTGTAATCAGAATGTGCAAAAAGTCCTCCGAAGGATCCAAGTATTTCAATTTGGTTTCAGACACCCAACAAATATATTCGCCCATTGTGCGAAAACAAGGAATTCTCCCGTATTCTCACATACCTCGTTAGAAAGGTCTTTAAATACACTTTCAGAATCTGTAATCAGAACGTGCAAAAAGTCCTTCGAAGGATCCAAGTATTTCAAATTCGCTTCAGACACCCAAATTTTTTTTCGCTTATTGTGCGAAAACAAGAAATTCTCCCGTGTTCTCACATACCTTGTTGGAAAGGTCTTTAAAAATACTTGCAGAATCTGTAATCAGAAAGTGCAAAAAGTCCTTCGAAGGATCCAAGTATTTCAAATTCGCTTCAGACAGCCAAATTTTTTTTCGCTTATTGTGCGAAAACAAGAAATTCTCCCGTGTTCTCACATACCTTGTTGGAAAGGTCTTTAAAAATACTTGCAGAATCTGTAATCAGAAAGTGCAAAAAGTCCTTCGAAGGATCCAAGTATTTCAAATTCGCTTCAGACACACAAATTTTTTTTCGCTTATAGTGCGAAAACAAGGAATTCTCCCGTGTTCTCACATACCCTGTTGGAAAGGTCTTTAAAAATACTTTCAGAATCTGTAATCAGAAAGTGCAAAAAGTCCTTCGAAGGATCCAAGTATTTCAAATTCGCTTCAGACACCCAAATTTTGTTTCGCTTACTGTGCGAAAACAAGGAATTCTCCCGTGTTCTCACATACCTTGTTGGAAAGGTCTTTAAAAATACTTTCAGAATTTGTAATCAGAAAGTGCAAAAAGTCATGCAAAGGATCCAAGTATTTCAATTTCGCTTCAGACACCCAAATTTTGTTTCGCTTACTGTGCGAAAACAAGGAATTCTCCCGTGTTCTCACGTACCTTGTTGGAAAGGTCTTTAAAAATACAGATTACAGATTCTGAAAGCGTTTTTAAAGACCTTTCCAACAAGGTATGTGAGAACACGGGAGAATTCCTTGTTTTCGCACAGTAAGCGAAACAAAATTTGGGTGTCTGAAGCGAATTTGAAATACTTGGATCCTTCGAAGGACTTTTTGCACTTTCTGATTACAGATTCTGAAAGTATTTTTAAAGACCTTTCCAACAGGGTATGTGAGAACACGGGAGAATTCCTTGTTTTCGCACTATAAGCGAAAAAAAATTTGGGTGTCTGAAGCGAATTTGAAATACTTGGATCCTTCGAAGGACTTTTTGCACTTTCTGATTACAAATTCTGAAAGTATTTTTAAAGACCTTTCCAACAAGGTATGTGAGAACACGGGAGAATTCCTTGTTTTCGCACAGTAAGCGAAACAAAATTTGGGTGTCTGAAGCGAAATTGAAATACTTGGATCCTTCGCAGGACTTTTTGCACTTTCTGATTACAAATTCTGAAAGTATTTTTAAAGACCTTTCCAACAAGGTATGTGAGAACACGGGAGAATTCCTTGTTTTCGCACAGTAAGCGAAACAAAATTTGGGTGTCTGAAGCGAAATTGAAATACTTGGATCCTTCGCAGGACTTTTTGCACTTTCTGATTACAAATTCTGAAAGAATTTTTAAAGACCTTTCCAACAAGGTATGTGAGAACACGGGAGAATTCCTTGTTTTCGCACAGTAAGCGAAACAAAATTTGGGTGTCTGAAGCGAAATTGAAATACTTGGATCCTTTGCAGGACTTTTTGCACTTTCTGATTACAAATTCTAAAAGTATTTTTAAAGACCTTTCCAACAAGGTATGTGAGAACACGGGAGAATTCCTTGTTTTCCCACAATAAGCGAAAAAAAATTTGGGTGTCTGAAGCGAATTTGAAATACTTGGATCCTTCGAAGGACTTTTTGCACTTTCTGATTACAGATTCTGAAAGTATTTTTAAAGACCTTTCCAACAAGGTATGTGGGAACACGGGAGAATTCCTTGTTTTCGCACAATACGCGAAAAAAAATGTGGGTGTCTGAAGCGAATTTGAAATACTTGGATCCTTCGAAGGACTTTTTGCACTTTCAGATTACAGATTCTGAAAGTATTTTTAAAGACCTTTCCAACAAGGTATGTGAGAACACGGGAGAATTCCTTGTTTTCGCACAGTAAGCGAAACAAAATTTGGGTGTCTGAAGCGAAATTGAAATACTTGGATCCTTCGCAGGACTTTTTGCACTTTCTGATTACAAATTCTGAAAGTATTTTTAAAGACCTTTCCAACAAGGTATGTGAGAACACGGGAGAATTCCTTGTTTTCGCACAGTAAGCGAAACAAAATTTGGGTGTCTGAAGCGAAATTGAAATACTTGGATCCTTTGCAGGACTTTTTGCACTTTCTGATTACAAATTCTGAAAGTATTTTTAAAGACCTTTCCAACAAGGTATGTGAGAACACGGGAGAATTCCTTGTTTTCCCACAATAAGCGAAAAAAAATTTGGGTGTCTGAAGCGAATTTGAAATACTTGGATCCTTCGAAGGACTTTTTGCACTTTCTGATTACAGATTCTGAAAGTATTTTTAAAGACCTTTCCAACAAGGTATGTGGGAACACGGGAGAATTCCTTGTTTTCGCACAATACGCGAAAAAAAATGTGGGTGTCTGAAGCGAATTTGAAATACTTGGATCCTTCGAAGGACTTTTTGCACTTTCAGATTACAGATTCTGAAAGTATTTTTAAAGACATTTCCAACAAGGTATTTGAGAACACGGGAGAATTCCTTGTTTTCGCACAATAAACGAAAAAAAATTTGGGTGTCTGAAGCGAATTTGAAATACTTGGATCCTTCGAAGGACTTTTTGCACTTTCTGATTACAGATTCTGCAAGTATTTTTAAAGACCTTTCCAACAGGGTATGTGAGAATACGGGGGAATTCCTTGTTTTCGCACAATTATCGAAAAAAAATTTGGGTGTCTGAAGCGAATTTGAAATACTTGGATCCTTCGAAGGACTTTTTGCACTTTCTGATTACAGATTCTGAAAGTATTTTTAAAGACCTTTCCAACAAGGTATGTGAGAACACGGGAGAATTCCTTGTTTTCGCACAATAAGCGAAAAAAAATTTGGGTGTCTGAAGCGAATTTGAAATACTTGGATCCTTCGAAGGACTTTTTGCACGTTCTGATTACAGATTCTGAAAGTGTATTTAAAGACCTTTCCAACGAGGTATGTGAGAATACGGGAGAATTCCTTGTTTTCGCACAATGGGCGAATATATTTGTTGGGTGTCTGAAACCAAATTGAAATACTTGGATCCTTCGGAGGACTTTTTGCACATTCTGATTACAGATTCTGAAAGTGTATTTAAAGACCTTTTCAACGAGGTATATGAGAGTACGGGAGAATTCCTTGTTTTGTAATAATCGTTCTAAATGTTTCAAAAATGCATACATTTTTAATGTATGTGAAGATAAATTCGAATATAACTTCCAGAGCTCTGCCGGCAGAGGAATTGGCAGCGGTCTGTTAATTAGTTAACAGACCTATGTTAAACAGCTCTAATATATTGACTATATATAAAATCACTAAGTTTTACAAATGTAAAAGGAATTTTAATGCGATATTATTAAAATAGGTAGAAAACTCTATAAACTTCTTATGTCAGGAGTTTTGGGGAAGCTGTATGACTGCAATATATAATATTTCGAAGCATTGGCAAAACTATGTTTTCAAAAGGAATCAGGATCAGGATTCCCAAACGGGGAAGGTTGCGTCAATGGGACTAGTGTCGAATAATAGGTATTGGTGTCTAGTTTAATAATTTCAGACCCAGATTTCCCAAAAAACTTTCGGAATATCATATTCTTCGACGAATATAACTTTTTTATATGGAGGGCGGATTAAGTGCGCCCATGGTGGCCAAACGGGGAAGGTTGCGTCAATAGGACTAGTATCAAATAATAGGTATTGGTGTCTAGTTTAACAATTTCAGACCCAGATTTCCCAAAAAACTTTCGGAATATCATATTCTTCGATGAATATAACTTTTTCATATGGAGGACGGATTAAGTGCGTCCATGGTGGCCAAACGGGGAAGGTTGCGTCAATGGGACTAGTATCGAATAATAGGTATTGGTGTCTAGTTTAATAATTTCAGACCCAGATTTCCCAAAAAACTTTCGGAATATCATATTCTTCGACGAATATAACTTTTTCATATGGAGGACGGATTAAGTGCGTCCATGGTGGCCAAACGGGGAAGGTTGCGTCAATGGGACTAGTATCAAATAATAGCTATTGGTGTCTAGTTTAACAATTTCAGACCCAGATTTCCCAAAAAACTTTCGGAATATCATATTCTTCGACGAATATAACTTTTTCATATGGAGGACGGATTAAGTGCGTCCATGGTGGCCAAACGGGGAAGGTTGCGTCAATGGGACTAGTATCAAATAATAGCTATTGGTGTCTAGTTTAACAATTTCAGACCCAGATTTCCCAAAAAACTTTCGGAATATCATATTCTTCGATGAATATAACTTTTTCATATGGAGGACGGATTAAGTGCGTCCATGGTGGCCAAACGGGGAAGGTTGCGTCAATGGGACTAGTATCGAATAATAGGTATTGGTGTCTAGTTTAATAATTTCAGACCCAGATTTCCCAAAAAACTTTCGGAATATCATATTCTTCGACGAATATAACTTTTTCATATGGAGGACGGATTAAGTGCGTCCATGGTGGCCAAACGGGGAAGGTTGCGTCAATGGGACTAGTATCAAATAATAGCTATTGGTGTCTAGTTTAACAATTTCAGACCCAGATTTCCCAAAAAACTTTCGGAATATCATATTCTTCGACGAATATAACTTTTTCATATGGAGGACGGATTAAGTGCGTCCATGGTGGCCAAACGGGGAAGGTTGCGTCAATGGGACTAGTATCAAATAATAGGTATTGGTGTCTAGTTTAATAATTTCAGACCCAGATTTCCCAAAAAACTTTCGGAATATCATATTCTTCGACGAATATAACTTTTTCATATGGAGGACGGATTAAGTGCGTCCATGGTGGCCAAACGGGGAAGGTTGCGTCAATGGGACTAGTATCGAATAATAGGTATTGGTGTCTAGTTTAATAATTTCAGACCCAGATTTCCCAAAAAACTTTCGGAATATCATATTCTTCGACGAATATAACTTTTTCATATGGAGGACGGATTAAGTGCGTCCATGGTGGCCAAACGGGGAAGGTTGCGTCAATGGGACTAGTATCAAATAATAGCTATTGGTGTCTAGTTTAACAATTTCAGACCCAGATTTCCCAAAAAACTTTCGGAATATCATATTCTTCGACGAATATAACTTTTTCATATGGAGGGCGGATTAAGTGCGCCCATGGTGGCCAAACAGGGAAGGTTGCGTCAATAGGACTAGTATCAAATAATAGGTATTGGTGTCTAGTTTAACAATTTCAGACCCAGATTTCCCAAAAAACTTTCGGAATATCATATTCTTCGACGAATATAACTTTTTCATATGGAGGACGGATTAAGTGCGTCCATGGTGGCCAAACGGGGAAGGTTGCGTCAATAGGACTAGTATCAAATAATAGGTATTGGTGTCTAGTTTAACAATTTCAGACCCAGATTTCCCAAAAAACTTTCGGAATATCATATTCTTCGACGAATATAACTTTTTCATATGGAGGACGGATTAAGTGCGTCCATGGTGGCCAAACGGGGAAGGTTGCGTCAATGGGACTAGTATCAAAAAATAGCTATTGGTGTCTAGTTTAACAATTTCAGACCCAGATTTCCCAAAAAACTTTCGGAATATCATATTCTTCGATGAATATAACTTTTTCATATGGAGGACGGATTAAGTGCGTCCATGGTGGCACTTTAGTCCACTTTCTTCTTGGAAAAATTGAGATACATATTAACAGTACGCAGGAGCAAATTACGCATTCAAAAGAAACTAAGACACATCAGATACGCGCAGTAAAAAGGTCGATATTTAAAACTCAACTAAGGCATGAAAATCCCTCTAATTTTAGAGACAAAAAAATTATGGAACAATCTAGTGCTTTGGCGAAGTTGGGAAATTATCAGGTTCCAACCAGATCTATTAGCCGGAAAATTAAATCTGAAGATCTAAGGGCACTGGACAGAGATACGGACAATTTCTACGACCTATCAAAAATGTATGATGATACAAAGTGGAAAACTTTTATTCAACATCACGCTCGTCCTCAAGAAGTTTATCTGTTCACAAATGAACAACTGTTGATTCTGCAGAAAAATAGAAGGCAAATTCTTAAGCTTAGCAGAAATACCTTATATTTCGACGCAACTGGCAGCATTATAAAAAAGTTTGAAGATAGAACAAAGAGGGTGTTTTTATATAGTATAGTGGCACATGTTAGGAGATGCAATGAAACAGGCATTTTACTTCCGGTAGCAGAAGCTTTCTTATGCAGTCATTTTAAAGAAAACATCAGACGATTCCTTGATTTTTTAAAAGTTTATTGCATATGCAATAACGTAGCATGGCCAATTGCTCAAAGATTTGTCACAGACTGGAGCTTTGCATCAATTAACGCTTTAATGTCCGTATTTAATGGGGATATAAACCTAGGAACATTAGAGAAGTATTTAGATGAATGTTTTAAAGTATGTGAACTAGGCAAAAGGACTGACCAAATGGTAATTGTACAAATATGTTGTGCTCATTTTCTACGTATAACGTACAAAGATATTGAAGCTTCATTTTCGGAGGAAGCCCCAATCCAATTCTACAAGCTCCAAATGATTAAATCTATAAATTTTAGTAACTCTGATAAGTTTTTCACATGGCTGAACTATATGTTTGTTATATCACTGTCACCGAATATAACAAAAAAGTTAGAAGTAGCATTAGACAAATTAAAAGGTTCCCATAAATTGCTCGAAACTTCGATCCAAATAGACGATTTAGAAGATGTAATGGAAGAAGTTGATAGTGCCCCTGATAAGTCCTTATACAAAAAAGTCTATTTTATCGGAAAGCTCTTGAAATGTTTAAAAAGGCAGAAAGTAATATCGGCAGAATGCGAGTCGAAATACTTACTTTAGTAGACATTTTGCAGATATTCTTTTAAAAAAGTACGCAGCGTACGCACCCCTTTGGACCAATATTATGGGGGTGTTTGTTGAGCCGGACAAATGTAAGACTAGAATTTCAAATAGCCCCGTAGAAGCTTATTTTGGTCACATGAAGCGCGTTGTTTTGAAAGAAAAGTCAAACCTGCGTGTTGGCGATTACGTTAGAAAATCATGTTTTTATATTCAGGCAAAACTTAAAGAAATAGAGAGACTGTATTTAGATTCGGAAGATACAGTACAAAATATAAAAATTGAGAATTACCCTTTAGAGGAAGAGCATTGGAAGAGAACACCAAAGAAAGTTAAGAAAAGGTTCAACAAAAATATTGTGTATGAAAAATTGCTGACGAATTATACCAGGCTACCATCTTCCTTTAGGAATAATTCGTATACTCTTTTTAGATTTAATGACTTGCACACTAAAATGAATTTATCATCAAATTTTGTTCAATCGATAAGCGCTGAAGAATTTAGTAGCCTTAGCAGAAAACAAGAGTTGTTCAATAATATTGTGGATATATATATAACAATATTAATGCACATACATTGCGATAAAAATGTTAGGAGTGTGTTGTGTGAGGAAGGTTTCCACTTTTTCCACAGTAATGATATCTTGACTTTACCCGTAGGAGAGGTAGATCAATTATTTATACCAAAGTTGTATAACAACCATTTCACTTTAGTGGTATTGGACAACAAAAAACTGACTTTTACATTTATAGAACCATATGGAAATGAACAGAATTACATTGAAGAATTATTTACGACATTTAAGAATAAAACAGGACTACGGGGATGTACTATGAGACAAATACAGCATAGACATCAAATAGATAGGTTCAATTGTGGGGTACATATTTGCCAGTTTATTGAAGCCTTACTGACTGGTAGCGATTTAACGAAGACTGATGATCCTAATTCATATCGACAGACAATAAGACAACGTCTACATGAGTTTTCTGATGACATGCACAACATTTGCGTGCACTGTGGAGCAGACACCAATGATGGAAATTCATGTGTGGAATGCGGCCGGCCTGCATGCCGAGGATGTCATTTAGAATACTATGAATCCACTGCAACAAATGAATTTACTTGCACACTATGTAAAACTACTTAAATAAAATAACAAAATTCTAATATTTATATAAGTTACACATTCTTACAAATTTTGAATGTATGTATTTTTTGACTAAGTATTTAAAATTCAAATTTTCTGTTTACTTTACTTACTTTATTTATTATCTATACATATACGATGTTTGGAGGTATTTGAAATACTCAACATTTTAAATGACTTATGCCCAATTTCACAGTTAAAAATATTGAATTTAAATGGAATTTAACTGCCTGGTGTTTGTCATTTAATATGGAAATATTCTGTGAGTTTTTGAATTGAGCATTTAAATGAAGAGTGTGAAACTCGCCCTTAGTATTTGCAATACAAGGTTGTTTTATAATGTACAATATAACCATTTATTTATTTAATCAATTAAATTAAAAACGTCACTATCGATCGACATAATTTATCGTCTTTCTAGTGCTTATGTCTTCGGACAATTACGATATATGAGTTAAATAAATAAATTGAATTATGTACCATTAGGAACTCGAACTGGAGTACCGAACTATTGAAGACCACAACTTAGATTATTCATTTGCATTAACAGTTATTTAGAAAATATTTACGAATGTAAGTAATTTGTTTATTTTTTTTAATAACGGCATATTTATCACAAGTGATTTTCTTAGTTTGGAGGGCTGATATTGACAAATTCAACACAATGTATTCCAAAAACAAATAGCAACAAAAAAGTATAAAAACAAAATGACAAGTTCGGCTTCCACCTGAATAAATATATCTTATTTTTAATGTTAACTTATTACCAGCTTTTTGATGTTTTTGTACTGTTTGTAAGTCAAAATAAAACTACTAAATGTTTATATAAATTTCTCATTTTAATGAAAGTAGTAACTATTTGACAACATTTAATAGTTAAAGTTATATTCGTCGAAGAATATGATATTCCGAAAGTTTTTTGGGAAATCTGGGTCTGAAATTATTAAACTAGACACCAATACCTATTATTCGATACTAGTCCCATTGACGCAACCTTCCCCGTTTGGCCACCATGGACGCACTTAATCCGTCCTCCATATGAAAAAGTTATATTCGTCGAAGAATATGATATTCCGAAAGTTTTTTGGGAAATCTGGGTCTGAAATTATTAAACTAGACACCAATACCTATTATTCGATACTAGTCCCATTGACGCAACCTTCCCCGTTTGGCCACCATGGACGCACTTAATCCGTCCTCCATATGAAAAAGTTATATTCGTCGAAGAATATGATATTCCGAAAGTTTTTTGGGAAATCTGGGTCTGAAATTATTAAACTAGACACCAATACCTATTATTTGATACTAGTCCCATTGACACAACCTTTCCCGTTTGGCCACCATGGACGCACTTAATCCGCCCTCCATATGAAAAAGTTATATTCGTCGAAGAATATGATATTCCGAAAGTTTTTTGGGAAATCTGGGTCTTAAATTATTAAACTAGACACCAATACCTATTATTTGATACTAGTCCCATTGACGCAACCTTCCCCGTTTGGCCACCATGGACGCACTTAATCCGTCCTCCATATGAAAAAGTTATATTCGTCGAAGAATATGATATTCCGAAAGTTTTTTGGGAAATCTGGGTCTGAAATTATTAAACTAGACACCAATACCTATTATTTGATACTAGTCCCATTGACGCAACCTTCCCCGTTTGGCCACCATGGACGCACTTAGTCCGCCCTCCATATGAAAAAGTTATATTCGTCGCTAACTTGTTAACAGAACTCTGTCAGCGGCTCTGTTGACAGAGCTGTGGAAGTTATATTCGTATTTATATCCGCCCTTCATATGAAAAACTTATATTCGTCGAAGAATATGATATTCCGAAAGTTTTTTGGGAAATCTGGGTCTGAAATTATTAAACTAGACACCAATACCTATTATTCGATACTAGTCCCATTGACGCAACCTTCCCCGTTTGGCCACCATGGACGCACTTAATCCGTCCTCCATATGAAAAAGTTATATTCGTCGAAGAATATGATACTCCGAAAGTTTTTTGGGAAATCTGGGTCTGAAATTATTAAACTAGACACCAATACCTATTATTTGATACTAGTCCCATTGACGCAACCTTCCCCGTTTGGCCACCATGGACGCACTTAATCCGTCCTCCATATGAAAAAGTTATATTCGTGGAAGAATATGATATTCCGAAAGTTTTTTGGGAAATCTGGGTCTGAAATTATTAAACTAGTCACCAATACCTATTATTTGATACTAGTCCCATTGACGCAACCTTTCCCGTTTGGCCACCATGGACGCACTTAATCCGCCCTCCATATGAAAAAGTTATATTCGTCGAAGAATATGATATTCGGAAAGTTTTTTGGGAAATCTGGGTCTGAAATTATTAAACTAGACACCAATACCTATTATTCGATACTAGTCCCATTGACGCAACCTTCCCCGTTTGGCCACCATGGACGCACTTAATCCGTCCTCCATATGAAAAAGTTATATTCGTCGAAGAATATGATATTCCGAAAGTTTTTTGGGAAATCTGGGTCTGAAATTATTAAACTAGACACCAATACCTATTATTTGATACTAGTCCCATTGACGCAACCTTTCCCGTTTGGCCACCATGGACGCACTTAATCCGTCCTCCATATGAAAAAGTTATATTCGTCGAAGAATATGATATTCCGAAAGTTTTTTGGGAAATCTGGGTCTGAAATTATTAAACTAGACACCAATACCTATTATTTGATACTAGTCCCATTGACGCAACCTTTCCCGTTTGGCCACCATGGACGCACTTAGTCCGCCCTCCATATGAAAAAGTTATATTCGTCGCTAACTTGTTAACAGAACTCTGTCAGCGGCTCTGTTGACAGAGCTGTGGAAGTTATATTCGTATTTATATCCGCCCTTCATATGAAAAACTTATATTCGTCGAAGAATATGATATTCCGAAAGTTTTTTGGGAAATCTGGGTCTGAAATTATTAAACTAGACACCAATACCTATTATTCGATACTAGTCCCATTGACGCAACCTTCCCCGTTTGGCCACCATGGACGCACTTAATCCGTCCTCCATATGAAAAAGTTATATTCGTCGAAGAATATGATACTCCGAAAGTTTTTTGGGAAATCTGGGTCTGAAATTATTAAACTAGACACCAATACCTATTATTTGATACTAGTCCCATTGACGCAACCTTCCCCGTTTGGCCACCATGGACGCACTTAATCCGTCCTCCATATGAAAAAGTTATATTCGTGGAAGAATATGATATTCCGAAAGTTTTTTGGGAAATCTGGGTCTGAAATTATTAAACTAGTCACCAATACCTATTATTTGATACTAGTCCCATTGACGCAACCTTTCCCGTTTGGCCACCATGGACGCACTTAATCCGCCCTCCATATGAAAAAGTTATATTCGTCGAAGAATATGATATTCGGAAAGTTTTTTGGGAAATCTGGTTCTGAAATTATTAAACTAGACACCAATACCTATTATTCGATACTAGTCCCATTGACGCAACCTTCCCCGTTTGGCCACCATGGACGCACTTAGTCCGCCCTCCATATGAAAAAGTTATATTCGTCGCTAACTTGTTAACAGAACTCTGTCAGCGGCTCTGTTGACAGAGCTGTGGAAGTTATATTCGTATTTATATCCGCCCTTCATATGAAAAACTTATATTCGTCGAAGAATATGATATTCCGAAAGTTTTTTGGGAAATCTGGGTCTGAAATTATTAAACTAGACACCAATACCTATTATTCGATACTAGTCCCATTGACGCAACCTTCCCCGTTTGGCCACCATGGACGCACTTAGTCCGCCCTCCATATGAAAAAGTTATATTCGTCGCTAACTTGTTAACAGAACTCTGTCAGCGGCTCTGTTGACAGAGCTGTGGAAGTTATATTCGTATTTATATCCGCCCTTCATATGAAAAACTTATATTCGTCGAAGAATATGATATTCCGAAAGTTTTTTGGGAAATCTGGGTCTGAAATTATTAAACTAGACACCAATACCTATTATTTGATACTAGTCCCATTGACGCAACCTTCCCCGTTTGGCCACCATGGACGCACTTAATCCGTCCTCCATATGAAAAAGTTATATTCGTCGAAGAATATGATATTCCGAAAGTTTTTTGGGAAATCTGGGTCTGAAATTATTAAACTAGACACCAATACCTATTATTTTATACTAGTCCCATTGACGCAACCTTCCCCGTTTGGCCACCATGGACGCACTTAGTCCGCCCTCCATATGAAAAAGTTATATTCGTCGCTAACTTGTTAACAGAACTCTGTCAGCGGCTCTGTTGACAGAGCTGTGGAAGTTATATTCGTATTTATATCCGCCCTTCATATGAAAAACTTATATTCGTCGAAGAATATGATATTCCGAAAGTTTTTTGGGAAATCTGGGTCTGAAATTATTAAACTAGACACCAATACCTATTATTTGATACTAGTCCCATTGACGCAACCTTCCCCGTTTGGCCACCATGGACGCACTTAGTCCGCCCTCCATATGAAAAAGTTATATTCGTCGCTAACTTGTTAACAGAACTCTGTCAGCGGCTCTGTTGACAGAGCTGTGGAAGTTATATTCGTATTTATATCCGCCCTTCATATGAAAAACTTATATTCGTCGAAGAATATGATATTCCGAAAGTTTTTTGGGAAATCTGGGTCTGAAATTATTAAACTAGACACCAATACCTATTATTTGATACTAGTCCCATTGACGCAACCTTTCCCGTTTGGCCACCATGGACGCACTTAATCCGCCCTCCATATGAAAAAGTTATATTCGTCGAAGAATATGATATTCCGAAAGTTTTTTGGGAAATCTGGGTCTTAAATTATTAAACTAGACACCAATACCTATTATTTGATACTAGTCCCATTGACGCAACCTTCCCCGTTTGGCCACCATGGACGCACTTAATCCGTCCTCCATATGAAAAAGTTATATTCGTCGAAGAATATGATATTCCGAAAGTTTTTTGGGAAATCTGGGTCTGAAATTATTAAACTAGACACCAATACCTATTATTTGATACTAGTCCCATTGACGCAACCTTCCCCGTTTGGCCACCATGGACGCACTTAATCCGTCCTCCATATGCAAAAGTTTTATTCGTCGAAGAATATGATATTCCGAAAGTTTTTTGGGAAATCTGGGTCTGAAATTATTAAACTAGACACCAATACCTATTATTCGACACTAGTCCCATTGACGCAACCTTCCCCGTTTGGCCACCATGGACGCACTTAATCCGTCCTCCATATGAAAAAGTTATATTCGTCGAAGAATATGATATTCCGAAAGTTTTTTGGGAAATCTGCGTCTGAAATTATTAAACTAGACACCAATACCTATTATTCGATACTAGTCCCATTGACGCAACCTTCCCCGTTTGGCCACCATGGACGCACTTAATCCGTCCTCCATATGAAAAAGTTATATTCATCGAAGAATATGATATTCCGAAAGTTTTTTGGGAAATCTGGGTCTGAAATTGTTAAACTAGACACCAATAGCTATTATTTGATACTAGTCCCATTGACGCAACCTTCCCCGTTTGGCCACCATGGACGCACTTAATCCGTCCTCCATATGCAAAAGTTTTATTCGTCGAAGAATATGATATTCCGAAAGTTTTTTGGGAAATCTGGGTCTGAAATTATTAAACTAGACACCAATACCTATTATTCGACACTAGTCCCATTGACGCAACCTTCCCCGTTTGGCCACCATGGACGCACTTAATCCGTCCTCCATATGAAAAAGTTATATTCGTCGAAGAATATGATATTCCGAAAGTTTTTTGGGAAATCTGGGTCTGAAATTATTAAACTAGACACCAATACCTATTATTCGATACTAGTCCCATTGACGCAACCTTCCCCGTTTGGCCACCATGGACGCACTTAATCCGTCCTCCATATGAAAAAGTTATATTCGTCGAAAAATATGATATTCCGAAAGTTTTTTGGGAAATCTGGGTCTGAAATTGTTAAACTAGACACCAATAGCTATTATTTGATACTAGTCCCATTGACGCAACCTTCCCCGTTTGGGAATCCTGATCCTGATTCCTTTTGAAAACATAGTTTTGCCAATGCTTCGAAATATTATATATTGCAGTCATACAGCTTCCCCACAACTCCTGACATAAGAAGTTTATAGAGTTTTCTACCTATTTTAATAATATCGCATTAAAATTCCTTTTACATTTGTAAAACTTAGTGATTTTATATATAGTCAATATATTAGAGCTGTTTAACATAGGTCTGTTAACTAATTAACAGACCGCTGCCAATTCCTCTGCCGGCAGAGCTCTGGAAGTTATATTCGAATTTATCTTCACATACATACATTTTTATGTAAGGACAATAGCCCTTTTATAAAGCTGTTTTTGTTTGGGCGTGAAAATTTTTTTAATAATATAATGTTATTAGTTTAATATTTAATTTTCGTGTATATATAATGCTCTGATCGTTTAAAAATCTCTTCTATTGATATATAATCTTTTTGACCGCATTAACAGATGTCTGTTAACCTGTTAACAGAGTTCTGTAAATGAATGTGGTTTGTGTCTTTGCTAGTTAAATTCGGAATTTATCTTCACGGACATGAAAAAAATCGCATAAATTGAGATTTGACTTCGTAAACTGTTCAGTATATCATTCAACGCTACTTGACACTAAAACCGCATACAAGACCAAAGTCAGAAAAGCGCCAAATAAAATTTTTACTGAAAGTGATGAAAGGTGGATACTGAGAAAAATAAACCAAATCCAGCCTTAAGTGCCCCATCACTAGCTAAAGATGCTGAAAGATTCTTAGGCAAAAAGTGTAGTGCAGAGAATATTCGAAGGGTCCTACGAAAACATGATTTTAATGGGCGTAGTACACGAAATAAGTCATTTATAATCAAAAAAAATCGTATATCCAGAGTAATGCTCCCATAGGATCATATAAGCAAGGACGAACAATTTCGAAATATGGCAATTTTTACGAATGAGCGTAAGTTCAACCTTTTTGGGTCTGATCCGAGATTGAACCCAACAATTTGAAAGGTACTATAAACCATGGTGGTGGACATATATTGGTATGAGGCTGTATGCCCAGTGCTCGAGTGGTAAAATCTAGATTTAATAGATTCTACTATGGATAAAAAACAATATTTAAAGATCGTCCAGAATAGTTCTGTCCAAAGTGCAGAAAACTCGTCAGATAGTTTTCGGTTTTACGAAGATAATGACTCGAAACATATGCCCCTATTACCGTTCAACACTCAACTTAGATTGGTCGACCTAGAGACGACCCAACTTCAACACGACCAAACTAATCTTTTATATTGTGGTTCACAACTGTTTTTGGTGTTACCAGCTCAAAATATCAATTTTGACAAGTAAAATCAGCTGATTTATGTGAAAATAAAAGAAGCTAACAATTGTTTTGTGCTTGCCAAATCGAAATGAATATAAGTAGCGTAGATTTGTTTTATGAAGATAGAGTCGAGAACGTGAATATAGCAGATGTGTAGCATTTAAGAAGAAATATTCGTGATGCATTCAACCCTCTTGAACTGCCCAGTGTAAGGTATGTACTCGTAGTTGCACATACACGTTGCCATTCATTCATGTTCTGGACAGTGGTCCTAAACTATTTAACTCCACAGCAAATCCTTCCCATAGTTCTACGTGGTGCCAAATTGTGGTTTTCCAAAGGCAACGGGTGTTCATTAGCTGGACAAGTTTCTCAAATTGAGCCTTTTTTATGATTTTGATAACTCTAAAATATATAAAATATAATTTTTAAATTAAAATGTTAAATGAAAATTATAATTTGAATCCAAAATAATATCTACTTACCTCTTATCAAATTAAAAACACGCACAACTATAAACTCAACTGCTATCAAGCAGTGGTGTAATTTTAACGCATTTGTCGACCAAACTGGCTCAGAGTTGTCAACGGCAATACGACAAAAATAAGTGAACACAACCAAAAAATCAGCTGTTGTTCAGTTGAGTTGAGTCGGCCGTTGAGTTGAGAACGGCAATGCCAATTCATCGATTACGACCAAACTGTCACAAAAGTTGAGAACCGTAATAGGGGCATTAAATCGAATCTTGTTCTCTCCACATTGTCCACCACAATTTCCAAAACATTAATGTCGTGGAGAATCTGTGACATAAATTTGAGTTGGAGATCCGCAACCACACAATTTCTAGCGCTGCTATCTTGAAATCAGGTTTGCAAAGGGAATGGCAAAAAATATCACCTTATTACACAAAAAATGGGTTTGATCGATGCAATCCCGACTAAAACCAGTACTTGAACAGAAGGTTACCAAGCTAAGTACTAATTTTTAGCGAAAAATCAAAATAGTATGTAAAACGGTGCTAGATATTTTGAATACACAAAATAAGCTGTGACCAATTAATTGAATTAATATTTTTATTTACTTAATAAATCTGTATCTGAATATTTTTATGTTACTTTTTTTTACTTGAATAATTAAAAAGATCTTGAACTTTAAACTGTATAATTTTTTTGTTTATTGATTTTTATCATTTAAAAAACTATTTTTTGTGTTAATTCATTAAAATAATTTACACACGAAATAAAATAAGAGCCACTTTCAACACACACTGAAAGATCCAGACACATCCACCACAAAGTCCCAGCGGCGGAAGTCATGACCTGGAAGGCATGAAATCATGACCGAACAGGCCTTCTTTAAAATACGACAGGCCTCCCTACACCTTACCTCCTCCTTTCTTATAAATATTGCGTGAGATTGGGAGGCAAGGCCTTCCATCCCTCTCTACTAGAAGGCCTTATGAAGGCCTGCAAAAAGAGTAGTTTTAGAAGGACTTACGTAAAAATAAAAACATATATATGGAAAATACTTTTATATTTGAGATTTATACTTTAACCAATTGTAATTCTTATAAATGATTTTTTTTAAATTCTGCAGCCACAGGAATCGAACACACGACCCTAGAACTTACAATCGGACGCTTTATTTACTGGGCTATCGGATGTTATGATTTTGCAACGACGAATTGCGAACATGTGGAAAGACAGGGTTTCATGAACAACAGCGTCTTTTGGCATTCTTTTAACAGGCCTCTGGAAGCCTTATAAAATCATGCATTTCGCAGGCATTATTAAAGTAGGCATTGACAAAGAATGATTCCGCATGCCTTATTCGTGGAAGGCCTCGCAAATTCCGCCGCTGGGGTTCTTCTTTTCCTCTTGCATACTCACATTGTTGCAGTGCTTTGAGGTGAGTTTTTACTATATCACAGAGCTGCATTTTTCTGTGGTATAGACTTTGATGACCGGGCTAGTGTCGGTTACGTGTTTGAATTTAAAGTTGATACTTAGGGCTCTTTGATCGGTACTAATTCGCATATGTAAATTGCATAATTCAGTTTGTATATATACGATTGATGATCAACCGATGGTATCAATTCAGGCACAGTAGTTACTGCCTGTGAGTCATGCCAGTGAGTGTGCTTAACTGAATTGTCTATTATACCAACAAAAACCAACTATTTTTCAATTAGAAAAATGTTCCTGACCTTGTGAGCTTTTAGTATGAGTTTCTCATACATTTATTAAAGGAGCAAATTTCTTTTAGCAGCAAAATTTGATTTTTTTTCTTTTTTTTTGCCTGGTAGAGCATTAAATGCGGATTTAAAAAAAAGAAAAAAGCTTGCGGATGCCCATATTTTCCGAAATATGGCTCTCCAAAGCTGGAATGTATAATCGCACATAACTCTGCCATTTATTATCCGATCCTGATGAAATAAATTTCATAAATCGTTAAATTTATATTCCAACTAGTCGGCCGGCCGGGCCCAGACAGTGGGATCAAATTCCCTCTGAAGCTTAAGTCGACTTGTGAAAAAATCAGAAAAATCGCGCGAGTTTTTTGAAATAATTTTTTTATTTTGGTGTTTAAACAGAATAAAAGAAAACAACAACAACGACAAAAGACAACAACACCAAAAGACAAGAACAACAAGTTGATTGAACCAAAAAAGTGAGGTTAAAAAACATTTTTTAAATGAGCCCTCAATTGGTTAATAAAAGGAAATATATTTATATACAGAGTTATAGAGTTTCACAAGGGCTTGGTAATAATACATATTTCAAGCAGATCCGATGATAAATACCTGGGATATGACGGATTATATACTCAAGCTTTAAAGGCCTATATCTCAAGAAGTTGGACCTAACGCAAAAAACAAAACTTATTTTTTAACTCGGCGCAAAAGCCTTTACCGTTGGTGAAATTTTGGTGCAGATTTGATTTTGCTCCTAAAATAGTATTATGCCTAACTAAAAACTAACGAAATCGAAATTTCGAAAATAGGACGAATTTTGTGTAACAATAGTGATATTCACATAAACGCGCAAGAGCCTCGAAAACTTGCGCAAATGTAGTAAAGTTTCGAGTCAACTTTTCGGGGCAAACATAGACAACGAAACATTTGTGCAAGACGTTTTGTATGAGATCATTTTTGTTTTGTTTTAACGTTTGCTGTGTATTTTCGAGTTTACGTTAAAATCTCTAATACTTTTTTCAGTTCATTGCATTTCTTTAAACTTTACTTGTAAATTTATGTCAATGATATTCAACGTCAGTTCCATTTTAAAGCATGAATATTTCTATGAAAGAATTAAATTTTTTTTCAAAAGGATAAAGTAGAAATTAGCCTTTGCAGACGGCGATTTGACTATTTCGCTACAGATAGTTCAGTTCTAAAACTGTCAAGAAAGTAACTACGGGTTTCCCACATAGATGCTGCTTTTGTTATTTTTCAAATGCTTTTGATCAGCTTACTAAATTCTTTGTTATACATTTCAAGCTTAAATTTGTGATGTCACATTATTTTCTGTGGTTAGTTTTCATATAAATCATATAAATGGATGATCAAATTAAACATTTTCGTCATATTCTGCTCTTTTACTTAAAAAAGGCATTGAAGGTGCGGAAGCACGCTGGGATATTTGTGACGTGTATGGTTTGGATACTTTAGCAGAACGCTCATGCTTAAGCTGCTTAAAAAAAATATGGCGTTTAAAATTTGACGATCAGAAATGGCCACAAAAGCGGTAGGCCAAACGAGGTTGATGAGGACGAAACCAAAGCAGTTATTGAATATGACCGAAAAATTTCTATTCGTGAAGTTACAGACAAGCTGAAGGTGTCTCACCATTTTTTATTAAGAAATAGCAAAGATGAGTTTTAAGTGGATCAGGAATCGAATTCTGTAAAGAACAATATTGGTTCAAACTCTTTTGTAAGACATTTACGTATTCCATATTTTTCAGACGCAGACAGAACTTATTGGTATTCTGGATATATGTAGTACATATTAAATCAAGTATTCTTCACGTAGTCGCCCGCCGCATTCTCCACATCTAACAAGTCTATTCACGTATACCGCGATTTTGAAGTTTTCGTGATTTCATTTACATAAACAGCTGATTTTTGTGCCGCAAATCTGAAAATAAAAGAATTAAAGTTTCGAAATTTTTGAATTCGCGGTATTCCTGAATGCCTGGGAATATTGAAGTGATTCTAAGAAGTTCCGTGTCCGCTTTCGGAACGGCCCCATTGGTACAAAAAATTTACCCTATCGTTAATTTTTCAATTTATCATAGTTTGCTCCAGATCATTCTGTATATATTAGTGACTCATTTCACGGTACGTTTAAGCAGCAACAGTGTCATTATTTGCCATTCCTGCTAACGCCCCATAGCAACCAATATACATGTATTGAGCTCTAGAAAATATTAATCTCATTTCCAAATTCCTACTACAAACGCATAGCTGTGTTTGTGTTTGTGTGAGTTATATATGTATGTATGTATTAAATTTATTAAGGACACATTTTCTCAAGAATTTCATTTAGTTGATCAGCCGGAAACTGTCCAAATATGTACATATTTATTTATGTCAGCAGACAGACACACGTATGTCGTCCTTGCCCATTAGCCACGGCATGACTATTATCTGGATTTACCATATTGGATATTGGTTTCCTTTTCTTGTAGATGGGCTTTTATCTGCCGTCATAGTCGTCACTTAAACACATACAAATATATACATATGTGACCGCTTCTGTGATTCATAGCAACAGGGAACAGATTGTGATAACAGACTCTGTTATTGTACTGGATGCCATGGATTGTTCTATTTTAGCATACAGAAGCAGCTGTTTTTGTGGGAGGATTGTTATCTCCATCATGGGTAGTGTTTGTGCAATGGATATATGTAGTAGTTGCACCATCAGAAGGTGGTATCGCTTATTTGTTTAATGCAAACATGTATTTTATCTCTCTACGTTTAAAAACTATGAAATATGATACAGTGGTTGACGTCAAATTTGCTAACAGCTCCTTTAAACCGGAGGAAGTACAACCGGAATGCAATTATTATTCATTCCCTCCAACATAAGCTCGAGTAAATCTACTTATAATTATTTGTTTATCAGCTTTGCAAAGTGGCTGTCAGATCCAACGTGGAAGCTTTCGATATTTGGAATTTAAAAAAATCCAATTACTGATGCCCTGCGTAAGAAAACAAGACCGAAATGCGCCAGAGTAAGAAGGGGTTTTCATGGAAACAAATAATAGAAACAATAGTAATAGTGGAAACAAATAATGGTATCCCATTACATCCTGTGAAGAGATTGGGGATGGCTTCTCACAACCACGGAGCTGTGCGCTTTCTAGTTTTGTACTCACTGATTGGGATCTACTGTTTCACAGCGGTTCCGAACGGTATTCTGTGAAGCTTTTTCATGACAAAGTACTCGATAGTGTTGCTATCAGTAAGCGAGGTTACCGTAGTCAAAAGAAATATAAGGTGGTCCGAGCAGGAAGCGAACCCACTTTATCATTCATTAACCATTGCACCACCGACGGAACTCCAAGGAACCGGAAGGAATCCCAGCAATTGCATTAACCCTTCTGCACAAATTGGGTCAAAATGACCCAATTTTGAAGGACAAACGGCTAAAATCATGTCTTAGGATAGCTGCACGTTTATATAACTTTTTCATATCCTCAGTATCTGAAGGATTTTACGTAAAAAAAATTTTTTCGGGGCTAGCCAATTTTTTTTCATTACATTTTAAGAACTTTACCTTCGCGTATACAATTTGTGGGTCATTTTGACCACCAATTCCCGCGAATCCTTCTGCGAAAAGATTTATAGCAAAGATCCAGGAAGCTTTAGGATCCGACACTCCCAGTTCATCGAAGATCATTCAATTTCAAGATTTTTCCTCGTCCTTTTTGTGTAATTGGGAAAAAGACAAAGATATTTTTGTTTGTCCACAAACCAGAAACTCAAGCAAGCATTCAATCCGTTCCAATACATGGAAAAATTGTTTATGCAAACAACATTATGTGTAAAAGTATAAACAGCCACTATTAATCTTCTTGTCTTAAAATAAATTTTGGATTTTATGTTCAAATAATAAAAAGAAAATTTAGTTTACCGTTATACGGATGTGTTTTTGATATTGGGTCAAATTGACCCACAAATTGTTTATGAGGGGTATAATCTGTATTTGTGCAGAAGGGTTAAACAAAAAATGCTCTTCAAAACTTGTTCGTCCATTGCGCAACATTTTCAAACTCGTATTTCGTATTTGTTTGATCAATAGTTTGTATTTCCGAGGTATAGCAGAAAAGACAGTTGATGAACTATCCACTTAACCATTATAAGCATTTGGTTAATGAGTGGGGTCAAGCGAATCGAGTCGAATTTAATGTTCGTTAGATCCAGCCGTCGGTGGTGCAATGGTTAGTGTGCGCGGCTCTTGTACATGAGATCGTGGGTTTGAACCCTGCTCTGACCACCTTAAAATATATGTATATAGCCATGAAAAAGCTTCTGAAAATACCGTTCGGAATCGGTGTAAAACTGTAGGTGCCAATCAGTGAGTGAAAACTGGAAAGCGCACAGCTCAGTGATTGTGAGAAGTTCTCCCCTGTCCCTTCTTGGGATGTAATGGGAAACCATTTATTTTACATCCAGCGTTACACATTTTGGCAAATTTTTTTTTCCAAAAAATGATATATACCCCCGTCCCTATGGGTGAGGGTATAAAAAATTATTTTTCAACCTAATCTCCTTATAGCTCTATACATTTAGTCAAACGTTTCTCCAATTTTTGTATCCCTTCTAAGAAATAGGATTTTTCGAGGTCCATTAAATAGACATTTGTTTGATCAATAATTTCATCGTTGGAGCTAAATCTCTTTCCACCGAGCCATTTATTTAGGTTAGGAAATGGGAAATTGTCATTGGGGGCTAAATTCGGAGAATATGGCGGATGAGGTATTAATTCGTAGTCCAATTAACCAATTCCAAACAATCCTTTGAAGTTGTAACACGATTACGTGTATGTTCAATTGAGAGCAAACGCGGCACCCATCTTGCAGACAGCTTTCTTAAATTCAACTTATCATTTAAAATCGAAACCACACTGCCGTATGAAGTGCCTATGGCATCAACAATCTCGCGCACTTTTACTCTTCGATCGGCCAACAACATATCGTGGTTTTTTCGACATTTTCGGGTGTATTGACCTCAATTCGCCGTCCAGAACGTTCAGCGGCATTTGTACTTGTGCGACCACATCGAAAGTCAGCAAACCACTTGTTTTTACCATTGACATCGATGGTGCAGAGTCCCCATAGTATTTGTCAAGCTTTTGCTTGGCTTGATTGACGGGTTTGTTTCGCCAAAAATAATGTTTAATGAGCACTCGAAATTCATTTTTTCCATTTTTTAAAAAATGCACGTGGTTGAATGTTTTGAACAGCTGTTAAACGCAACCGTAGTTAACAGGTGGTACTTGTTGGGAGCAGTGTTGTATTTCATATAACTACGAGGGAAGTTCGAAAAGTCACGTACTTATTGATCCGCCCTCGTATCTTGGTAACGGTTAGTTAGTTAGTTTGAAAAGAGGGTTTCGATGTGGGGTGTTCAAAAAGAAAGCACCTTAATCCTTCCCATGTCAGTAAACATACCCTTATGCCGCTGATTCGACCTCTTGTGCGCTTTAAGTTTACCCTAATAATCTACTATACCTCTTATAGGAATTCGGTGCTATTCACGAAATTCAGTAAGTTGTTCCAGTCTATTCCCACAAGATTTGTCATGTTCGGTATTATACTGTCCGAGAAAAACCTGGATCTAGCTTGTGTGAAGGCCGGGCAGTGGCATAACAAATGATCCATCGCCTCATCGTCCTCCATGTGTGCCCTGCACTCACTATTCCCACACTAGTCCAATACCCGTATCCCAAATTCCCTGTTAAGTCTCCTATTAACGGGTCCGCCAAATAACTTTTTTTTTTTGAAAATGCTATAAAAAAAAACTGTTGAATATTTTCTCAAATTTCTTTTTTTATTTGAAAGTACAATCCTTCCGGTTAATAGTGGAAAATAATTTCATTCAAATGGCTGCCTCGGCTGGCCATGCAGTAGCCTACACGATCGGTCCAATTTTTAAGCACATTATCGATTGTGTGCAGCTGTATTTCACCAATGGCTTCACGAATATTGTCGTTTAAAGCGTCAATTGTCTCTGGCTTGTCGGCGTAACACTTATCTTTGAGGGCACAACATCGAGTGTAGCTTCGGCTGTGTGGCACGTAGCACCGTCCTGTTGAAACCAAATGTTGCCAATATCCTCCTCTTCAATTTTTGTGAACAAAAATTCGTTCAACATGGCCCGATAACGATCGCCATTGACTGTAACGGCCACTCCTTGCTCATTTTCGAAGAAAAATTGCCCAATTATGGACCAAAATCCGCACCATACAGTGACTCGTTTTGGGTGCATCGGCTTTTCAATGTATGCGTACGGGTTTTCTGTGCCCCAAATGCGACAATTTTGCTTGTTTACATACCCGCCAAGATCAAAATGAGCTTCATCTGAAAAGATGATTTTTTTTGGCAAAATCGGCATCTTCTGTAAGTCGATCGCAGGCCCACTTACCATGATTTTCAAAGTAATGTCGCAATATTTCCCAGCGTTGTTCAAGCGTATACACAACCATATTCGTTCAGCGAAAGGATAAAACTAATTATCTATCAAATCAGACATGAGCTAAGTGTTACCATTCACGAAATAAGCACTAGTTAAAAAAAAAAACCTTAGATGGCGGACCCTTTATCTCGCTCATTTGAGTTTTTCCCAGTTTCAGCAAACCTTTGGTCCTCGATCCATCTGGGTCTCCCCATAGGATCTTTGTCATCCTACCTATTTTTTCCTGGTTCCACTGGGTTATGTGTGCCGACTCCGCCCATTTACCCAACTCAACCTTTGTCACCCCAAAAGATTTCGGGCCCTCTAGGCTCACCGTTTGGAGTTTCCTGGTTTTCGTTGCGAGGAGGTTCGCACGTTCGTTGCCGACTATTCCAATGGTTTCCGGCACCCAGATGATGTTGAGTCTGCCGTGCATAGAATAATCGTTAATACAGTCAAGGACAGTTCTAAATTTGACAATTTCAGATGATATTGCCCTTATTATAATTTGGCTATCCGTGAAGATATTCGCTTCGGCTGGGTTTGTATTATCGCCGAGTCATTTAATTCACTCCGTAATCGCCCGAACTTCCGCTTGACAGATCGTATTATGAACCGGGAGGCGTAGATGGGTTTCGGTTGCCGGATTTTCAATTAAAAATCCTATACCCGTTCTTTTCCCTAGCTTTGAGCCATCCGTCTAGCAGCGAGTCCCATTTGGTGTGGGGGCCAGGGTCCCATCCTGCCAGACATCTCCAGTGGGCGTAAAGTCATAGTATTCGCTTTAATTCTTAGCTCGGGTATTCGGTTGTATTCACTCGTATCTTGCGTGTAACCGACCAATTATCTGTTGGTGTTTCGACCTAAGATCCCTGTTGATGCATTCACCTATAGGCTGTAGGTGCTTTTCCGCAAGAGCGTCCTCGTATTTGGCTTTAATCTCGATTGGCTGGATACATAAAATAGTATCCATGGCCCTTGTCGAGGTTGTTTTTATGGCACCGCTAATACTAATGCAGCACATTCGTTGAACCCTTTGCAGTATTGCGATATTACATTTCCTATCAACTGCCGTCCACCATACTACAGAAGCATATGTTAGTACGGGTCTAATTACGCTTTTGTAGAGCCAGTGTGTTATTTTCGGGTTGACGCCTCATTTGATCCTATAGCCCTTCTGCATAGCGAACAACATCTATAGGCCTTATTGGCCATGCCCTCTATTTGGTGCTTCCAATTAAATTTCCGATCTAAGATTACCCCTAAGTATTTAACCTTATCGGATATTTTAATCGCCTTTTCCAGGAATCGTGGCTCTCCAAACTCTGAAATTGTCGTGTTCCTTGTGAATAGACATATTTCCGTTTTGTCCGGGTTCACATTTAAGTCTCTTAGCTGTGCCCAGTTTTAAGCTAAATTCAGTGCCCTCTCGGTATCTCTGCATAATTGATTAGGATCTTTTCGCCAAAGAAGTATTACAACGTCGTCTGTATAGCAGACTGGTTTAAGTCCTTCATCGGTAAGCTTCCTTAGGAGACTGTGTATTGTGAGGACCCATAAGAGGAGTAATATAATCCCTCCCTGTGGAGTTCCAGGTTGTACTCGTACGCTGTCTATAATATTTATATCATGGAAACTATTCCTTAGCATATGATTGATTATGGTCCACCATAAACTGATCTAAGGTTTGGATGAGTTTTTCGGTCCGGACAGTATTGAGCTCTTCCTCAATATCTATGCATACAGAGAGTGTATACAATTTGTCATTGAGAGATTGCTCTATGTAGTAGGTTACCTCATGAAGTGTGGTATCCACTGATCTGCCTTTGACATATGCGTGTTGCTTGAACTTCAGCATATCGTCCGGTATTCCACTTTTCACCATGCCGTCCACTATTCTCTCCAGGGTTTTGAGTAGGAACGAGTTAAAGCTAATGGGTCTATAAACCTTTGCCGTTGCATAGCTTGCTTTTCCAAGTTTTGGGATAAATACTACCCTAGCATACTGCCAATTCTTTGGTGTGTAGGCGAATTTTAAGCATGCGGTGAATATTCCCACCATTTGGGTTGTTATTTGGCCAACCTCATGTTATAGGATGGCCGGAAAAATACCATCCGGTCCCGCAGCTATATATGGGGAGAAGCCCTTTATAGCTTTTTTGACCATTTAGTCCGTAATGATTGGTGTCTGATGTACAGCATTTTCACCTTGTCGCCGTTCCCCTGTGGTTTCCGCGCTCCCAGTTGGAAAGTGTGTAACGGTCAGTGCCACCACACACAACTCCATCGGCCATGTGATGGCAATCGCATTACGCATTATATTTGCGATAACGATTTCAGATCGCATAATAGATGTGATGTCGTTCGCGATCGCTAAAAATCTGGCGATTTCAAATCACAAGCGCACACCAAGGTGAACTGATGCATTCTTCTTAAACCAACCAAATGTGCCATATGAATCCGTTGCGAATTCGAGACGGATCCGTTTCTGCGGACATTTTGTTCGAAACAGAAGTCCGTTACGGACTCATAACGAATTCGTTTTCGTATGAATTTCCTCTCGAAACCGCGAATCGTTTTTTATACTTTTTCGGATCAGTCTCGAACTCGTAACGAACTTCATATTCGAACCCGTTTCAGATTCGTTTTTTGGAAATAGAATGAATTCGCAATAGATCCGACAAATCGCAATTTCACTGACTCGCCTTTTTATGTTTTTACGGACTCGTAACGGTTTCGAGACGGATCCGCTAAATCACAATTTCACTGATTCGCTGTTTATTGTTTTTACGGACTAGTAACGGGTTCGGTTTATGTTGTTAGGAACTCGTAAGGGGTTCGAAACGATTTCGAGAACTCACATTTCTTTTTTTTATGATTTTACGGACTCGTAACGAGTTGGAAACGGATCCGCATCCGTTTTTGTGCACATGGGAAAGCACCATAAAGTCAACACAATGATCCACAAATAAAATTTAGCAAGTGTGTTTTCAGTTTTGATTAAAACTCTCCTAATGTTTACGAAGAATTTTCATACAATATAGATCGTGGTTTAAAAATTGTATTAACAATTTTCCTCATTTGATTTCTGATACACTGGCGATTTAATTCAACACAGCTGATTTAATTTATTTTCGAAAATTTGGTGCTGCCTGACGTTTGGATTTGTCTATACAATAATATTATTTATTCCCCAATTTGTTTTTTTTTCTTTCCGCATATGCTGGAAAATGTTAATGAAATTGCATTTCGATGCAGCTAAAGCACTGGTTTAGATTACGAAAAATTTATTACTCTGCCAAGTCCAGTGGTTTGGAAGTATGTTCGTGTCCGTTATTAATCCGTCAGTTCTTCTTTTTGGATATTTTTAACAGTAAAAAACATATACAGTGAAAGCTCTCTTCGCGGACCGCTCTTATAGCCGGACAGCTCTCTTAAGCGGACAAATTCCTTGGTCCCAAAATGTTCGCCTTGTTTCAGGAAGAACTCAAGCTCCCTTAAGCGGACGCTCCTTTGGACGGACGCGGACACTTTTTTGGTATCAAACATCTCCCATGAGCGGACAACAAAATTGTGAAAACATGATTTCTAACAATTTTAATTGTCAAAATAAAAGAAAGTATGCACGAGAAAACAACTAACAACGCGTTCATGCATCAGACAAGTACGTAACTATCATGTTGATAAGAATAAGTTGAAAAGGATCCCTTGAAAAGTATGAATGTTGCATCCATCATCCGTCAATTTTTCAGCAACAAAAATAATTTTGACGTTTTTTTTCAGTATGTTTGATTTAAGTTTATGATTTATGAATCGTAATTTTTCCTACGTGAATATTTTACTTGAATGTATTGAAATGATATTTATAGAACGTGTACATTAGTAACGCATTTAAATAATAAAAATTTATAACAAATTGGTTTGTAATGTATTAACATATTTATTTCCTTAGTGGAGGGAGTGTTCTCTTTAATTTTATTTACTTTCCTTAAAACGCTCTATTGGACGGACATCTCCCTTAGGCGGACAAAATTGGTGCGACCGTCAGTGTCCGCTGAAGAGAGCTTTTACTGTACTTATATTTTAATTTTTCGAATCGTAAGTGAAACGCGTGAGCTCCAGCATATCGTCGCTGCGCCAACGAAAACAGCTATGTGGTTTTTATTAACTTTTCAGGAAAGCAAAAAAACATAAACTTTCTTGCAACATTTGTTCTACAACTCTTGTCTTTGTCGGTACCATAAACTTCGTTGCCGATACAAATACAGGAAGGAGCTGCATGAGTGTATGTATAAATACAAATGGTTTTCAATTGTGCAATAAAATTTTTTTTACAAAAATTACACATAACCCTTTTCGTTGGCGAAGCGACGATATGGCGAAATTAATTGCACGATTTCCAAATCGCATGTGATTCGCAAATCGCACGATTCTTTTCACATGGGTGTATATTTTCAAAAACGAAAAATCTTTGAAATTCGTTTTCAAGTTTAGAAGTTACAGACTATGAAAGTTTGAACATCACCAAGGTTGTCTACTTTGACAACCTGTAGCACTACGTACGTTGAAATAGGGTGCCTCTAACGCCTCCCCTACAAATACCTTGTACATTATAAGCCAATCTGACCCATGGTTTAGAAAGTCTGATATTATTAGTGAATTTGACTCACGATTACGTACAGATAAGTTTTAATCAAAAAGAAATCTATAAGAAATCTCCAAAATAAATTCGATAGAAATACAGTGTCATATTAACCCAGTTTGAGGATCAATTTGTGACGCGAGTTCGTCAATCCGGGTCCTTATAAAACAACTCGTGTACGTGCTCGTCCAGTGCGTTCAGTGGAAATTATTGACGCTGCAGCTGATAGTGTGATCGAACAACTATCAACTTCAACTCGACACTGTTCGTAGCATTTTCACATCGCTGAATGTGCTGAAGATCGCTTGGATGAAGATTAGGATTTTTTTTTTTACCGAAAAATCATCTTAGCCGATGAAGCTCATTTTCTCCTCTCCACACGTCGTCGAGGAGAAGCCGATGCATCCACAACGTGTGTCTTTTTGGAACGGTTTGTGGCATGGCAGCATCATAGGTCAATTGTTCTTCGAAAATGAGCAAGAAACCGCCGTTACCATCAATTTTCAACGATTTTCTGTTCCCAAAAGTTAAAGGGCATGACATGGACTACGTATGGTTTCAATAAAGGTCAAGTTAGTCTTGACGGTTGATGGTAGACGGTTGACGTTATACTCAATATTGCGCGGTTAGTTATGACGGTTAGACGGTAGAAAGATCAAACAAATCAAAAAAAAACTGATCGAAGAGCATTTGTACAAAATATAATTTGCATTCATGAGTTTTGTGTTAAAAAGTGATTGTGTCAAATAAAAAAATGAAAAATAAAAAGAAAATTGTTGTTGCCATGTAATTGTGTATTGCCGCGCACAAAATGTCGAAGTAAAAGCAATAACAATAACAGCTGATCGGTCTTGACGGCTGACGGTTAATTCTGCAACCTGCAGAAGTCTACCGTCGTTAACCGTCAATTGTAGTTGTCTCTCTCTAACACATGCAAAATTCAACCCCAACTCAAACAGCTGATCGCTTACCTCAAACAGCTGATCGCTAACCGTCTACTGTCAACCGTCAAGACTAATTGGACCTTAAGACGGCGCTACGTGCTACACAGCAAACGCTATAATCGATCTTTTGCCCACTGTGTTCGAAAACCTAATAATCAGCCGACACTCGGAAGCCCATTGGCTGCCTCGCAACTGAGATTACTATTATTCTTGACTATTATTTCTAGGCCGCCGTGAAACATAAGTGTCACGCAAACAATCCCGAGTTCATTGAGTCCTTAACACATGACATCGACGCTGTCGTTCACGAGATAGATAACCAAACATTAAAAATGTATTGAAAATTGGGTTAGGTCGATTGCGGTCAAAATCTTGACAGGGGGTTTTTCACGGCAGCATATTGAAGTACATCTTTGAAGCACACCTCTAATTATTACTATTTTGTATGACCTATATCCGGGCATCGACGTAGTTCAGTTAATTAAGATAGATCGATTGGGTTGCAATATGCTTGTCAAATCAGTAGATTGGATTAAGATGAATCAACGCAAAAGCTATTCGAAGACAGACTGATAGGAAGTCATAAAGTAGGAATATCAAGAATCCGGTTCGGGTGGACGAATCGCTTCGAAAACTGAGCAAAGAGCTGAAAAGAATATTCGATATATAGAACCAATCGACAACATATAGGCTCACAAATCTGTGTTCTTTCTTGTTTGAATGCAAAAATAACCTGTATTTCGAGCTATTTCGAAATATAGTATTCTTGTGTCCAAACACATTGTGTTTGCTATTCAATATTAGGTGTTTGCAACACGAAGATTAATATGTTATAATATATGTGTTTATGATCCAAATACAGCTTTGTTTGTGATACAAATACAGTTGTGTTGGGTGCACTGTTACTTCAGTTTTTTGACGCTATGCTCTGTCCATAGAAAAATAATATGAGAGCGACAAAGATAGATTGTTTGTTCTCAGCCCAAGTTAATGTTATTGAAAGTTCATAACTTTATTTTTGGATTACTATTTTGGTCAATGATTCACAAATATTCAAGAATGCGCGTGTAAATGAAATGTTGACTAGTTTCATGCATTCTATCGTCAATTGTTCGTCTGAATGGAAACACACGAGTGTGTCGACGGAAGTATATGGATGTTTGGGAGGAAACACACATATGGCTCCACGTAAAAGTATTCATCAATGCAAGTAAACATGCTAATGCTTGCATTTAAATATAAGTGAGTTTAGGACTTGCAAATATATGAATATTTGCCGTGTGTACCAAACATGGTTCATGCAGAACGTGTTTGAGAGAATATATTACAGAGTCCGTTTTATTCAGCCTGTACATATACGAGAACAGTTTGTACAGTAAAGCAGAAGTATTATAAGAACATAAATCTATTCCTTACATTTTGAGATCAATACCTTAAAATTCTAGTTCGAAAGTTCAAACAAATAAATAAATATGTATATAAGTAATGAATAATACGTTACCTCATATTCACCCATGCAACTTTACCAATCCTTTAGTATGAGAATTAAATCTCTCGTACAATAATGTTCCCTTTCTCTTTGGTAAAGCATAGAAGAATTTTAGTCGTCATCTATGTTTATAAGATTCATAAATATATTCATCTCGGTGGTGCAATCGTTAGTGTGCGCGCCTCATGTACATGAGATCCTGGGTTCGATCCCTGCTCTGACCACCTTAAATTTCTTTCGGCGGCGGTTACCTCGTATTGTGACGGGGACACTATCCAGTATTCAGCGATGAAAAAGCGTCTCAAAATACTGTTCGGAACAGGTGTAAAACTGTACACGCTGAAAAAAAATACGGCCTCTGTAACATATTCTCCCAAACATATTCTGCAGGAACCATGTATATGTTTGAAACACACTTCAAACATTTATATGTTTGCAAGTCCCAAACTCAGGTGTATTTAAATGCAAACATTAGCATGTTTACTGACAAATATGTTTGCTTTTACCGGAATATATATCCACATTTACTTATATACATAAATAATACTGTGAGACAAAATTAGATTTTTTCAGAATGATGGGGTTCTGTCAACGGGTTCTGGTAGAAAGGTCTAAAAAAAATATACGTGTATTGGCGTTTTGCCGGAGCTGATCAGAATTTTTTTAGGGTGGGTCAAAGTTTCCGCCCCTCGGAACTTTCCTGCAACATATCGGCATGCAAAATTGTGTGTTCCTTACTCCTAAGGTACAAAATATGTTCAGAAGTTTTATAGAAAAGATTCAGATAAACATTTTTGTGGAACAAATTAACCCTCTAACTGTCACGTATAACCATAATCTCCATAAATATATGCGAAACAGTTACACAAAAATCAAAGCAACATCACAAACCAATTTAATCGTCCGAGCGTTTGTTTATTCTTCTTTCAGTGATCAAGGACTTTTGATATCCTCTGTCCGATGATCCATTGACGACTGAATACATGAAATTAAAACGCAACACTCACCCACATTCAGAAATATTTATGAATCACTCACTGAGATAATAATGCAAAAATACAGATGCACACTCCCAAGGCATACACACTAGTTGCCCCTCTTTTATTCTCTTGGTCTCTCGAGAGAGCATAAACAGTGCAACAAACACGGCTGTATTTGTATCACAAATACCGATATATTTTGAGTCACAAACACAAATGTTATAACATATTAATCATTGTGTCTCAAACATGTAATATTGAATAGCAAACACAATGCGTTTGGGCACAAGTATATTATATTTGCGACAAGCTCCAAACACATGTTATATTTGCATCCAAACTACAAATAACGACAGATTTGTCATCGTGTAGGTCCCATTCAGTGAGTATAAAACTAGAAAGCGAACATCTCACTTGTTGTGAGAAGCTCTCCCTAATTCCTTCGTGCGATGTAATGAGAAACCATTTAAATATATTCTAGCAACTGGCAGGTTTCACAAGTTTGTTTTTCAAATCACTTAACGCCAATAAAAAAGATATCGCTCATTTCGTGCAAGACCCTCATAACTCAAAATTTACCGGTTTTGTGCGGAGTGCAAATTTCGGATAAATTTATTCCAATACATAAAATATTTGTACTTTTTATTTTAGAGACTTTTGGAATTATAATTTTGCATACAATCCAATACAGACTGAAACGTTTTCTCGAAACTATGTGTTTTGTGTTGTGACGGTCTTGCCTGACATGAGCGATACGTGTAGCACTTATAAGGCTTTGCAGGATAATATTAAAAGTGTCACATTTTTCCTTGTTTCTAGCATTATGACCATACAATTTAAGTCATTTGTAGCCAATGGAATGTTTTTGGGCGAAAGAATTCCATCAATGTTCTTAATTGCGTGCACTACATCACGACTCAAGCCTCCAATTTTACTTAATGGAAATCAACTTAATTGTGTCGGTTGTATCAATGTTTCAGTTTTTGGCCAAAGCCATTAGATACATATTAAAATGTATGTTATCGAATAATTGTGTCTCCACCATTTGAAAGCAAAACACACACATTTCTCCGATAAATCGGTCTGGTTGTTCACAATAACGCAAATCATTCTATTATGACCAGTTCTCTTATTCTTCCCCGATATTGTTTACCATTTCTATAGGACAACAACCCAAAAACATGGAACCGAATGAATCACTGAACTGTTTACATTTCAAGTAGCTATGAGTAACATACGAGATAACTGACAGTTACACATACAAAAGTGTTTTGAAATAAATTCCTTCACGTATTGTCTACATGTCTTTTTAAGCGTCAACCGATGTTGGTTTATTGTTGGTATTTTTTGTCATTCCCTTTTACTTATATTTCGTCCTTAACTATTCCTAAACCCATAACATTACTGGCATTTTGCAGTATAGATACATATACAGATTTTCCAAAATCATAGCTAAGGATGAATTAATGATTGGATGGATCCACTTGTATTAACTGAATACTAAATGGGTTATCTATTTTTAGAAAACCATCTAAATCTATAGTATTGTATTTTTTTTACTCGCAACCATCATCCATCTATTCACCTCACCGCACAGTTGTGGGGATGAAATAATTTTATAGCTGAAATTCAATTAATATTAATTTAATCATAAAAAAAACGAAAATGTTGACCTTTTTGTTTGGTCGCATCGTCATTATTGCCATCATTATCATCATCACAATCATCGGTACAATGCCGGTGGCGATGGTAACATTTTGGAATAAATAGTTTGTCGTTCGACTGGATTGAATCTACTGGCACCTCTTCTACCTTCTCGGTTCTCTTGTTAATGTTACTGTGCTATTGTAGTCATATTTTGTTTTCTACTCATATTTTGTCACAACAGCCAAAGCCACAAACGTCACCCAAAACCACACAAATTTTGACGACATAGTAAATGAGGAGAGCTTAAAATAAATCTACTACGAGGTCGGCTCCATAAGTCCCGACGAAGTTAAATAAACACGTAGACAACTTTCAGCTTGATCTTCTTATTCAAAATATATATTTATATTTATATTTAGTCTCTTCTTTTAAAATAAAACTATAACGCGGCCGGTTCCACAAATAAAATAAATAAATGGTTTCCCATTACATCCCATAAAGGGACCGGGGAGAACTTCTCACAATCACTGAGCTGTGCGCTTTCCAGTTTTCACTCACTGATTGGGACCTACAATTTTACACCGATTCCGAACGGTATTTTGAGAAGCATTTTCATGGCTATATACTCGATAGTGTCGCCGTCACTATGCGAGGTGACCGCCGCCGAAAGAATTTTTTTTTGAAGGTGGTCAGAGCAGGTTCGAACCCAGGATCTCATGTACAAGAGCCGCGCAGACTAACCATTGCACCACCGACGGCCACAAGTCTCGACAAAATCATATAAAAACTTAGACTTGTTTCAGCTTGATCTACACCCTGAAAAATATCGGCCCGAGTAACATATTGCAGGAAACATGTGCATGTTTGAAATCACTGTTTTCCTGAATTGAAGATCTGCTGCTTTTTTGTTTCTTTGTTGTCTATCTCTTTAGCGGTTTTCAATAAAAAAAAGTCAGATTTGGATTTCAAATACACATATTATGACCTATTAATAATTGTGTTTCAAATATGTTATATTGAATAGCAAACACAATGTGTTTGGGCACAAGTATAGTATATTTGCGACAAGCTACAAACGCGTTATATTTGCATCCAAACAACAACAAAAAGGCATATTTTTCAGCGTGTACTTATTCAAAATCTGTATTTATAATTTGAAAGGATCTAAGAGGATGTATTTATTTTGCATTTGATCTCTCCCTTTATCATAACTCAACTACGAAGTCATATAAAAACGTAGACATCATTCAGCTTGATCTCCTTATCCACAATATTTAAATTTCGAAAAGAACATGCTGTTTCTGTGGAAACAGATTACATATACAGTGTCGAGAGCAAAATTGTAACAGGTTTCCTATAATGGAAATTTACAACTTTAATTTTTAGCAGCATTAACCTTAGAACAATTTATTTTTAAAATATTATTTTGACATGGTGTCTTTCATAATGAACACTTAAATATACAACAATTATACATATGTAAAGGGTTTTCCAACAAGGACTTGACAAAATTTTTTTATAAGAAAACGCAAAGCATTTGAGATATTACCAAAACTTTTTGATCGACTTGAAATACAAAAAAAAAATGTATGAATGGAACTCGACCTTGTTCATATGGCCACCGCGGGCACTTCGGTAGCGATCGATTCGTTGGACCCAATTTTCGATGACTCGGTCACACATTTCGGCCGTAACGGCAGCTCTTTCGCGTTCAATGTTGGCTCTGAGATCTTCCAACGTCGTCGGCTTGTTGGCATAGACCAATGATTTGACGTAGCCCCAAAGAAAATAGTCTAGAGGCGTTAATTCGCACGAACGAGGCCGGCCAATTGACTGGCTCATTTCTTGAGATAACACGCTCACCAAACTCTTCAATAAATCGATTGTAGCGTGTGCTGTGTGGCTTGTGGCACCGTCCTGTTGAAACCAAATGTCGTCCAAGTCCATGTTTTCCAATTCGGACCAAAAATAATCGGTAATCATGGCGTGATAACGATCGCCATTCACAGTTCCGTGACGATCGTTATTGTCGACGAAAAAATATGGCCCAATGACGCCGCCGGCATGCAAACTGCACCAAACAGTTATTTTTTTTGGATGAAGTGGTGATTCATGAAGCACATGCGGATTTTCACCAAACCAATAACGCATATTTTGCTTATTGGCGAACCCATTGAGCCAAAAATGAGCTTCGTTACTGAAGATGATTTTGCGATGAAATTCATCATCTTGGCGCATCTTCTCCAGAGCCCAATCGGAGAACGTACGTGGCGTCAAATGGTCAATCGGCTTCAATTCTTGAGTCAGCTTGATCTTGTATGGGTGTAAACCAAGATTATGGCAAAATGCGCTATAAAGTAGTCTTGGCGATGGCCAGATTTGGCGATGCTACGGACGCCTGAACGGCAGCGATATTTTCGTCACTTCGATCAACCCGTTGTCTCACTGGCACGGCAGGCAGCATCACACCATGAATATGTAGACTCAAATTTTTGCGCTAAACTTGTTATTGCTTGTCTACTAGGGCGAGAATAAGGACCGAAAATTGGAGTTAACGCTCTTAAAGTGGCGGTCACCGACTCCGAATTTCGGTTATACATTTTTATAATTTGCACACGTTGTTCGTTCGTGTATTTTACCATGATGAAAATGGTGATTTTACTGAAAAAAAGGAAAGTAACAGTTAGATGATCAGTGAAATAGTGCGTTCACAAATTAAATTCAAAGTTGTTAAGTACCTATTGGAAAACCCGTTATATGTGTTTAAAAGAGCGTAATATGTAAACAAACGCAATGTTACAATTTCGCACTCTCTTCAATGTTACAATATTGTACTCTCTTCAACTCTTTAAAGATCCAGAAACTCAAATGTAACCTTCACGTAGCTCATAAATTTACTGTTATTTTTTCAATTGGTCATTATTGTTCACGTGCTGGTCAAAAATGCAAGCATCTAAAGCAGTTGAAATCATGGAATTATTAAAAAATAATAATTCTGTTCGGAACGTTGCAAAAAGTTTAATGGAAGTCATATGATGATCCAGAGAATAAAACGGAAGAAAATTATTAAGATACTGTTTGGTGTGGATTCTGGCTGGCAGGCGTCATTCGCCCGTACTTCTACAATACGTCAGAAACGGCCGCTGTCCTCAAATTCAGCGTCGGCCGTTTGAATGATGTAATATTCACAAAATGTTATTGATAGGGCCTTTAAAATAAAACAACAAATTTATTGACATTTCGTATTGAACTTGATTCAATTCAATTTTTATTAAATTTTAACATCTACTTGTCCCTACTGGAAAACCCCTTATATGTTTGTATAGTAGTTTTCACACAAAGTTCCTTCTCAAATATTAGCTCTGTTCCCGTACGTACTACATCGTACTAGTTTTACCACTTTTACGACTTTTACTCGAAAACGTGTTCCCGTACTCAAGAAAATAGCAAACTTAGTAAGAAAATTTAAGAGAGAACAGAGAAACATGGCGTTCTCTTTTACAAGTTGTTACTAGTTTTTACTCGAAGAATTTAAACGAGTAAAAGTAGTAAATTGTCATTCTCTATTGAATTGTGAAAGTAATTGGGAAAAATAATTTATTATCGGCAATTAAATTGATTTTATTATACATTCTACAGGGTGTTTCAAAAGTGGCCACCATATTGGAAGATGCTCTTATTTTTGCAAATGGCCGCCAATGTCAAATCTGTTTTGACATTTGAGGCCTAGACAGATATAGAATACAAGTAAACAAGCCATGGAGCGATACATTCCCCAGGAACGCGGAATAATCGTGTCTATTTTTTTTGCGTAACAATTCGTCTGTGGTGTTGGCGCAGCGCGAATACCGTCGCCGATTCCCCGGCCGTCCGACACCGACTGCGCAAACACTGCGTCGTTTGGCCACTAACCTTGAAGAGTATGGGACTACACGAGACGTTGCCAGGAGTGGCCGGCCCCGGAGCGCCCGTTCTGCCGAGAATATCGCCGCTGTTGCCGAGGATGTCGAGCTGCCGCCGGAAACATCGACCAGACGCCGTGCCTCGCAATTAACCATCAGCCGGTCGTCCCTATGTCGAATTTTGGTCAAAGACCTGCGCATGCTCCCATACAAAGTCCAGTCCGTGCATCACCTGCTGCCCGTCGACCGCCAAACGCGTGTAACCTACGCCCAAGCCATCCTCAATCTCGTGGATGAAGTGGACGATTTTTCCACCAAAATCAGAATGAGCGATGAGGCTCATTTCCACCGCAGCGGATACGTGAACAAGCAAAACTATCGCTTCTGGGGCACCGAAAATCCACGAGTGATGCACGAGGAGCCATTACACCCGCTCAAAGTGATTGCATATGGTGCGTTGTTCACGCTGGAGGAGTCATCGGACATTTTTTTTTCGAGAACGCCCCTGGTCAAACGACAACAGTGGACGGTGCGCACTATAGGGCCATGTTAAACAAGTTTTTTCTGCCGCAATTCTACGAATTAGGACTGGAGGACATGTGGTTCCAACAGGACGGAGCAACGGCACACACTGCGCGAGCCACAACCGATATTCTGAAGGCGACGTTCCCGGGTCGCCTCATCTCTCGTTTTGGCGATTTGCACTGGCCCGCCAGATCGCTCGATTTAACCGTTCCAGACTTTTTTTGTGGGGTTTTTTGAAGTCCCGTGTTTACGTGAACAAGCCCGAGACCCTGGAAGCCCTCAAGGTCGACATTCGACACGAGTGCGAGAAGTGATGAAAAATGCCATAAAACGAGCCCGTCTGGTAATCAATTGTGACGGCGCCCATTTAACCGATATCATCTTCTCAACTTAACCAATAAAATTCTAAAGGTTCAAATAAACATAATCAAAAAACAGAATCGAAGTTTTTCATTTAAAAAAAAATGAGAGCCAAACAACATCGGATGACTTCTTTTGAAACACCTTGTATGAAACTTGTTTAGGAACAAGTTTCATAAATTCGTAATCTTTTTAGGAAAGTTTTTCACAAGATTTAATAAATTTGCAAAAAATTTAATTTGATAATTGGAGAATATTTTATAAATAAAGGGTGTCTCAATAAGTTTACACATTTTAAATTTAGTGAAATTTTGTTTTGTGCAAGTGGCAACTCTGAAATTCAGCAGATGTCACATATGTTTATTCCGATTATTAAAAATGGGGGCTTTACAAAAGAACATGCCGTTATAATTGTGAAAACTTATTACAAAAATTTGGAAAGTTATGCTGAGACCGCTCGCAAACTTCGAAGAACTTTCAGGCGAGAAAGTGCACATAATGTGAAAGTGCACATAACCATACGAAGAGTGGTCAACAAATTTGAAGAAACTGGGTCAGTTATGGGCAGTAAGACTCCTGTGCGTCAACAAACAGGTCGGTCTTAAAATCATGGCTGCTGTAAACGAGAGTGTGATTGGGCCTTACTTTTTTGAAGATGATGACGAAATTGCAGTGACTGTGAACGTTATTCGTTCCCGGAACATGATAACGGAGTTCTTGTGGCCTCAACTGGACGGCATGGATCTGGACGACATGTTGTTTCAGCAAGACTGTACCACTAGCCACACCGCGCATGAAACAATCGATTTATTGCAGCAACGATTTCCAGAACAAATTGTCAACTGGCCACCAAGATCTTTGGGGTTTTGTGAAATCTCGGGTTTATGCGAAAAAACCAGAAACAATTCCTGAGCTCAAATCCGAGATCCAACGCGTCATCGTGAGATACAGCCACATCTCTGTGAAAAAGTCATGGAAAATTTCATGAAAAGAGTAATGGCCTGTCATCAGAGCCGTGAGAGCCATTTGACGGATATTTTATCCATATTTAATCGGAAGATGTGTTCTTTACAATCCAATAAAAAAATCACAACTCTCAAAAAATACGCGTTTTTATTTTAAAATTAAAAAGTGCATTCTTACTGAGACACCCTTTATTTCGAAGAATATTTCTTCAGCGAAATCTGTATATTTGACTTTACGCGCTGCGCTGGTTTCTCAATACAATTACATTTGTGGAGTTTCCATTTTTCCACTATTTTTCTCAATATTAACGACGGGTTTAAAATACTAATTTCTTCTTTTTCGTAATTAACATAAAGCGATGTATACATATGAACACGTTCCCTGTCTGCAAGGTTGACATCCACAACTGAACTTTACAATTTCCATAGAATCCAATCAAGCTCTATGACTTAATAAACATAAACTCAGCATTTAAACATCTTTTTCATTCATTCAATATATGACTTCTTAGGGGAAATAGTGCGTCATTATATTGGATTGAAATTTTAAACGACCAACTGTGGTCGGTCGGTGTTTGGTGGCGTCGGTGGCAGCAAAACTAATCAATATGATTAAATGGTCTTCATCGTCTTGTAAACAAATAAAAAGATCCACTTTGTACATCGAACCAGCGGATGTGGTTGTTTGCTCTTCACTCCCAAGTCTTGCACTCATACTAATTGCCGGTCTATTCTAGCTGGCTAGCTGTCGGATTGTCTGCCTTCACGTCCATTCAAATTTCTGTTGTAATGCAAACAATTGTCATTATATTGTTAATGAACTAAAATTAAATAAAAACTCACTCGGCAGGGTGAACTGAATTGGGCACGAGCCGGTTGTTATTGAAATCTGTTTGCGACAGAGAGAAAGGGGGCGTAAATTCGAAAATGTTTACTTCCATCCAGAATATTAACATCAGAAATATTCGTAACAATAGAATGGTTACGAAAATTTCCGTAATTTATTAGGAAACTAAAAAGGAATTTATAATGAAATAATGAAAAGTTTGTGTGTAGCAGCAGTCAGCAATGGTCCCAATTACATGAATGTTTTAGTGTTTAAATATTTTAGTAACCTAAATTATTTAAGAGTACAAAAGGGAAGAAACCAATAAAAAAAAATGTGGTCCCTTAACATCCCATGAAGGGATTGGGGAGAGCTTCTCACAAAACCTGATTGTTTACACCGGTTCCGAACGTTATTTTGAGAAGCTTTTTCATGGCTTAATACTCGATATTGTCGCCGTCACTAAGCGACGTGGCCGCCGTCGAAAGAAATTTTAAAGGGGTCAGAGCAGGGATCGGACGCACGTTCTCATGCACAAGACCACCGGCGGCCATAAAATATAAACATACACAATAAGCGTGTTTTGGTTACACCGCTTGCTTATATTTTCGCTTGTTTTGTATGAAGCACTTAGCGAAGACTTAGCGAGAACTTAGGGACGAGAATCATTTTCGCTAAGATTAAAAACAAATTTTTTTGACATCTTTAACCGTTTTCAACCCTTACTCATATTTTTCAAAAAAAAAGACGTATCGCTAAATTGCCGTTTTCTTTGCAACTTAGCAAGCGACAATCGCTTGCTTGTAACCAAAACACGACTAATATCTACGCAATTCACAGATATGATCCTAATAATACAAGTTTATCACACCATATCACAAATGGTACAAAAACCGTCCAGAGGTTAGTGGACAAATCATGAGACGATGGTCCCCACATAAAGAAACAACAGCATATCGTCACCTAAAATGCAAATGGCCGTAACTACACTTTTTAGTTGTTTTACAGGAGAAGGAATAAACTTTATAAATATTTCTTAAAAACTACTTTTTTCCATTGATTTGTTTTTCAGAAACAAATCCGTCTTTGATTTCTAAGCTTTTAATTTATAACGTTTATTCATTCTTCTGTAAAAAAAAACTAAAAAGTGTAGTTACGGCATTTTGCATTTTAGGTGACGATATGCAAAGTACCCTCCAAAGCAGCGGCTTTGCCTGCTTTGTAGGGCTGGACATTGACAGAGAAGATGCTCAATGGTCTCAACCTCCTCCTCGTCCCCACAATCCCGAAAATATTCAATTCAGTCCGTAACCCAATTACGAGTGAAGCCTTCAACATCGCAGTGGCCCGTAATCACCCCATTGGGAAGCGGCAAGTTAGCTTTCCACAGTCGCAGAAGCGACTCAGTCGTAGTCGAGTCATATTCCCTCAAAAACCTACAATCCAATCTTGCCAATCATGCGGCGTTGACCCTGGCACGCGTCCAGCGATCAACCAAGCCATATAATTAATAAATCGGTGGATTGGCAGAGGCAAACGATCTCCGATCAGTAGAAGTACAAGCCGCCCTAGCATGGGAGTCATCTTCCTTCTACGTTCCCTGTAACATTACTATGGCCTGGAACCCAGTAGAGTCTCAGATTAGATTACACTAGCCAACAGTCGTTTTGTTATTTGGTTCTAGCATAGTTTTTCTCATTGATTTTGACCTACTGATCACGAAAATGAGTTTTAAAAATTTTTCTGTTGATTGGTTTTCGAGATACAAATTTTTTAACTTTTTTTTTTACATTTTTGGAGGTACACTTACAATTTTGAGCATATCTTTCGTCTTCTTTGACGTATTTGATCCTACTACTACTCAAATTAAAGCAAATTGAGCCGTCTACAACTCATTCTCAGAAAATTTTCAAATCGGGTGAGTAGTTTTGATGTTGGCGGCTTAAAAAGGTTAAAAAACTGCGTTTTTTTAGTAAAAATGTGGCAGAAAAATTCATATAAAATATAAAACGCGATGCTAACAGCGATTTTGGTTTTTTTACGTATAGCTGGCATTTTTCCAAAGAAAATAAGCACTTACTTAACAAAATCTGACAACAAATGGCGGACTTATAATTTTTTTGGTAAAACACCGAAATTCCGCTATTTCACGATATTTTGATTTTCATTATTTGCACAGCTTACCTACCCAACGCAAACGAATAAATACATTTGAACTTAATTTAAAATAAACAAATTAGTCTTAGTATATTATTTTTTAATTTATTTAGAGCACTACATACTCAATGTATGGCACAATTAGAAATGGATGTGCCAGGTTAGCTAAACTAACGAAATTAACCAAATCAACGCCCATAAAAAATGAGTAGAAACAAAGATATAACTGTACATTTTATGCCATGTGGAAAAACAGCTGACTTCTTCTTTGTTTTTTGTATTCGCTGCAATTGGTCTCACGTATTAGGGTCCAAATGTAGTCACCCATCATAGCCGTGTCATAGATGCCCTGATAGCGTCGTTCCATAGCCTTCAATTCCTGATGAAAGCGCTCGCCGTGTTCGTCGCTCACGTCTCCTAAATTCTCAGGGAAAAAATCCAAATGAGAATGCAGAAAGTGTATTTTAAGTGACATGTGCACTCCTACCCAAAAATGAAAAAAAACGAGAATTAAAACGCTATTTAAATTAACATTTGTTTCAAAAAAAACCTACCCATTGCTTCATAGTTCTTTACCAGATCCTCAACTATGTCCTTATAATTATGGCTTTTGTTGTTTCCTAAAAAGTTTTCCACAACAAGCCTGAAGGAATTCCATGCTGCGGCTTCGATGGGTGATAACAGCTTCGGGAATGTTTCATCTTTCAAAATTTTTTTTATATCGGGTCCTGCGAAGACTCCTTCTTTAATTTTTGCCAGCGAAAGGTAAGGGAAAATTGACCGTAAATAGGCAAAAGCTTCACCTTCTTTGTCCAATTTTTTGGCAAAATTTTTTATCAAACCCAATTTTATGTGCAGCGGCGGAAGTATTATATTTTCACGGTTCTCTATTAGTGGTTTGCGCTGAACATTCGCTTCTCCAACTACAGGTTTCGTTCGTTCCGGCCATTTTTTTGAATATAATGCTGATCATCAGCGCGGCTATTCCAAAGGCACAGAAAACAGCAATGTCGCGTATAGCCTCCTTGGAGTCCACACAGAATGGCCACAACTTTGAGGTCGGCGCATATTTTCCAATTATATTTGCTATACTCTATGCATTTCAGCAAAATGTTCATAGTTTCATAGTTCTCCTTTGAATGAACCGCATGAGCAATAGGAAGAGATGGCTTTTCATTCCCATTATGTAAGAGAACTGCCTTCAAGCTCTCTTTGTTGCTGTCAATAAACAACCTCCATTCATTGGGGTTGTGAATTTGGTGAAGCTCTTGGAACAAGCCGGAAATGTCGCTGCAAAAACATATTTGGTCTTTCTTTGTATACAATTTTGCATACTGCTGGTGACGCTTCCTGTACGCTGTTACTTTCACTTCTGAATCCGCAAATCCACACTGTACCATCCGAGACGCAAAAAGTTCGGATTTCTCCTTAGTGAGACCAAAATCGCGCACCCAATCGTTTAGTTCGGCCTGTGACAGTAATTTTCGCTTTCTGCACGCCCCAAATTCGCTTGCACTTGACTCGGACTCTTGATCTGACGATTCTGCTTTTTGAAGAGATGCACCAGGGCACACTGGATATGGTACATCATTCGAATGTGGTACTGGAAGTGCAAACGATCCCACTTGAGCGTAGTTCCATTTTAAAAATCTCCCTACCCCACTGTTTGTGGTGAGGCAAAAATAACAGTCTGTGGAATGGCATAGCGGCTTTTTCCACATCATTGGTGTATCGAATTTCATATGGCGCCTAAAATTAAAATAAATTACTATATTTGCTTTGCTTAATATGTTTAAATAAAAATTCTTACCTTCCGCCAGCTGCCCAGTTGGTTAGGATTATATAGCAAAGATCACATAGCGACTTAGGTGTCCATGATTCTGTGATATTTGGTGAAATACCAAAATAATTCAAATAGTGCAATTGCACTGCTGGAGTAAACGTGTGTGCGTGATTATTCTTTATAAACTCGCCACAAACATTGCAGAAATTGTCTGGATTGTTCAAACACTCGAACACACGTAGTCTTTTACTCATTGTCTTACTTGTTGGGTAGGTATTATATGCACTTAAATTCAATTTGTTTCACTTTTTACTCGTACTACTCGCGTTCGTAGACACTTGTTGAATGACAAAAAACGATAAATGAACACCTATAAATACTATACCTGGCTATATACCTGATTCAGCAAGTGTGCGTTTCAAATTGTGGAAAAGTTTCCAAATAATGACCACTCACAAATGTGGGGGGAATTTCTGTATAAAAATCCGATACAGGTAGCCATCGGGAAAACACACATCAATAAAAAAGTGTAATTCCCTTTAATTGACTGTGAACGGAGTAGCAGTCATAAAGGAACACGAAGAGCGTCCACGCACATTCGGAAGCGTATATTACTCTGCAACCACAATCATAAAAATTAAATAACTATTTGTGTATTACTTATTTTTTTTAATTCTGAGAATCATAAAAATTACGTAAACGTTTTTTCCAAACAATTTTGTACATGTAAAGTGGGTTTGCCAAAATTCGTATCGTAAAATGCACCTGTGTTTCTATGTTCTGCATTTTCATTATACCATTTTCTTAAAAACATCGACGAAACGTCCCTACGGTATTGTAAATAGGTTTTTTACAATTATGAAATATTTGTGTTATTAATATTAATTTAAAAATTTTATCAAAACTGCTAAGTGCTGTGACATTTGAAAAAAATTTCCAAAAAAAAATATTGCTGATTTCACTAAATTTTTGAAATTTCACGTCCCTTGCCAGAACAGAAGACATTAACCCAGGGTGGTGAAATTTTGAACAGAAGTAACTTATGTATAGGAGCAACTGTTCCGTTCTATTCCAAAAGGATTATAAAAAACTTGCTTTTTCGATCCCTCCTAGTAGGTTAGCTGTGCAAATAATGAAAATCAAAATATCGTGAAATAGCGGAATTTCGGTGTTTTACCAAAAAAATTATAAGTCCGCCATTTGTTGTCAGATTTTGTTAAGTAAGTGCTTATTTTCTTTGGAAAAATGCCAGCTATACGTAAAAAAACCAAAATCGCTGTTAGCATCGCGTTTTATATTTTATATGAATTTTTATATGAATTTTTCTGCCACATTTTACTAAAAAAACGCAGTTTTTTAACCTTTTTAAGCCGCCAACATCAAAACTACTCACCCGATTTGAAAATTTTCTGAGAATGAGTTGTAGACGGCTCAATTTGCTTTAATTTGAGTAGTAGTAGGATCAAATACGTCAAAGAAGACGAAAGATATGCTCAAAATTGTAAGTGTACCTCCAAAAATTTAAAAAAAAAAGTTCAAAAATTTGTATCTCGAAAACCAATCAACAGAAAAATTTTTAAAACTCATTTTCGTGTTTAGTATGTCAAAATCAATGAGAAAAAGTATGCTAGAAACAAATAACAGAGAAAATTTTGTTATTTGTGACCTAGTGTTACCAGAGAGTAAAGGAGGTAAACTATCCACCCACTCAATCCTATTCAGCATAATATACACAGTTATCCGTCCTGATCATCCTCGATCAATCCATGGAGAAAATAAAATACATGAGGTGTGAGGGCACACCCGGTTGGAACGGAGTTCCTTTCGCTATATATGTATTTTGTATTAGTTAGTTCCAACACGCCTAAGGCGCCCGTTGAAAAATACGATAATTTAAATGGATCTTTAAGAAAAGAGACTTTTTTGTAAAATGATGAACTTTTTTTTTAAGAAAATGCTTTTTTTATAGAATGTATTTTTTTAAAGTATATTTGTAGGTCCTGTTTGTAAGAATGTGTATTATATTTTCTCGACAATGTCCTTTTTTAAAGAGAGGTACTTGTTTTATTAAAAGCTAATATTTTTTTAAGAAAATATACTTTTTGTAAGAAAAAGCCATGACTACACATTTTTTACACTGAAAGAAAAACCTTCATACCATTAATGAATTCTTACATTGCATCAATGAAAGTGTCATTGTTTTTGAGCCAATGTCGGGCGTCATTAATGCTATGAACAATGTTATATTAAACGAAAAATGTTTCATAGACCTGAAATTAATGTAAACTTTCTAACCGGAATGGAACATTATCATTGTATTAAAGAAAAATGTTACATTGATATTATAAACCGTTTCATTGATGTAATGAAATATAGTCATTGATGTTATGATGATGCTATGAACATGATTCATTAATGCTATGAGCATGTTTCATTAATGTAATAAACAGGTTTCATTTATGTGTATGAACATGTTTCATTGAAGGTCTGAATATGTTTCATTGATTGTATGAACATATTTCATTGATTGTATAACACGTTTCATTGATGGTATGAACAAGTTTCATAGTTGGTATGAATAGGTTTCATTGATAGTATGAACAGGTTTCATTGATGGTATGAACCGGCTTCATTCATGGTATGAATATGTTTCATTGATGGTATAAGACAGTTTCCATAACTAAATGCAATTTTAACTTTTGCCACACTATCATGTAAATTATTTGGAAAAAATGCACCCCGGGACATTTAAAAAAAAAGAGAAAATCGAGCAAAATAAGGGTATTTCAAAAACCAATTTTTTGTCGGCGGGACCTATGGGGTCCATAGGGTCCCAAAATGGTCAGAAAAATTTTTTTTAGGGGGGGGGGGGGGTAAAACACACGATTCTAAGCAAACAATGTAAAATGCAAAAGTTAGAGGGAATCCCTATTTTAGGAGTTATGGGTCTCCAAAGTTCGGGCTTTTTGTGGCACGATTTTTTCGACGATTATTAGGTTTTCTGGGTCGGGCCAGGGAGAGGAATATCTCTGTTTCAAATTTTGGATTTCGGAATTTTTTGATTTTTGGAAATTTTTTTGGACCTGTGAGTTCCAATAGGTCCGGCCGACAAAAAAATTTTGCATTTTTGAAATCCCCTTATTTTGTTCGATTTTCGTTTTTTTTTTAAATGACGCGGGATTCTGCTTTTTAGCCTTTTATTTTTTTCTTATTTATTCCTTATCTCATACTGGCACTCATATATTGTGTCGCAGCTACTATACATACATACATAAATAATACATAAATACATACATTTATACAAATCGTACCTACATATTATACTTTAACCAAATTCATGAATTGTTCAAAAATAATGAAATGGTACATTATATTAAAGAAAGATGTTTCATTATTGCATTTTTAGAAAAAAATATTTTAAAATTCAATAAAATGAGTGTAATGTAAAGAATGGCCTATTTAATAGATTCTACTTTACAATACAATGTCGATAAAAAGTCTGCAAATTTTTTTCTATAGTTTCCCATATTTACATGAAAAACATATTTCATTCCATCAATGTAAAAGGTTTCTTAGCATTAATGGCGGTCCACAAATTCAAAAACTGCAGCAATGAAGGAGTTCATTGAAGTAATGTAACATTTCATAGCATCAAAGAAACTTTTCATTGCATCAATGTAAACCCATTAATGTAACCCATTCATTGATGTTATGAAGCGCTTTTCTTTCAGTGAAGCTCCCTGCAATTTCTTCATGGGATAGATATTTTTTGAACACGCGACTTGACACCGTTTGATTATTTTCTCGGGGCTACGTCAAGTCCTTCTTCTACGCTAAAAAGTTAACCACTTTGGATGTGCTTTAGTTCAACATTCGATATGCTATTGCCGGATCGATCGCTTAAAGCACTGCCGGCGAAGCCGAAGCTGTCATTTGAATGATGTGCTACTCCATAGATAACAGCATAAATGTAGTTAAAAAACGAGCCAGAATCAATTCGATCAGGCTTGACACCGTTTCTTGTTTTATATTTAAACGTCTTTTCCCATCGTTCTTATCTGGCCACCCATGTATCCGACTCTTATCTGTCTTGTGCTGTATGACGCATAAAACTGGATCATCTCGCAAGCAGATGAAACAACACTGTGAGTCTTTGGGTAAAAATTCTCTGAAAAAATATTTGGACAACGGCGAGTGTGACTAACTTGTGAGAAAGCAAAAAAAAAATATAACCGTTTGAAATCGAACAGGGTGGCTGATGAATATTGCTACATTAAGAAATTCAAATAACTTTTTTCAGTGTATGGAATTCACGTTTTTTTTATTCATGTTAAAGCTCATTCAATTTTATTAAATATAGCTTAATTAGTTTTAAAAATATTGGAATTTAAATGCCACCTGCTCGTTGATACATGTGCGGCATCTTACCAAAAAGTTGTTCATTCATTACTGCCTGGAGAGTTGAGACAGGAATAGCCGCAATTGTTTCTCAAATGGATTTCTTTAGTTCATTCAAATTTGTTGGTTTTGTTTTGTAGACTACCTGTTTGCAATAACCCCACAAGAAAAAGTCAGGTGCACTAAGGTCAGGCGACTCGGGAGGCCAACGGGATGTGGAGTTTCTGGATATATTGGGAAATTTTCGTCGCAATTCTGTCATAACAGGCCGGGCTATGTGAGGAGTTGCACCATCTTGCTGAAACCACACAGAGTTGAAAGAAATTCTCATTCGGCGTAATTCTGGATAGAAAAACTCTCAACATGCTCAAGTAGCGGTCTCCAGTAACCGTAACAGTGTGACCGTTTTCTTCAAAGAAGTAGGGCCCGACAATGCAGCGTGTTGAAACTGCACACCACACTGTGACACGAAGTGCATGCAATTCCGTCTCATGGAGTATCTGTGGGTTGGAAGCACTCCATATTCGACACTTTTGTTTGTTTATGTTGCCGTTTAAATCGAAATGGGCCTCGTCAGACATGAAAAGACAGTTCAACATGTTTCCGTCGTCTTTCACCATTTGAAGCATCTTCTGGCAAAATTCCAAGCGAAGCGGGAGCCTGCTGCGTTCAGTTTGTTGGCCATTTGAATTTTATATGGAAATAAGTCCAAATGTTTGTGCATAATTGACTGCAATGACTGTCTGCTTATACCCATTTGAGCAGATAAGCTTCTTGTCGAAACTCTTGTACTGTTTTGTATGGCAGCAGCTACAGCAGCGATTGTTTCCTCCGTCCGAACTGAAGGGTTTCGATCTCGATCTCTGCTCGGAGGATTGCCGCCAAACGTGCGCCTATACTTTCTTTGGCCCGAAACTACAATGCGTGACAGCGGCGGACAATCCAAATTCTTGCCATTTTTGTTAAACCTAAAAATCAATCTGCAAAAAAAAAAAAAAAATTTAATTAACCCATTAACGCCCAAATGAAAACCATGAACAATTTGAATAATTCAACTTTTAATATCAGCATTAAAACAGTTTATTTAAAATACAAAATAAGAAAAAAAAGAAAACAAATGTTCAAAGTTGTGTTTTTAGAGGTGTACTAAGGTTAGTACAGTGGGCGCTTATGAGTGGTATTTTGCAAAACATCCTCTTTCCAAACACAGCGTTTTCTGGCACTTATCACACGATGTTTTAACTCGATATGAGCACAAAACACATCTAAGTTGGTTCGGTATTTTTTGGGGGTTGTGCCCATTATTTTTTCTGTCTTCTCTGTCAATTCCAGAGGATGTTTGCCTAGCTTTATTGTCTTTCTTGTCACTCAGATACGTGCGTGCTATATGCCTGCGAAACCATAACTGATCCACACGATTATCAGGATTTGTAATACAGTATAATCTCCATGCATTTGAAATAGTCATGTCCACTACATAAGTAAACAATACCCACCACCACTTCTTTCCTTTCACTGCAATTCGGTACATTCCAATAGACTGGTCCATTTGATCTACACCTCCCATGCCTTTATTATTACTTTGGAAAACGTGAGGTACATCAACATCAACTTTTTGTTTCTTCGTCGAACACCATCTTTTAACTTTCCCTATAGGCTCTACAGTATCGAAATTAGTTCCAATCGTGCAAACATTGTTATCTTTCCATCTAACCATAAGAATTTCGTTTATCTTATCAAAGCTGTGGTCGTATTCAGCCTTTGGGTTCTTACGCATATCCTTCGAGGAAGTCAATAGACACCGTTTAGTTCTATTTTCGCGGAAGGTTCCAGTAGCTCTGTATCCAAGGTTCTGCAGGTCTACAAGCAAATCGTAATTCGTAAAAAAATTTATCAAAGTAAACTTCATGTTCCTCTGGTTTTGTTGGCGCTTTTTTTTAGCAAATTCTTCACAACGCGAGAGCCAAGAGGATCAGTTGTAGCCTCGGAAGTTTTTCCACAATATACGTCAAATGTATAACGAAGCTGGTCAACGCCCAATTACGATATCCGTATCGCACCGGTTTACCCATTATAAATTGTTTGGCTGAATGGTGGCCGAAGTACTTAACCATTGATTCGTCAATTGATAAATTTTTATGTAACATTCCAAATTGACAAAACTTTCTATGTAAAACATCACAAAGTGGGCGTATTTTGAACATCTTATCAGTTGATGTCATAGCCAAAGCGTTATCTGCAAAATGCACGTTTCTTTTAATTTCCAAGAATCTATTTCTTGACATGCACTCTGAAACTGATCTCACACCTAGGTCGTCATCTAAGCTCCAATATGACCTTTCACTAGGTAATTTATGATAGCCGGTAAGTATAAGTATGCCCAAGAATTTACGGAGTTCCTCTTTGGTGCAAACGCTGTCGTGCCTATTGTTTTGTCCTGCATATATTGTACTTTGCGTTGCGATAAGCTCTAGCACTTCATCGTCGAAAAGATGTTCAAAGACTTGCACTGGGGTCATATCATGTAACATTTCCGAAACATTAGCTCGTCGTTCGTCAATATATTTTTGATCTGGACTAGATGGAAAAACTGTATAAAAAGGACAACATTTTCTCCAAGTTGGTGACGCAGCAGTTCTCTGATTTTTTTTTCTCTGTGGCACATTCCGTGAAGTAGACGATGCGAATGTTATGAGGGGTTCGTCGTTATCGGTACTCCATTGATCGTCAACGGCAGTTGTATGTCTATGTGTACTAACTTCTATATTACCGGGAACATCTCGAGGTAATTTTTTTCCATACAGGTCGTCGTCTCCACCTTCCTCTTCATCGGTGATAACACCTGGATTTGGTGGCAGCATAAATACATCGTAAGCAGCATCTTCTTCACTTGGCTGATAATGTCCTGTATTGCTTCTTCTAACCCAAAATAGTTTTTATTGCGCGTAAAAGTATATCGGTTCGACATTTTTACCTTCGAATTTATATTTTTAGTTAATAATAACTATAAAAGGTCGCTATTTGAACGAAAAACAATCAAAAAACAAAAACAGTATAAAAGCAATAATGTCTTCACTTTGCTAATTTAATTTACCTCAAGCGCCCAATGTACTAAACTTAGTACAGCAGCCTTTTATATATTACAGCACGGACAACTCTATACGAACTAAACCGTTTTATGTAGTGTTTGTTAGAATGTGATGTTATCCAGCAAATATAATGCTTTTGAACGCTTTTCAAAGTCAAGTCATATACAATAAACTAAATAAGCACTCACTCGCCGACACGAAATAAATCGCTTGCACAAAACGGGGATTACCCACATTCCTAATTATAACTATGAGTACATACATGGTTGTTGTATGAACTCTTATTGACAGGTAAAAAGCATTGCCAGAGTGAAAAACTGCATTAAATACTTTTTATTTCAACTTGAAATTGTGTACTATTTATAGTACAGCGGGCGTTAATGGGTTAAATAGAAAAAAAGTTATAACATTTTTTGTGGTAGCGGCTTTCATCAGCCACCCTACCCTGTATGTTATATTGATTGTGTAAATCTTTTTACCCAAACTAGCTGCCAGCCAATTATCCTTTTCCAATTAGTCGCTTTTCTGTTCTCCTGTAAAAGTCGGGGCATTTGAATACAACGTCCTAAAAGATTTAATAATTTATTCAATTTATATTTTGCATTTTATTATTTTCAGAACGTTGATTGTCATTTAGTTCGTAATGCAAATTTTGTAGCTAAAGTCGTTTGACCATGACCGTCATTTTTTTCGTTCATTGACACGTGTTTTATCAATTATATTAACTCTGTTTTAATTCGTTATGCTCTAAATGATTCACTCTCCTCCGGCCCATTGTTATCGATAAATACTGCATTGTTGTTTATTATTAAGGTAAGAAAAAGAAAACATCAATATGTGGATGAAATTTTCTGTTTTATTTTTCGCTCTTCATGCATCCTCTACCCACAATGAATCGTTTGCAAGATATTCATGTCTTTTGTATTCAGTGGTTTCCTAACATTCAATTTCATTTCATACCATTCCATTGCACTCAATTCTTTGTGTTGTTTTGCATCCCTTCCGTTTGGGGTGTGTAATGAATCTTTTCTGTTTGTTCTGTCAAGAACATGTCTTCCAACCTTCTGCCTGTCCCAATGATGAACTGGCTCTGTTCTTCTTACAGCCTTGGGTAAACATTTTATACCATTCAATTTGTATGGCAACACTTAAATTCAATTGTTGCTAAAAGTTCTTGTTGTGCTTACAATGATTCTTCCTACTGTTTGTGACGCCAATAGTCTCTGCGAGAGGATATTATTTATTTTGTCATTATGAAAATTGCATATTTGTATTTGTAGAAAATAATGAACTGTGGTAGATCCTTGCAAGGTCTTTGATAGTAAATTACTGTTCTTTCAAGAGACTCATTCAACGTTGCTCGAAGAGTTGTAGCAATAAGAAGAGTTGTAGTAGCTCTTTGTATTAAGCTGTATCAAAAAATTAACAAAAATCAATTGGAGACCACCTGTTGTTGTTGGTTATTGGTTAATCATTCCAGATTACCAGTGGGGTAGAAAGAACCAGTAGACAAATCATCAGATAATGGTTCCGCCTGTCCGATTCCATGGCAGACCCCGTGAAAATTCCATCAAATCCTCCATAGCCACATCGGGCAAAGAGGCCAGGTCCTCTGCCTGAAACCATCCAAAGCAACGGCGACGCCTTCGCTGTAGGGCTGGGCATTGACGGAGAAGGTTCTCAATGGTATCCACCTCTTCTTCGCTGAATTTGCAGAGTCAATCAATCTCAAATCAGCAGACTGCATCCTGCTCTAGCAAGACAGTCTGCTTCAACATTCCCTGTGACATAATAATGTACCGGAACCAGCAGAGTCTTAGTTTGCCGGGCACTACACCGTTCAAAATTCGCTTGCAATCCCTAACCAATTTGGATTTATATGTGTATGACCTGATCGCACTGAGGGCTGGCATACTGGCAACGCAGATGCTGAATTCACCAGATGGATATAAGAACGAGTCCATTATCTCAGTCACAGCTCGCACAATCGCCATGATTTCCACTTGGAAGACACTGCAGTTCGTCTCATAGAAATCCCGAGTTGAAGGTCCTCACTAAAGATCCCCGCTCCTATGCCCGATTACATTTTGGATAGTGAGATAGGTATACCTCCCACCCAGTCACTTCTATTTGGCATCATGATCTCCGGGCATCACCCAAAGTCTACAGTCGGCAGCATGTAGTCAGTAGCCTGACTCAAACACTCGTCCGGGTGATTCTCAATCAACTCCTGGAGAATGTTGGCATGTCTCTCAGTGACATGTCTCCATATACCCAATTCTCCCATGCGAAGGGAGCTTATAACAGCACACAACGTCTCGCATAGACATTCGGGATGATATCCAGCACTTCTCCTCGCCTCACTGATGCACATCTACGCAGTGCCCTGAACCTTACTGCACATTTTCAACTGGTAGATGTTCCCCAATCATTCCCCAAACCCATCGGTGGTGCAACGGTTAGTGTGCGCGACTGCTGTGCGAGGGACCTTGGGTTCGATCCTTGCTCTGACCACCTTACACTTCTTTCGACGACGGTCACCTCGCTTAGTGACGGCGACACTATCGAAGCCATGAAGTAGCTTCTCAAAAATCCGTTCGGAGCAGGTGTAAAACTGTAGGTCCCAAACAGTGAGGCAAAATTGGAAAGCGCACATCTTAGTGATTGTGAGAAGCTCTCCCCTCTCCCTTCATGGGATGTAATGGTAAAATATTTATTTATTTTCGCTCTTCCCCAATGCGTTCCACCAGACTAAGCAGCCAAAGGTGATAATTAGGCGCACGATAGCCGTAAAAGCCATTGCTTAATTTTCGGACAAAGACCCCAGCTTTTGCCAATGAAATTCCGACAGGCGGTAGAGCACGTTCAATCCTTTCTTCATTCGCTCCTCAGTATTTCTCTTCCAGTTCAGTTTCTGATGAAGAACGATACCGAGATAGTTCGCCTCAGAAGATGGAGATATCTCTACGCCCTAAAACCTTGGCATCCTAAAATTTCCATCCTTTCGCCTGCGCGTAGAAAGAACCAGCTCCGTCTTTGCCGGGTTAACATCCAAGCCACAGTGCCTAGTCCAATCTGACAACTCACCCAGGTCATCCTGCATGAGGCTGCTGATCGTGGGTAAAGATTTTCCACCGACTAGAATAACAACGTCAATTCTGCATTCTCTCAACTAAAAGACCTTAAATTTGCGGTCAACCACTAAAAGCCACAGCAGAGGATACCCGTCCATTCATGCCTTTTTTTCTCGTTTGAAGTGAGACTAACCTGTTCTCAATTCTTCTCTAAAGAGCCGGTTCCGAAACGTCAGCCTGGAAATCAAACAGAGAATTGTACTTGTACTCTCTCGAGAAACGAAGATCCAACTATATCAGACTCTCATACAACCTGTTTATGGTGCAGAATTCTGGGTCATATCGCAAGCTGGTGAAACATCAAAAAATAAATGCTTCGAAAAATATTTGCTCCTATAATAAAAATCGGAGAGTATCGACGACTGATGAACCAGGAGCTGTATAATCTGTATCTCGACATCGACATAGTTATGCGTTTCAAGATAGCGCGTTTACGCTGGCTACGCCATGTCAGTAGACGAACTAGTATGAGCGTAACGTTTTCGAAGACGTACTCGAAGGACATGAAAAGATCATGTAGAAGATTGCCTGCAAGCGCTTGGTGTTAGCAACTGGTGTAAGAAAGCTGAAGATCGAGCCGGTTGGAGGAACATGTTATCCTCATTTTATAAGACCCTTGATCCCTCAGGTTTGTTTAAGTCCACCTAAGTAAGGTAATTAACGCCAAACATGTAAAGCATTTATCATGATTATAAGTTTTCAAGTTGGATACTTCAAAATTCTTCAAAAAATGACGTTAATTCGAGATCATCGGTAAAAAAATATAAAAGTGCTCATAACTCCTAAACGCTGCGTATAATCGAAGAAAGGACGTCAATTTGTGATCACCGGAAAATAATATAAAACTGCTCATTACACCTAAACGGTGCTCCTAATCGCAGAATGCAAGTTAATTTATGATCACCGGTAAAAAAAGAGCTCATAACTATTAAACGGTGCGTCTAATCGCAGAAAGGACGTTCATTGCTGATCACCGGTAACAAATATAAAAGGGCTCATAACTCCTAATTCGTGATCACCGGTAACAAATATAAAAGTGCTCATAACTCCGAAACGGTGCGTCTGATCGCAAAAGGAACGTTAATTCGTGATCAGTGGCAAAAAATATAAAAGGGCTCATAACTCCTAAACGGTGCGTCTAAATTACGTTAATTCGTAAACGGTGCGGTGCGTCTAATCGGAAAAACGACGTTAATTCGTGATCACCGGTAAAAAATATAAAAGTGTTCATAACTCCTAAAAGGTTTCAGTGGATTTTTGAAGAATTTTGGTAAAACGTTTTGAAAACATATAGGTATGATTAACGCATAGGGGTCAAGGGCCTTGCAAAATGACGATAACATATTTCTCAAACTGGCTCGATCTTCAACTTTTCTGCTCCAGTTGGTAACACCAAGCTCTCGCGTGTGGTGAGATATCTAAAAAGGAACGGTCAATATGAAACCGAATTTTAAGAAGTCTTCAAGTAAACAATTTACATGGTTACTGTCACAAACTGGGCTTGAGATTTGGGGTTTTCCAATAAAGACTTGACAACTTTTTTTTAAAATAAAATGCAAACCATTTGAGATATTTCCACAACTTTATGATCGACTTGAAATACAATCAAACCATTTATGAGTGGAACTCGACTTCGTTCATATGGCCACCGCGGGCACGTCGGCAGCGGTCGATTTGTTGGACTCAATTTTCGCTGACTCGGTCACACATTTCGGCCGTAACGGCCGCTATTTCGCGTTCAATGTTGGCTTTGAGTTCTTCCAACTTCGTCGGCTTGTTGGCATAGACCAATGATTTGACGTAGCCCCAAAGAAAAAAGTCTAGAGGCGTTAAACCGCACGAACGTGGAGGACAATTGATTGGTCCACTTCTTGAGATAACATGCTCACCAAACTCTTCAATAAATCGATTGTAACGTGTGCCAAGATTGTAACGTGTCGTCCAAGTCCATGTTTTCCAATTCGGGCCAAAAATAATCGGTAATCATGGCGCGATAACGATCGCCATTCACAGTAACGTGACGATCGTTATTGTCGACGAAAAAATATGGCCCAATGACGCCGCCGGCATGCAAACCGCACCAAACAGTTATTTTTTGTGGATGAAGTGGTGATTCATGAAACACATGTGGATTTTCGCCAAACCAATAACCCATTGAACCAAAATGAACTTCGCTACTGAAGATGATTTTGCGCTGAAATTCATCATCTTGGCGCATCTTCTCCAGAGCCCAATCGGAGAACGTATTTCGGGTCAAATGGTCCATCGGCTTTAATTCTTGAGTCAGCTTGATCTTGTATGGGTGTAAACCAAGATCTTTATGCAAAATTCGCCATAAAGTGGTCTTGGCGATGTCCAGTTCTTGAGAACGCCGCGAAATCGACTGAATTGGATCGTTTGCTACGGACGCCTGAACGGCAGCGATATTTTCGTCACTTCGACCAACCCGTTGTCTCACTGTAGACTCAAATTTTTGCACTAAACTTGTTATTGCTTGTCTACTAGGGCGAGAATAACGACCGAAAATTGGAGTTAACGCTCTTCAAGTTGCGTTCAACGACTCCGCATTTCGGTAGTACATTTTTATAATTTACATACGTTGTTCGTTCGTGTACTCTACTAGGATGAAAATGTTGAGTTTACTGAAAAAGGGAAAGTAACAGTTAAATGATCAGTGAAATAGGTCGTTCACAAATTAAATTCAAAGTTGTCAAGGACCTTTTGGAAAACCCTTTATTTTAAGGGTATGGTTGTAGGGGATCATGGGACCATTTCAACAGAGACAACATAATAAATGGTAACTTAATGGTGGATCATATATGTAAGTACTCAAGTCCTGTTGCCAAATCCTTGGATGTCACCAGTTTTCTAAAGTTTCGCAGTGATATTGGTTTAAATGTTAGAGGGAGGGGGTCTCGAAATATTTCAATCGTGTAATGTTTTGCTGTTGATCATACATGGGGAAAATAAATTGTATGAGAATTATAATTTGTAGATTAATTTGAATTACCTCTTCAAATGAAAATTCCAAAAATTTAAATAGCATTAGTGATTAAACTTATTTTCAAAACATTTTCTTCATATCTGTCAGTTTTGGGTTTAAAATATTTTATATAGATATAGAGGTCTATGAATTTGAAAGAACTACACGTGGCAACACCAATCGAAGCCACAAACATTTACATATAATATACTTTAAAAACAGAATTGCCAGCATTCAAACAAATTCCAAATAAAGCGTCAATTGTAGCTGGTTAAACACCATAAACCAGTGACTTAACGAAGCACCACAGGAAATAATCGAGAGTTGTCAAATCGCACGACCTTGGAGGCCACTTGATAGGTAAATTGTTTTGAAATCAACGTATCGCCAAATTTTGATTTCAATAAATCGATGACACATAGCGTCATCCTGTTGGAACCTCATCTCGCCCGGATCAGTGTCATCCATATTTTCAAACAAAAAATCATTGTACTTGGTGCGGTAACGATCTACATTGACCGTAACGCGAGCTCCGGCTTCATTTTTGAAGAAATAGGGTCCGATCATGCCACCAGCGAGTAAACCGCACAAAACGGTGCATATTTCTGGATCTAATTGAGTCTGTAGGGTCTTTTGTGGATTGGTCTCACTCCATTTGCGGCAATTTTGTTTATTAACAAATTCGTTAGCCAAAAATGAGCCTCATCGCTGAACAAACACAACTTTGCGATAAATCATTGGATCAGTTTCCAATTGCTCTATGGCCAATCGGCGAAAGAACGTCGCATATGATGATCTCGTGGCTTTAATTCCGGCGCCAACTGGATCTTATACGGGTGTAGGCCAAGATCTTTGTGCAAAATTTTTCACGCAGTAGGCGGGCAGAGCCCCAATTCCTGCGACCGACGATGAATCGATAAATTTGGATCTTTTTCCACCCTTTCGTTTTCTGAGGTGATATTCTCTTCAGTACGCATATTCCTTTGACGTGTTGGTGTTATTGCATCATTTAGAGAGTATGTCTTATGAAATATATCCACAATTCGCAGAAATGGCTTGCTCAGATGAACGATTATATGCGTCATAAATATCACGAAGTCGTCTATAAGTTGCGCGAATCGATGACTAATTTTCAACGTAGATTTGGATAATTTGGTAGCGTAGTTCAATCGTGAATCTATTCATGATGATTTGCCAGAGTATGCCGATCATAAATGTCAAAAAGTGACAGTTCGTTTGACACCTAACACTTTTGTAAGTTCTATGTAAGCAAAAGAAACACCCTTTAACACAAGAACTGATTTATTAATCCTATTTCACATCGCTGGAAAAAAAATGCATTGAGCTGAGTCGGGCGTTCACGCTAACCAATGTCTATGATAGTGCTGTCATTAAAACTAGCAAAAACTTGTCATTATCGAAGTAGTATTGTATTCCTTCATCTGATCCCATTTTAATATTTTTATTTATTCTAAGTAATTTCATAATCACGGAGTCGGACTCGGCGGGGAAAAAATCGACCAACTCTGTCAATTTCGTGAACTCCGACTCGGACTCCCAAACGCCAACGCCGACTCCCCACCGCTGGTACCGACTACATTAAACTCAATTCCATTAATGGAATGTTATAATAAGCTGATTGATTTTTATGCGGTTACCACTCCATTTAGCAAAAAAACATGATTTTTCTTTCATGTTTTCCTTTAATTATGAAATAGTTTCGGTATAAATACTCGTATGAATTGATTGTATGCACATTAGAGAGACTCACGTGGAAAAATTACTCCCCTGGACATGAACCTTAATATGTTTTGTGGTGGTTCCGGAAATATTGCGTCTCCAGTTAACTAAATTGATTTTAAAACCTCTGATTAACCACCTCTTAAAGTTGTGTTTTTGATAATATTTTCTTATTTCCTGTCCAAAAATTATAATAAACAGCCGTATTTTGGTTACAAGCAAAATCGATTATCGCCTGCTATGTTGGAAAGAAAACAGCTGTTTAGCGACAAGTCATATTCAAAAATATTGAAAGCGGTGGTGGAATATGGTAAAAGATGAAAAAGCAAGCGGTGTAATCAAAACACGCCTAATGATTTAAATATGACAACAGTTAGGGGTTTTAGTTGTATTAGCATCAAATTCTCAAAATTGATAAAATTTGGAGTTAGATCAATTGACATTTCAGTAGCTCCCCTAACGAACGCATAACCAATTTTTATCAAACAACTGCGGCTATTGTTTTACCCTTGAAAATGATGGAATAAAATTAAATAAAACAGTATACACACGAAATGTTTTCGTCTGCACGACTACGACTGCGGCAGAAACACAAGTCGTTGCCAACAGCAATAGTCAGTGGGAAGAAAACGACTAATGACTGCTGTAGTCAAAGCAATTGTGTTGATAGTTTTAGCAATAGCAGATGCATAAATTGTTTGCAATAGCTGTTTTTGTAGTTTGTGGCAGACAAAGCATGAATATTTATAGTTAACTATAGTCGTAAACTTTTTGTTTGTGAATACGAAGAGAATTGCCACAATGTACCTGACGAGATCTACCACATTTTGAAAATACAACGGTTCACTTTTGTGATCTAGATGGACTAGTAGAGAATGTTACGCTGTTTTGTTTCCGGAGTCCACTTTTTTTAAGCAGTTTTTGTATTTCAGTTATGCAACTCTCCGACATTTTCTAGCTAATATTCTCTATTTCTCACTTTGCACAGATGTTGCCTAATGACGCCATCTTTGTGGAAGGAATTATGAAAAAATTACAAAAACCCTGATATCTCGGAAACGGACAACCCAATCGCTAAATCAACCTTTAATGTGGCGATTTTTTATAAAAAGTTTTCACAATGTCCAAAACATATTACAAAGCTCCAAATATCTTACAATGTCTAAAACATAAAATACTAACAAAAATACTATAGCAATGATCTGCGAAACTTTCTACCCCATATTAATGTTGTGTTTTGTACAACAGTGTTATTATTTTAAATCCTTGATAGTCAAATTATGCTTTCAGCTGAAATTTCAGTCATAGCACTGACTGTTGCTTTTGCTGTCAACAAATTTGTTTCGACTCTTGCAGTCATTAGCAATTCTCCTACGAATGACTGTTGCTGTTAGCTAAGACTTGCAAACGAAAACATTTTAAGTATGTAATGTTTCATTTCAGTTTGTTCACTGCATATTTGTAGTCACAGTCATTAACGCATTTTAGAATTGAGAATTAGTTTTCGCTTAAATATTTTCAGAACCAACATCAAGGTTGATTTTCAAGGGGTGTTGATTTACCACATTTATAGAGTGAGTCGCCTTATTGTAGATATAACTATGTTGATGTTGATTTTTATATAGCATGTAAAGCTTTAATTTACCAATTCCAAATCACACTGAGTTGGGTGCAATTCCCAACGGTTGTTGGGAGTATTGATGGAGGTAATGTTTTGTTGGTGTGGATACAAATTCAAATAGGAATCGAAATGGTAAATTTATTCAAATATTTTACATGTAAAACATTTATGCATGTACCATAAATAAATGATATGCAAATGTACGAAATGTAAATATAATGAAAGCCACAAGTAAACTACACTCAGTGGCAATCACGGTAATAACATTCATAAAATTATCAGCAGTAGTAGTCACATACATTTTATTGTCTGATTGTGCACGAGGGGTGCGTAAAGAGTAATTAATTACAAAAATCGAACATGATAGATTTTTTTTCTTTCAAAGTTAATTGCTCTCGAAAAGTATCAGATTTTAAAACAGGCCATAATCGCATAGGCGACAGAATTCTATGCATTTAACATAGTTCGATAGTGCCATTGGGAGAGCGTACTAGTTCGAAACGAACTAGCTTAGAACTACTTTTTCTGCACACCCAAAGACAGCCGTATTAACCGCAACCGAATTTAGATGTTGCCAGAACCAGGGTTCGTATGTACACCCCCATGTGTAACCCATACACATCGATTTATTTCCAAAAAAGTGATGCCGTATCGATTCTGTAAAGCCTCCTCGAGTTATAGGAATTTTTTTATTTTAGCAATTTTCTTATTTTGGAGATTTTTGAAAAAATAGTTCTTCCTTACTAATTGGACCACTTTATAAAAAAAACCCTAAAAATTAGTTATTTTTTCAATTGGACGCTTCGTTTCCGAGATATAGACATTAGGGTGTTTTAGGGTTTTTTTATTCGAGACACTTTAGGTTTAGCGTTTTTTTTTAAAGTGGTGTCGTATTAAAGATATCCATTGGTTAAAGCCTCGTATGGAGGCAAAAACGTATTAGTTTTGCGATCATGTGTGCCGTTTTCGAGTTATAGCTACTTTTTTTATTTTAGCGATTTTCTTATTTTGGCGATTTTCCAAAATCTTCCAACGAATTGATCGACTTTATGTAAAACCTTTAGAACCCTTTAAAAATTAGTTATTTTTTCAATTGGACGCTCCGTTTCCGAGATATAGACATAAGGATATTTCAGCGTTTTTTTTTATTCGAAACATTTTTGTTTTAGCGGTTTTTTTTTTAAGTGGTACCGTATTAAAGACTTCCTCCATCCATTGGTTAAAGCCTCGTATGGAGGTAAAAAAAGTTTTGGTTTTGCGATACTGTGCACTGTTTTCGAGTTATAGCTACTTTTTTTATTTTTGCGATTTTCTTATTTTAGCGATTTTCTTATTTTGGCGATTTTTAAAAAAATCTTCCAACGAATTGAACGACTTTATGTAAAACCGTTAGAACCCCTAAAAAATTAGTTATTTTTTCGATTCGACGCTCCGCTTCCGAGATATAAAAATTGTTTTCTAATTTTTTCACATATTCGATCAAATATTATCCATTGCCGTGGGTAATGGGTAAATGCCGCTTACCCATTCCCCATGTGTAATGGGTAATTCCCCATTGTCGTGGGTAACTACTAGGGTAACCATTCAAATAATTATTCGGTTAATCGATTAATCGTGCTATAATATTTAACCGAACAATTTAATAATTAAATTTTTCGATTAACTCGAACAAATCATAGCGATTAATCGATTAATAAAATATAAGTACGTGTTTATGGCAAGCAGTCCGTCTTGAAACACTCGCACAATGCGGCAACTCATATGACAACGATTTGCGAACAAATTTCATAACTTTACACACATTTCGAACAGATTTGATAGTTTGTTGAGAGAAAACGTTGCACAGTGGTTTGGCTCATAGCCATACATCAACAAAAAATTGTCTCACAATTGGTTCATTAAATTCACTTTGTATGGTTGGTATCAAAATACCTGGTCCGATTCTGCTCAAACTATATACAATAAGGATAATAGCCAGAAAATTACGTATTGCAAAATTTTTGTAAAAATTAATCAATCCAATAGGGTGTTATAGTGTGATATAGTTTCAGAGCGACCCTACCCTTTGTATGGGAGGTACCGGAAAGTGTGACACTTTTGGGTCCAAACTTTGAGATTTTTTTAAATTTTGGATTGGTACCAAAAGTGACTAATTTTCATGTTGCTGCAACTACGATTTGTGAATTGTACCTACATATATTTTATACTTTATAATGAAGTTGCTTTTGTTACGTTTTGTTTTGTTTTAATAAATGTGCCTAGTACAATGTTTGAACACTGTTTTCTTTTTGACGTAGAATACGTCTTACCTTACGGTATGAGGAGTCATGTCAGGTTTTTATTGTTGTAATCTTTATTTCATTGAATTTGAGGAAACGGCTAGATGAATTTTTTTAAAATTTTTTTTGTAGGTAAATGAAGATGTTATCTTTCGTTTGATATACATTTCATATTGGTTGATATATTTCTAGTATTTTAATTTCTCAAATGAAAATTGTTTAAACACATACACTCAAACATATGTGTGGTGTTTGGTTGAGTGTTTTTGGTTGCTCAACATTGCTTAGGAACATGTATCTAGTAAAAAGTGAAACGAACAGCAAGCTAATGTTGCTTGGCAACATGTATCTAGTAAAAAGTGAAACAAACAGTAAGCTAACGTAATAAAGCTTTTTTGCGAAAGCTTCAATAAAGCTGTTGTAACATTAATTTTGAATTGTCAAGCGTAAAGCTTTCACACAACGCTCGAATGCTAATGCGAAGACTCGATAAGGTAAACCTTTTTTAATATTAGGGCGGCCCTCTCAACATTCGCAGAACTTATTTCAATAAAAATATTAATTAAAATACATAAATTAAATTAAGTTTAAAAAAATTGAACATAATATTTTTTTTTAAACGGACTTGAATCAAATGCCGTTGGTAAGTATAAAAATTACAGCAGACAGTTGTCCGAGGCCTTCGGCTACGGACTGTCCCTGCAGGCTGTGTCAGAGACACGGCCATTAAGTTTAACGTAGAATACGCCATCCGATAAGACAGAAAACATATAGAGGAAGGTTTAAGTCTTTTATGTGTGCTTGTCTTGCTCTTGAATCGAGCAGAGGACTTAGGCCCGGGGGCCATATTCACTTTCACTGTTTCTGTTTAATGAAATGTTCTTTACACCGAAAGTAAATCGATAGGGACAGCAAACGACGCCATATTTTTTCCCTCTCTTTTGGCATTTCTCTTCAGTAAGGTTTGCCATTTCATCATGGAAAGATATACGAGCCAACAACGAGTCGAAATTATTTTTACTACCGAAATTTGGAGTCAGTGACCTCAACTTTAAGAGCGCTACGTCCAATTTATGGTCGTCATATTCGTCCTACCAGATCAACAATTGAGCGTCTAGTGGAAAAATTTGAATCCACAGGCACAGTACTAAATGTTCCCCTACCAATGAGACAAAGCAGTGCCCGTAGTGTCGAGAATATTGCTGCCGCTGAGGCTTCAGTTCAAGAAAGCCTAAATATGTCTCTCACACGTCGTTCTCAAGCGTTGGGCATCTCTGTGACGTCGTTGTGGCGAATTTTGCGAAAAGATCTTGGCCTACATCCTTACAAGATCAAATTGACGCAAGAACTGAAGCCGCTTGACCACCATAAGCGTCGTATGTTCGTGAATTGGGCTGAGCAACAACTTGAAAATGATTCGGATTTTCATCGGCAAATCATCTTCAGCGATGAGGCTCATTTCTGGCTGAATGGCTTCGTCAATAAGCAAAATATGCGTTATTGGTCAGACAGCAATCCACACGTAATCCATGAGTCATCATTTCATCCCAAAAAAATTACGGTTTGGTGCGATTTATGCTTGAAAACCGGCGAAAATTGGGTTCAACGTCTGGACTTCTGCAAGCGTGCCCGTGGTGGTCATGCAAAAGAAATCGAGTTCCATACATAATGGCATCGAACGTACTTTCACAGGAATAAAGAATTTCATTGGTATCTAAAACCGGTTTTGTTTTATTTAAAGAACTTTTGTAGCGCTCTTATTGAAAAACCCGTTATTTACAGTGTGTTGGAAAATTCATCTCGGCCAAAAAAGAAATTAACCCGTAAAATTTTCGTGCGATGATTTTTTACGATTTTCGGTGTGGATTATCGATACAAGAGTATCTTAATCAACTTGTTTCGACTTTTGGTGCGTCGTTCAAAAACCATGTTTAGGAGGTGTGTCAATCGGAGTGCAAAAAGTGTATTGATCTTCACGAAGAATATGTATTTTGAAAAACAATAAAATCATTTCAAATGATAAATGATTGTTGTTTTATTGCTGGACCCGCAATACACCCAGACAACTAATTGTTTGAAAAGAGGTTGTATCAATCATAAATTCGGCTGTTGCCACCGAATTGGGGTTGCCACAACCGAATTGAGGATGTTACGACTGAATTTAGTACCCACACTCGAAATTCGGTTAAATCAACCTCGATTCATAATTGATTCGGTTGTTACAACTGAATTTGAAATTAATTCGAATACAACAACCGAAATTGGTACCAAATTCGGTTGGAGTAACCGAATCTGGATTCAATTCGGTTGTAGTAACCGAATTTGACATCAATTCAGTTGTAACTATCGAATTTGGTAGCAATTCGGTTGCAATAACAGAATCTAGCCTTAATTCGGTTGCAACGACCGAATTTGGCGTCAATTTGGTTACTGCAACCGAATTTCTCATGAATTCTGTAGGTAGAACCGAATTCATTTTCAATTCGGTTACCACAACGTAATTCTATGTATTTAAAATCTGACGTTTAAAATTCTATAATCAAATATTATTTTAAAAAGAATTAAAGAATGTGAAGATTTTTTTTGTGGTTATTAAGAAAGGTTATAAAGAAATCCTTAACGGGTTAGACGCTGCTAAAGATGATGCTTCACAAACATCGACACGATCGTCCAGCGAATGTGAGTTCGAATCCCACCCGCGGCATTTAAAGTTTTTTTCACTAACAGGAGAAAACATGATCCCTTACAGCCTTAAAGGAAATTACAACTTTAAACATAACGAGGATCTAAAACAACTAAATTTGAAACTTATGGTAGGGCCAAACCAAAACAGAACGAGACAACACTACAATTATAATGGTTCGTTCTACGCTCTGCATCAGTGCGTGTAAGTAGGAAGGCAATGTGTAAGTAGCGACAACAATCACTCTGCACACAATCAATGAATGTCTTCGGTTAGTGACTTGTGTAAATACACACCGCAGTGGCTTAACGGGCTAGACACTGCTGAAGATGATGCTTCACAAACATCGACACGATCGTCCAGCGAATGTGAGTTCGAATCCCACCCGCGGCATTTACTTTTTTTCCCCTAACCGTAGAAAACATGATCTCTTACAGCCTTAAGGGAAATTACAACTTTAAACATAACGAGGATCTAAAACAACTAAATTTGAAACATATGGTAGGGCCAAACCAAAACAGAACGAGACAACACTACAATTATAATGGTTCGTTCTACGCTCTGCATCAGTGCGTGTAAGTAGGAAGGCAATGTGTAAGTAGCGACAACAATCACTCTGCACACAATCAATGAATGTCTTCGGTTAGTGACTTGTGTAAATACACACCGCAGTGGCTTAACGGGCTAGACACTGCTGAAGATGAGGCTTCACAAACATCGACACGATCGTCCAGCGAATGTGAGTTCGAATCCCACCCGCGGCATTTAAATTTTTTTCACTAACCGGAGAAAACATGATCTCTTACAGCCTTAAAGGAAATTACAACTTTAAACATAACGAGGATCTAATACAACTAAATTTGAAACATATGGTAGGGCCAAACCAAAACAGAACGAGACAACACTACAATTATAATGGTTCGTTCTACGCTCTGCATCAGTGCGTGTAAGTAGGAAGGCAATGTGTAAGTAGCGACAACAATCACTCTGCACACAATCAATGAATGTCTTCGGTTAGTGACTAGTGACTTCGGCTAGACACTGCTGAAGATGATGCTTCACAAACATCGACACGATCGTCCAGCGAATGTGAGTTCGAATCCCACCCGCGGCATTTACATTTTTTTCACTAACCGGAGAAAACATGATCTCTTACAGCCTTAAGGGAAATTACAACTGTAAGTAAAATATGTTTTGTATTAAAACGTCTTAGTTTGCAGATTATATTTAAGCAGATATCAACAGTTTTGAAGGCTATCAAGTTCGGTCATGTGAGGACCTAGATCAACCGATACAACACGTCAGAATTAGTGCGGTATCGCATGATCGCCGGGACTTGAATAAAGGTCGGAAGAGGCATGTAGAACAAATGTATTACTCTATAGATTACCCCATATGTATGACTTTATGTTATCGCTTTTTAATTCATTAATAAAAATACGGAAAATAAATCATCACTTAATAATAAAAAAAAACTTTAATAAATCATTTGTGAAATGCGGTTGTAACAAACTCTAATTCGGCTGTGACAACTTCTAATGAGGTTGTGTCAACCTCCAGTGAGGTTGTGTCAACCTCTAATGAGGTTGTGTCAACCTCTAATGTGATTGTGCCAACCTCTAATTCGGTTGAGACAACCTCTTAATGCGGCTACGGCTAAATCGGCTGTCTCAACCGAATTTTTCTGTGAGTGTACAAATATAAACCTCGTATAAGTACGAGTATTATGTTTGAATATAATATGTTTGAATATGTTGAATATAATTGAATAAAATCTTTAAAATCTAGAAGGGATATTAGAATAATGTTTCTTTAATGTTTCTTCATCGTATTTTGTATAATTCTATGGATTGTGCTGAATTGTTATCTTTTATACAGTTTAATGCTCCTTCTCGTTCACTACGTTATCACTGTCCTTTTTGTATTGGTATTCATACTTATAATTATGCTTTAAATGAACCGCTGCTTAAGGTGATGATAGTGTATAATTAATTACATGACTCATTAGATTTTACTATTCCTGCTTCTTAATAACTTAATTAACTAACTATTTATATAAATAGTTTAAGGTGCCAGTCTGTAAGGAATTATCGTCCATAGACTGAATAAATGAAATGAAATGGAATAATACATTTGTTACCATGGAATAATTCGTAATCGTTTTCCACATCTCTTTCGCCAATGTTTTATATACCTGTTAGTGGTTGCACGTGCGGCACCACCCTCTTAACAAATCCGTCGCTGTTTCGACATTTTATTTGGCAGTTTTTTGTCATTGTTGGAAAGTGCTATGGAAGGAAAAAATAAATCAATAGCATTATTAACGTCATGAAACGTCAATTTGAATGAAACAACAAATGTTGAATTGAAGAACTTCTTTGTATCCAATGGAGGCAAGATAAATGTTCTCAGATACGAAATAAAATGTTGAGCCTATTACCAAAATACCTCATAGCTTACAAGGTCAAAGGTTATGGCGTATCTAAATTATGCATAACTTGTACAAACAACAATAAAATGTTTAGCGCCAACTCAAAACCAGATAATACTGGGTATATCTGACTCTATTTTGACGATGTAAATACAAAGAGAATATTTAAATACTATGTATGTAGTATAATTTGTTTTGTATTTCCTTCTCTCTGTCTCTCTGCGATCAAATTGACAGATAACCCTGACCTCACTTGCCATCCCTCCGTTTCATTGTTCATTGGCCTGCCTTGAAGTCATTGCATCTCATTTAAGTTGATCCCATTCCAGAGCCGTCGTACGCATTCATGACATACAAGTGATAAAAATATGAAAATAAATATAAAATATACAATAAATAATAAATTATTTTGGTTTGCAATTTTCAAGATTATTCTATATAATTGATTAGCTGATGCTATTGTTGTTGTTATTGCTGTTGCGCTGCTGCTGCTGTGCAAGGAATTCATGTGGCCAACACAATATGGCAATCTTCTGGTACTGTTATGCACAGTGGAAAAAAGTATCAATCTTTCACGAAAAAATAGAAAAACAACTTCATATACTATTTCCAAATAGGACGTTTTTCGTTTCCAATCGTTTTTGTTTTCCAATAAGGATTTGACAACTTTTTTGAAAATAAAACGCAAACCATTTGAAATATTTCCAAAACTTTATGATCGACATGAAATACAATGAAAACATTTATGAATGGAACTCGACTTCGTTCATATGGCCACCGCGGGCACGTCGGCGGCGGTCAATTCGTTGGACCCAATTTTCGATGACTCTGCTACATATTTCGGCCATAACGGCCGCTATTTCGCGTTCAATGTTGATTCTGAGTTCTTCCAAAGTCGTCGGCTTGTTGGCATAGACAAATGATTTGACGTAGCCCCAAAGAAAAAAGTCTAGAGGCGTTAAACCGCACGAACGAGGCGGCCAATTGATTGATCCATTTCTTGAGATAACACGCTCACCAAACTTACTCTTCAATAAATCAATTGTAACGTGTGCTGTGTGGCTTGTGGCACCGTCCTGTTGAAACCACATGTCGTCCAAGTCCTTGTTTTCCAATTCGGGCCAAAAATAATCGGTAATCATGGCGCGATAACGATCGCCATCCACAGTTACGTGACGATCGTTATTGTCGATGAAATAATATGGTCCAATGACGCCGCCGGCATGCAAACCACACAAAACAGTTATTTTTTGTTGATGAAGTGGTGATTCATGAAACACATGTGGATTTTCTCCAAACCAATAACGCATATTTTGCTTATTGTCGAACGCATTGAGCCAAAAATTAGCTTCGTCACTGAAGATGATTTTGCAATGACATTCATCATCTTGGCGCATCTTCTCCAGAGCACAATCGGAGAGCGATCGTCGCGTCAAATGGACTATAGGCTTCAATTCTTGAGTCAGCTTGATCTTGTATGGGTGTAAACCAAGATCTTTATGCAAAATTCGCCATAAAGTGGTCTTGGCGATGTCCAGTTCTTGAGAACGCCGCGGAATCGACTGAATTGGATCGTTTGCTACGGACGCCTGAACGACAGCGATATTTTCGTCACTTCGACCAACCCGTTGTCTCACTGTAGACTCAAATTTTTGCACTAAACTTGTTATTGCTTGTCTACTAGGGCCAGAATAACGACCGAAAATTGGAGTTAACGCTCTTAAAGTTGCGGTCACCGACTCCGAATTTCGGTAGTACATTTTTATAATTTGCATACGGTTTTCGTTCGTGTACTTTACCATGATGAAAATGTTGAGTTTACTGAAAAAAAGGAAAGTAACAGTCAAATGATCAGTGAAATAGGTCGTTCACACAAATTAAATTCAAAGTTGTCAAGTACCTATTGGAAAACCCTTCCTATAGACGGATTAACGGTTCTTAATATATTAAATTAATTAAATGTATTAATTTAACTATTGTGACCGTCGGTGGAGCAATTGTAGTGTGCGCGGCTCTTTTCAAAATACCGTTCGAAACCGGTGTAGAATTGTAGGTCCCAATCCGTGAGTGTACAACTAGAAAGCTCACAGCTAACTGGTTGTGAGAAGCTGCTCCCAATTAGTGATGCATAAAATCGAGGAACCGGTTCGGAAGAACCAGTTCTTTACAGGAAATGATCGGACCGGGGTTTACAAGAACCGAAAGACGGGTCAAAATGCACCGAAAGCGGTTCTTTAAGTACCGAAAAACGGATTGAAAAGAACCGAAAACGGTTCCAAAAAGACCGAAAGACGATTCTACAGGAACTGAAAATCGTGGTGAAAATAACCGTAAAACTGTTCCTGAATAAGGGCACTCGTTTCCAAAGTTACCAAAAGTGTTAGTGGTATGAAAATGTGTATTTTTTATAATTTTTTTTTATCCTTGTAATAATATATTTCACTTAAAGCTTTTTGGGACAGAAATTTGCTGAGAATCGGTCCAAATACCCAGTTGTTCTGGGAACCAGACGCGGCAGAAAATGTGTATTTTTATCAAATTTGTTATTCTCATAAGAAGATACGAGGGTTGAATTTTATGTTTCGGGATTGGAGAACAAAAACAAATATTAATCATCGAAAATCACTTTATTGTTTTTTCAAAATATTCCCCATGAAGATTTATACACTTTTGCATGCTTTGGAACCAATTGTTCTCATACTTGTGTGAGAGCTCGCATTGTCGTGGTGAAGAGTGATCCGTCTTGGGCGGTTGGTTTTCCTGATTTCTTGGAAGACAAGTGGCAAACAAATGGTTGTGTACCACTCAGAATTCACTATTCTACGTTGTTCTAGTGGTACGGTTGCGACATGTTCGGTTTTTCCGAAAAAAACAGGCGACCATTTGCTTGGAAGTGTTTCGGGCGCGAACAACTTTTGTTGAATTTGGCTCATCTTGAAACACCCATACAGTTGGCTGCTGTTTACTTTCGGGCTCATATGCGTAAATCCAGGATTCATGACCTATCACGATGTCATAGACGTGTTTCGAAGCACCGCGATCGTATTTTTGGAGCATTTCTTTTGACCAACCGACACGAGCCTTTTTTTGAGCGATTGACAAATTGTGTGGGATCCAACGCGAACAAATTTTTTTAACAGTCAAATGTTCATGCAATGTTGAATGTATGCTGGTCCCACTAGTGCCTAAGGTTGTCTCAATCTCACTATAGGTCACATGACGATCTTGCAAAATCAGTTCGCGCACAGCATCAATGGTTTTCGGAACAACAGCTTATTTTGGACGACCTTCACGAAATTCGTCTTGGAGTGAACTACGACCACGATTGTATTCACCATACCATCGATAAACACTGGTCCTTGATGGAGCTTCATCGCCAAAAATTGAATTAAGTTCATCCATGCACTGTTGCTGAGTAAATCCACGGCGAAACTTGTAAAAAATAATCGCACGATTTAATTCCATTTTTGGGCCGAGATGAATCTTTTAAGTTACTGTAAACAACACAAACAGCGCTGGTATGTCAAAACATTCTGAGTACGCACAACCTAAAAAATGTCCAATTTTACGAAAGAGCTGTCAGTTGCCACATTGCAACACTAGAGTTGCCAAATCCCGAAACATAAAATTCAACCGTCGTAACTAACTCACTTAATCCTCTTTGGGACATCAATTTGCTAAGAACCGGAACTGGTTCAAGTACCCGGTTCTTAAAATAAGCGGAACCGCACATCACTATTCCCAATCCCTTCATGGAATGTAATGGGAAACCGTTTTTTTATGTACTCGTATTAATAACACTGTGTTACAGTGTCAATATTCAGGATGGTCCAGATACAAGTATCTTTTTACAAATTAAATAAAATGAACTAAAATTTATTTCCTTTAGTATATTATGACTTCATTAAAAATAATATTAGACATTATTGGACTTCGCTGACTTCGCAGTAGCTTATCCTGTCATTCCAATTTTCCAACTCTGTGTTCACACGATTTCTGGTTCTATATCACGAATGCCTCGGATTATATTGGCCTTAAGGGCGTGGATCGGTTCTGGATTATTCGCATAGCATCGGTATTTATAAAAAGTCTAAAGGGGCTAAATCGCAGCTCCGAGGCGGCAATTGTCATCGCCAAGACAGCTGATTACACGATTATCGAACTTGGTGCACAAAAGTTAGAACTGCTATTACCCTGCTTAATAACAACAAAGCCGCTGGTGCTGATGAACTATCGGCTGAGCTGTTGAAGCCTGGCGGCTATGAGTTGGAAAGGTGCATGCAGCAGCTCATATGCAAAATCTGGCTAGACGAATGCATATCCGACGATTGGAGTCTTAGCATAATGTGTCCTGTTTTAAAAAAAAGGCGACCCGAATATACATATGTGCAAACTATCGTCGAATAATCCTTTTATCCATCGCATACAAAGTCCTCTCGACCGTAAGACTAAAACCGATTGTTGCAGACCTGATCGGACCTTATAAGTGTGGCTTTAGTCCTTGAAAGTAAACTATCGACCAGATATTTACATTACGACAAATTCTAAAGAAAACCCACGAAAAAAATCGGCACCTACCACGTCTTTGTAGATTATAAGGCTGCCTTCCACAGCTCGATACGGGGAATACCGTACCAAGCTATGCCAGAGCTTGATATTGCTGCTGACACGCCTTTGTAGAATGACACTGACCGAAACGAAATCCTCAGTAAAGATCAGTACGAGGCGAGGACTCAGGCAGGGCGACATCCTATCTTGCGATCTCTTCAACATATTAATTGAGATCATTGTGGGAACAAAACTATCAGCAGCAAAAGTCACATGCTGCTCGCGTATGTTGATTATGGTGTCCCATCAATAAAAATATGTTTTTGCTCAAGCTTTATTTGAAAGCTTATAGGGTAAATTATTTTTGAGAATTTTTTTCAGATTTTTCGGAAGTGGTTTAGAGGTCGCGCAAGTCGAATTACCCCAAAAATCGGGTATTACGGGCGTTTTTAGAATTTAACTTAAAACTCGGTCAATAACCACGATTTTCTTAGTTTGAAAGTTAACATTTTTGAAGCTAAACGTCCAAACTTTTATTGTATATGCACAAACCACCAGTTTTGGCAATGATTTTCCTCAATAAGGTACCAAGTTTTAAATTTTTTCGTCAATTTTGGGAAAATTTTGTAAATAACGCTTTAAAGCTTTTAAAATTCCTATGAACATTTAAAAAACTATTGATGCACTTTAAAAGACGTATACATTTTGTAAAAAAAATTTTGAATTTGCGATTACTGTTCCAGATTTATACCATTTTAAAGCGTTTTACCCATTGTATGAAACTACATAATAATATTATAATCTGTTTGCTATTTTTGCATCGGATTTGCTTTAAATTTCTATGAAAATTTAAAATACTAATGATGCACTTTAAAAGATGGATATATTCCAACCAATTTTGTAAAAAAAACTTTTGAATTTGCAGTTACTGTTCCAGAGTTATAGCACTTTAAAACTCTGGAACACTAACAGCAAATTAAAATTTGTTTTCTACAAAATTGCTTGGAATGTATCCGTTTTTTAGAATGCATCATTAGTTTCTAAATTTGCGTAGAAATTTTAAATAATATAAAGTGGTACTAACAAAATTTATCCAAAATTTACGAAACAATTTAATACGTGGTACATTATTGAGCAAAATCATTGCCAAAACTGGTAGTTTATGCATATACAATAAAAGTTTAACGGTTTTGCTTTAAAAATATTGACTTACGAACTAAGAAAATCGTGGTTATTGACCGAGTTTTAAGTAAAATTCAAAAATCGTCCAGAATATCCGATTTTTGGGGAAAATTCGACTTGTGCGACCTCTAAAAAACCTCTTACGAAAAATCTGAAAAAAATCTTAAAAATACTTTACCCTATAAGCTTTCCAATCAAGGTTGAGCAACCATGAAAATCGAAAAAGAAAATGTTTTTGGGACACCCTAATGTTGATGGTTTAGACATCATCACTACAGTATATTCGAGAATTGAGAAGGAATTCGTAAGAATGGGTGTGGCAGTAAACGAGGACTAGATAAAATTTATGGTTCGACAAGCACAACATTCACCCTTAGAATTTCGAGGCATGGGACGAATTAATTTACCTCGGATCTGCCGTAAACAGAAACAATAATGTCGGCCTCGAAATCAAACGTAGAATTGTGCTTGCTAAGCAACATCTTCGCAAATAAGACCCTCTCTCAAAAACGAAGATCCAACTATATCAGACTCTCATACAACTTGTCTTAATTTATGACGTAGAGTCCTGGGTCATATTGCATGCCGATGAAACATCACTGGGAGTCTTCGATTGAAAAATGTTCGGATAAGTATAAGATCCTGTAATAGAAAACGGCGATTGTCGACGACGGATGAACCACGAGGTATATAATCTGTATCCCGGCTTCGACGTAGTAATTCGTATCAAGATAGCGCGTTGACGCTGGCTACGCCATGTCAGTAGAATGGATCTGACTGAATCAGTGTGTGCGAAAGCTATTCGAAGACGTAATGGAAGGACATCGAAAAATATACGACCAAGACTTCGCTGGAAAGATCAGGTGGAAAATTGCTTGCAAGAGCTTGGTGTTATCAACTGGAGGAGAGAAGTTGAAGATCCAGCTGGTTGGAGAAACGTGTATCCTCATTTTGCAAGGTCCTTGACCCGTCTGAGTTGTTTGAGGTCACATAAGTAAGTCAAAATAACATATGATTTAATAAGATACCTGTGTTTGGAGCACCCGTTACATAGTTCATAGATGTTTTCAAAGATATATATATTTGATTTGACATTCGATTTAGCAGTAAATAATCCAAATTTTTTTTCGAGCTTGAGGTCAATATTGTTTTTAATATCGATATTTGCACCGTTGGACACCGCCAGGCAACAAAAATTAATAACTTTAATGAAAATTAAATTAATTTAATTTAATTAATTTTTGTTTCCTAATGAAGCTACCCAACGGTGTAGCGAAATATCGATAGTAAAAAAGCAATATTGACCTCAAGCTCGAAGAAAATTTGGATTATTTATACATATATTTGTTTAACAAAAATTGAAAGAATATTTTCCTCCCGCTAGATTGATTTTTGAATCCACCGTGTGGTGAAGGTGGGCGTTAATCACAAGTCGAGTGCGAGTTGTATGTGCTCTGCTGCGTCAACACTATAATGCGTTGCTATATGATACATTAGCCAATGGATAAACCAAAAATAATTAATATTGATAAGGAATATATTTATATCTCGCCCAACAACTTGGTAACTAATGGAATTGTAATTAGGATAAATCGGAAATCTAATTGCATCTAAAGCAAATAAGTATTTAGACAGCATGTACTCGTAATCATGAAGAATTCTGTTTTTGATAAATCTGGTAACATGTAGCCTACCGCATTGAAAAATATTCTTCGTAATATTTACGAAATATATTTCTTAAAAAGTTTTCATTAATTCTATTAACTTTTTTGTAAATTTCATAGATATTAGGGAACAACTTTCCTAAAATGTTTACCCATTTACGAAACGTATTCATAAAAAGTTTCATAAATGTATTTTTCATTAATTGAGCGGAGAATTTAATTTTTCGGTATCTTGTGTTTGGATGCCAGCATTAGTTTTGTAGCAATTGTATACTAAATAATTCTCACTGCATTTTGACATTTTGTAACATATAACATATATATCATTAAGAAAAATCGCTGATGGGGATCGGGGACTAAATCTGTATTTGATATACGGGGTTTTTATGGATGAATTTTAATTTTATAATAGTTTCTATCAAATGTATGAAAATGTTTCATAGATGTTATGAACGAAATTCATAAATATTATTTCGTAGAATCTTTGAAAAAGTTTTATAGTCGTTATTTCCAAATTTCATAGATTTGTTTTCATAGAATCTATGAAAGTGTTTCATATATTCTATGAAATGTTTCTATGGCGAAAATTATTGAAGAAATCAATGAAGGATATTATAATGTTTACGAAGAATTCTTTGCATAACCTATCACAAATAATTTTTATTTGGTAGGAGTCATAATAACCGAAAAACTTGTGTATTTTGTACAAAGTTGGATGCAGTTAAAATACTACAAATAGCATGGAACTAATAATGGTAGCTTGATGAAGCAACACTGGATGCAATGCAGTCCCATGAAGTATCTGTGGCTTAGAGTCACTTCATATTTCACAATTTAGTATGTCGATCAAAATAGCCTTCGTCAGACAAACAAATTCAGTTCAACCACCATTTGCATGATCTTCAGACAAAATACCAAGTGAATCGCAAGTCTGCTACGTTCAGTTTGCTTGTTATTTGAAGTATATAAGGAAATAAATTTAAATCTTTACGCAGAATTGTCTGTAGTTACTGTTTGCTCATACATTCCTTGTCGAAATTGTACGGTTGACTTGTATGGTGGGATCTACAGCAACAATAGTTTCCATCACCCACAAAACATGGTTGAGGCAATCGAAAAGCAATCCAAATTTAGAGCATTAGAGATTGTGACATCTGCATTAGAGTTTGTCACAACCGTATTAGAGGTTGTCAGTACCGAATGAGAGATCGTCACAACCGCATTAGAGGTTGTCACAACTGCATTAGAGGTTGACACAACCGCATTAGAGGTTGTCACAACTGCATTAGAGGTTGACACAACTGCATTAGAGGTTGTCTTGTTACTTAACTTTCTTGATAAACACAAAAAATATCGTGTAAAACGGTAAAAGATGTCAAAAGATTTTTTTTAAAACTTAGCGAAAATGATTCTCGTCGTTAAGTTCTCGCTAAGTCTTCGCTAAGTGCTTCATACAAAACAAGCGAATATATAAGCAAGCGGTGTAACCAAAACGCGCTTAGTGTGTGATTGATACTAATGTCAGCTAAATTGCATCGTTGCATCGAACGAAAATACGCATTCCCTTTTATTTCTCCCCGTATTATGCCCAACCAAAGACTAAATTACAAAAGCAACTCGAACTCGAAGAAATGACCTACTACCTACCTCGTCGTCATCAAGAGAACGTGAAGAGAGGGATATCGGCTCTTGTCTATTTCTCTATGATTTGATCGCTATATGGGACGAATTAATTCAATCTACAGCAGACGAAGAACAACGAAGTACAACAGAACTTCAGTGGCTGCATTCATTTACATTCACTCAATGATATTGTTGCATACTGAGAAACAAGAAATATTCATGAATGCAGCAGTCCGTTCACTGTATTAGAGTTGGGTAGTTCATGACCTACGAGGTTGAATTTTATGTTTCGGGATTAGAGAACAAAAACAAATATTAATCATCGAAAATCACTTTATTGTTTTTCAAAATATTTTCCATGAAGATTTATACACTTTTGCATACGTTTGAACCAATTGTCGAAACACTTTTGCCACTCTGATTGAGGTATCTCCAAAACATGCATTCTGAATGCAGCAACCGTTTCTTCAGGTGTCGAAAAACGTTGACCTCTCAGTTTGTTTTTTACGTACGGGAATAAAAAGAAGTCATTGGGTGCCAAGTCAGGACTATACGGCGGATGACCCATCAAATCGATGTTTTGGGTGCTCAAAAATGCAGTTGTTTCAGCCGATGTATGAGAGCTCGCATTGTGGTGGTGAAGAGTGATCCGTCTTCGGCGGTTGGTTTTCCTGGAAGTGTTTCGGGCGCGAACAACTTTTGTTGAATTTGGCTCATCTTGAAACACCCATACAGTTGACTGCTGTTTACTTTCGGGCTCATACGCATAAATCCAGGATTCATGACCTATCACGATGTCATAGACGTGTATCGAAGCACTGCGATCCTATTTTTGGAACATTTCACGAGCCTTTTTTTTTGAGCGATTGACAAATTGTGTGGGATCCTAAGGTTGTCTCAATCTCACTATAGGTCACATGACGATCTTGCAAAATCAGTTCGCGCACAGCATCAATGGTTTTCGGAACAACAGCTTATTTTGGACGACCTGCACGAAATTCGTCTTGGAGTGAACTACGACCACGATTGTATTCACCATACCATCGATAAACACTGGTCCTTGATGGAGCTTCATCGCCAAAAATTGAATTAAGTTCATCCATGCACTGTTGCTGAGTAAATCCAAGTCGAAACTTGTAAAAAATAATTGCACGAACATGTTCACGATTTAATTCCATTTTTGGGCCGAGATGAATCTTTTAAGTTACTGTAAACAACACAAATAGCGCTCGTATGTCAAAACATTCTGAGTACGCACAACCTAAAAAATGTCCAACTTTACGATAGAGCTGTCAGTTGCCAGATTGCAACACTAAGGTTGCCAAATCCCGAAACATAAAATTCAACCCTCGTATATATCGTTAGCATATCCCGAAACATAAAATTCAACCCTCGTATATATCGTTAGCAGAAATGCAAAAACACGTAACTACAATTTTCCTTTTTATTTCCAAGAGAAGAAACAAACCTCGTAAAAGGGTGTGGAATTTATTTTTCAATTCAAATTTTGAAATCTTTGCTTAAGTTAAAGTCTTAGCTTCAGTAAGTTTCGAGAATATGCTGACAAACTGAATTTTTGGTATTTTTTTATAAGTTTTTTTTTAAACTCCTTTGAACGAAATGAAAATTGTAATTACGTTCTTTTGCATTTTAGCTGATGATATGTATATTAGACCGACTCACATTGTATGGTGTGGAAAGAAGAGTTTTTGTTCACCTCCACAAACCAAGGTACATTTTGGGGTGTGCTCAAAAGGAACTTTTTTTTGTGAATCGGTCTAATCTATATAGTTCGTTCAAGTTGAATAGACATCACCTTTACGAACATAATCTACATGTTCGGTTTGGCAAATATATTCGTGATTGTTATGTTCGGGGATCTTAAATGAACGAGTTTGAGAACTAGCGAACAGGTTCGACACAAGTCTACACTCTATGAATGAATTCATGCAGATGTTATGTTGTTGGACGCTCCGTTCAACCAGGTTCTAATGTGCTTTGATTTTTTATATAATATTTACCTTTTGAATTTGTTAATCTCTTGTTACAAGAGCCTTTAATTATCAAACTTTAAAATCACTTAAGAAAAAGTCCGTTAAATCTTCTCTGTCGTTTGAGTATTTTGTTTGAGTACAATTGAAAGCATACATACATTTCTCTCTCTCTCTCTGAGTATTTGCAGCTTAATGCTGCCTTTGTATATTCTTATAGTTTTAAGTTCATTTCAAACTTCAATAAAGAAGGTTCACAAATACCTTGCTTGGATTCATGTGGAATTCCCTTGACTTTCACTCATCAATTTATAAGAAAATAACGTTAGGCCTACCGGTTCACGACCAGGCCTCAACATATGTTGCAACCGAATTGATTCCAAATTTGCTTGTTGCAACCGAAATTGTAGAAAATTTAATAGATCGAACGAATATAATTGGAAATGTAGCTGTTACAACCGAATCAATTATGAAACGATGTTGTTTCAACCGAATATAAGTTGTAGGGGGGGAGACTATATTCAGTCCAGACAACCTCAATTGGATCGTGGCAAATGTGGTTGTCACAATTTTAAAAACCAACCATGAGCTAAATGAAAACGAAAGTAGTTTTTTTTAGCTTGTTCTTGCTCTCTGAATGCACTCAAAAAAATCAGTGTCACTTAATACCCAACTAAGTAGAGGGAAATATTGGAGGGAGGGCAGCATTCATGATCAGTTTGGAATGTGTTTGTAGTACTTTTGATTTAAAATTGTTATCAACAATGTTCTGATTTTGTTGTTGCTTTCATTTTGCCAATCATCATTATACATTAAAAGTAAATAATATAATCTATTTAACAAAAATACAGATACATGTATAAGTGCATTAGGGATATTACTTTTTTGTAACTCTATATTCGCATGGCCATGGCAGTATGTTATGAGAAATGTTACAAAAATAAATAAAAAAGTAATCTTGATTAATTTTGTGACAAAAACCTTCCACTTTTCAATGTTCCCGTCAAATCGATCAAAATTTTAGGATTTTGGAATTTTAGCACTTTTCTCCAATGTCCTAGAACATTTTCAATGTTTTCTTAATTCCCGAACATTTATTTTCCTGGAATAGATTAGATTCCAAATCCGAGTTTAAAAATGTGCAGTTTTGAAAAAAGTGAGATTTCTTGTTTATCGGAATTTTTTGTAAAAAGTAGAAACACATTGTAATTACAACGGTATTTTAGATGAAGTATGTACGCTTCCAATAAGGTACTCGTATAACTTGCCAGACTTTCACAATCATTTCATGGTGAGATGGTGGATCAAAGAAGGGTACCTCGAGTAATATGGCCTAATATGGGTGCTAGATCATTAATAAATCTAAATATGAATAAGAAACAAAGCTCATCTCTACTCCAATCGGTTCAAAAAAAATCGGGTTTGACAAGTAGATACAATAATCGGTTGAACCGGTTTCACGGCACGGTTTTAGAAACCTGTTCCGAAATTTGGAAACATGTTCAAGTAAAGTGTTTTAAACGCGATTGGTTTTGTTTTAGACACTTTTTATTGAAATCGGTTCTAATTATCTGAATTTGAAACCAGCATTTAAACCGGTTTTAAAATCCGGGTCTTAAAGCCGGTTCCTCAAACCGGTTATTATATCTACTCGTCAAAACTGATTTTATTGAACCAATTGGTGTAAGATGAGTTTTGCTTCTAATTCACGGTTTTAGAAACCGGTTCCGAAATTTGAAAACATTGCCAAATAAACAGTTTTAAATGCGCTTGTTTTTGTTTTAGACAGTTTTCATTGAAATCGGTTATAATTATCTGTATTTGCAACTGGTCTTGAAACCGATTTTAAAACCCGGATCTTAACACCGATTCCTCAAAACGGGTATTGTATTTGTATTGGTGTAGATGAGTTTTGCTTCTAATTCACGGTTTTAGAAACCGGTTCCGAAATTTAAAAACATTGCAAATAAACAGTTTTAAATCTGCTTGTTTTTGTTTTAGACAGTTTTCATTGAAATCGGTTCTAATTATCTGTATTTGCAACCGGTCTTGAAACCGGGGTTAAAAGCCGGGTCTTAAAACCGATTCCTCAAAACGGGTATTGTATTTGTATTGGTGTAGATGAGTTTTGCTTCTAATTCACGGTTTTAGAAACCGGTTCCGAAATTTGAAAACATTGCAAATAAACAGTTTTAAATCCGCTTGTTTTTGTTTTAGACAGTTTTCATTGAAATCGGTTCTTATTGTCTGTATTTGCAACCGGTCTTGAAACCGGGGTTAAAACCCGGGTCTTAAAACCGGTTCCTCAAAACGGTTATTGTATTTACACGTCAAAACTGATTTTTTTGAGAACCGATTGGAGTAGATGAGTTATGGTTCTAATTCATATTTAGACTTGCTAATGATCTACCACCCATATTAGGCCATCACCAGTCTCTGACCCACCATCTCACCATTAAATGATTGAGAAAGTCTGGCAAGTTATACCTTATTGGAAGCGTACATACTTCAGCTAAAATACCGTTGTGACTATAATGGGTTTCTAGTTCATGTAAATGATTTTTTTTGTAAAAACTGATAAACAAGAAATCGCTATTTTTTTAAAAACGGACTTTTTTTAAATACGGATTTGGAATCCTTAAAGTTAGTGCAATTTTTAAAATCTTCCACCTTTTGTTAATCTGATTGAGCTAATCAATTCCAGGCAAACGTTCGGGAATTAAGTGAACATTGAAAAATTTCTAGAACATTGGAAGAAAGTGCTAAAAATCCCAACTCCGGAAACTTCGATTCACGGAGTACTTTTTGAATAGTTTTATACATTTTTTGATTTATTTTTGTATCGTTATTCATAACGTACGGCCATATATTTGTAATTGTTTAACAAAAATTGAAAAAGTCACATCCCTAATGTACATACAATTTAATCATTGTGATTTTGAAATAATCTCCTTTTTCTTCATCGACGACGACGACGTAGTCGTTCACCGTTTCGAATATTATCGGAAACCAACAAAATCTCAATTAAGAATTTGAATCGTAAAGTTGTCGTCGTCTCACACTGTTCAACTTGCAGTACGTGTGTATTCAATAGTTAGCCACCCTCGTATTTAAACGGAAACGCGAGTGATGCGCGGTTTTCTATTTCAAATTAAAAAAAATAAATAAATAGAGAAAATTCAACGTCAAATTGAAAAGAATTGAAATGCTGCCCTTTAATTACGTCCAATTTGCTGCTCTGGCCGAGGGAAGGCATTTTCGTGCAGTCGAACAAAGATTGCTAAATAGGTAATTAAAGTTCTCCACTTAATGTTGTTGTACTGCCGCTGAAGTGCAGGAAACCTGTTTGCAAACTAATTTAATTGCAATGAAAATGGAAATTGAAATTCGAGTACTTCATGCACAGACGGAGTAGGAGAATGTACTCGTACTACACAAGGAGTACTGCAAATGGATATCAATTTACGTTGAGTTTGCTTTCGCATATCCTCCTGACGTCCTTCATCACATCACTTCCTTGTGGGTGGGTGTGCAGTCGTGTTGGGTTGGGTTATGTGGGCGTTTCTTGTAAGTAGTCTAAATTTTCTGAAAGCGAAGTACGTAATCAGGGTACGTTCACATTATGCTTTTTTTTTTAAACTGCAACGTAGGTGTGAAACAGACTTTTGTTTTAGCCATTTTATTTCGGGTGTCTGTTTTGGTTAATTATTCGTGCTTCTGCCGCGAGTCTACAGGAAAAAACAAGGTCAATGACCGTCAATATTTGCAAATTTTAAAACAATGAAATGTAAAGAGTGTATTTAAAAACAAACGTTTAACATCTATTTTCTATATGTATGAATTGTTTTTATTAGAAGATTATAAAATATTTTTTATAAAATTCATAAAATATACACTCAGAAAAATATGTTAGTAAACACAGCAGAGGAGTCTGCTGTATAGGGGAAACACTAAACTTATTGTTCATTATTTTGTCGAAACTGCAAACAATTGGTTGTTATGCCAGTACAAGTTCAGTTTGACGACTTCGTGACGTTTTGAATAAAATATACTGTTCCTCAAAAAATGTCTTATATCTCATAAATTATAATCCGAGATCCAGAATACCGAAATCTCTTTCAATGAATTTAATACATTTTATTAAAATTTTATAATAAAACGCCAGGAATTATTTAGAAAACTGACATTAGTAAAGAATGTGTAAAAATCCGGTTGAGTCGCAAAATATACTGAAATGGGAAAATCCGGAATTGTAATTTTGAAAATTTCCGAACCATGGGACTTACAAAACCTTGCCTCGTTTGGCACCCCTGGTGCCAACCAATCTCCAAAAACCATTTACTACGTACGCGGAAAAATATTTTCTTTGGGATCGCCCACTCACAGTGTTACCAACTCTGGTAAGTTGAAAAGCGCCAACACCACCATTAAATAGTATATTTTGTTGCTTTTATTTTACTGCGAATTCATTGGAATCTCAACGGAAGATATTTCAAAGGAGGAATAAGATGTTGGAACGGTTAAAGGACTTTCAAACAATAGAAATAAAACTTAATACACGAGTTTACAAGGGTTGCAATTTATGTTTTGGGTCCTGGCAATACTAGTGTTGCCAGATGCAAAAATAAATTCCATTGGAAAGTTTGATATTTTTTAGCTTAAACATACATAGAACGAACGAACACTGTATGTTGTATTTACAGTGTGTTGACAAATTCAAGTTTTTACGATTTTCGGCGTGAATTATGGAGACAAGAGTGTCTCAATCAACTTGTTGAAAGGTCCACGCCTCGTTTTTAAACAATTTGCTATTTAACGGTTTCACAACTTCTTTCCAAAACGTCAAATTGACACACCTTTAAATGGTTTTCCATTTTATCCCATGAAGGAATTGGAGAGAGCTTCTTCTCCCAACTTTTGCTGAGGGTTTAACACCTTTTTCGCAGAAATGGAGCTTGGTTACTTTGTCATAGGCGACTCTCCGTCATACCATCTCAGAAGCAGGACGGTGACCTTTTTGAACTCTAGGAACCAGTTCTGATGCTTGCCGGTATGACTGAGCATAGACTCTATGATTTTGTTTATTGGCCGACCACAGTAAAAATTTTCTTTTCAGTAAACAGAATTCTCCTGTGGCCGCTATTGGCATAATTGCGAAGCAATGCTATTGATTTTTACTTCCGTTTTTGCTTCAACGCCGTCGTAAGTAGATGGCCGTGTGTCTTGTAAGCTATAAGTCCCAAGTCATCTAAAGTTGCGATAAATGGATACCTTCGATATATTCATCTCCCGCGACAATATTTTTTCGACGAATTCGATTCCCTACGGCTTTGACGGGTCTGTGAGTTTGCATACTGCGCTGACGACAAGATCTCGGACGGTCTGCTACTCCACCAGTATCCCCAAATAGTTTCACAGCACGATCAACAAAATTACGAGTGGCCTCGAGCAATTCGATAAATGTCGCCAGTTTCCATTCCACATTTTTCTAGGCCAATTACGACATTACGGCTTTCAATATCTACCCATTCCATAATTATAAGTAATGGACGCCAAAACTTTTTACTCGAAAATGAAGTATAAATGTCAGTTGTCAAAAATCTGTCAAGATAGGGAGAGTATGTTCAGTGGAGTTATTACAGTGGGGGTTATAAGTTTGTAGAAATTGCCTCTTATAAGTATAAGTATAATTAGTCTGTTTTGTATATGTATAAAAACGAATTTTGAGTTATGTGTAAGAACAATAACTTACTTACTTATCCGCTCTCGGACAACCCCGGGGGGTCAGGGACCTTACAAAACGAAGATAACATATTTCGCCAACCAGTTCGATCTTTTGCTTTATTTCTCCAGTTGGCAATACCAAGTGTACGCAGGGATTCGTCAACCTGATCCCTCCAGCGGAGTCTTGGTCTGGTTCATCCTTCGCGCTGGTTCATCTTCTTCCATTCTACTGACATGGCCTAGCTAGCCTAGCCAGAACAATAAACTCTGTCAAATTTACCACGGACGTGCTCACAGTCTGTTGTGCAAAACTAAATTTCTTGTCTTTACTACAAATTTACTATATATCATGAATGCGCTCATGTTTTTAAATTTCAATTGTATTTTAAACTAAACAATTATTTTTTTATTTCAAAACAGTTTTTTTTTTATTTCAGAAGATTTCAAAAGAGAATTTAAAATTGAATGTTTAAGATTTGAGTTTGAAACAAAATTTATTGAATTTCAATTGATTTTTATTTAATTTCAATAGAAATTGGGTTTATTCTCTTCATAACTCTAGTAAAAATAAAATGATGTTATTACGATGAAAATATAGTACTTTCTACAGTACATCCAATAATGCACTTGGTAGCCAAAAAAGTAATAATTATTAAGGTCGCTACCTACATTTCATTTAGCTAAATTTTCATTTAGTTAAATGCAGATGTCACTGTAGAAAATATTTCTCAGAACTATGCAATACAATTTCTAAAATATAAGAGAACAAGTTAAAACAATATCCTTTTTGTATTGATTACGTTTGAGGTGTAGAAAATTGTGGAAATTGGTAGCCAATTTTAGGGCGTCTAACATAAATGTCCAGCCGTCGCTGCAGATTCAATTCCATCCATAATATGTCTGTTAATTCGATATTTTTAACCAAAATTCGATATTTTTAACCAAAATTCGATATTTTTAATTCATCATTCGTGAAATGGGAATTCATTCTTATGTTTTTTTGATTTTATATGTTCACAATGTTGACCAGAACTACAACTTTTCCTCAGAGAGTAAATCAAAATTCCGAACGAATTGCAAGATATGAACCTGACAAAATTATCACTTTTTTGCAAAAATGACACCGAGGCCCCAAATCTTTGGGGGCCATAAAAAAGTCCATGGCTTTGGGCAAAACTGGGAGACACGGGTCTTTTTGTTTGGTCTTTTATCACGTAGTGGTGTCCGTATATGGTTATATTTCCATGTCTTAAAAAATTGCACAATGAAATTAAAAAATTTTCGGGAAATTTTTCAGTTTTGCAGCTATCTACCTAAGCGCTACCTAAACGGTGTTAAGAATCATTCCTAAGTAGTTCATATGTTCTACAAAGTTGTTTACTGAGATCTTCGGTACATTTCTGTAGTTGATTGTTTTCTTGAATTTTGAACGGTTTGCTACCTATGGACCTGCACAGGGGGAAAAGGAAACAAAAATGTTCAAAGTTTTTTTGCGATTTTGCCCGTGAAGATGAAGTTATTTCGATTTTATATGTTGACGATTTTTATTCTTTATGACAAGAGCTACAACTTTCGCTCAGAGAGTAAATCAAAATTCCAAACGTTTTGCAAGATATGAGCCTGATAAAATGATCACTTTTTTTGCAAAATGACGCCGAGGCCCCAAATCTTTGGGGGCCATAAAAAAAGTCCATGGCTTTGGGCAAAACTGGGAGACACGGGTCTTTTTGTTTGGTCTTGTATCACGTAGTGGTGTCCGTATATGGTTATATTCCCATGACTTAAAAAATTGCACAATGAAATTAAAAAATTTTCGGGAAATTTTTCAGTTTTGCAGCTATCTACCTAAGCGCTACCTAAACGGTGTTAAGAATCATTCCTAAGTAGTTCATATGTTCTACAAAGTTGTTTACTGAGATCTTCGGTACATTTCTGTAGTTGATTGTTTTCTTGAATTTTGAACGGTTTGCTACCTATGGACCTGAACAGGGGGAAAAAGAAACAAAAATGTTCAAAGTTTTTTTTGCGATTTTGCCCGTGAAGATGAAGTTATTTCGATTTTATATGTTGACGATTTTTATTCTTTATGACAAGAGCTACAACTTTCGCTCAGAGAGTAAATCAAAATTCCAAACGTTTTGCAAGATATGAGCCTGATAAAATGATCACTTTTTTTGCAAAAAGACGCCGAGGCCCCAAATCTTTGGGGGCCCATAAAAAAAAGTGCATGACTTTGGGCAAAACTGTGTTATTGTATCTGATATGTATTAGTACAATACAAATTTTAAGTTTGAAAATCACAGCCTTATAACCAACCAGCTCAAGTAATACAGTCTAAGAAATATATGACTGCATTTGAAATTTGAAAGTAATAAACGAACGAAATTTTGTTTGATAGTGAATATCTGTAAATCATATGCCCGTTTTCAATAAAAACATCTTACTATTCCAAATCTTCCACATCTTACTATTCCAGCAAACGCAAATGAAACACTATAACATATTGATCTATATCAAGCTCATTTTGAACATTTTTATAGCATGCAATAGTTTTTCTTCAATATTAAAAAGATATCTACTTGTGATGGATTCATACTTCCGCATAATAAAAGTTAACGGCAACTGGGGGAAACTATTGATTTTTACAATTTGAAGCAAATCAATTAAGTCAATCAAATCGTTGAAGCAAATCAATTCAATTAATCAATGTAGATGGAATATAAATTGAATAAAGACAGCGTAAACTTAACAACAATGGAAAAAATCTTAAATCTTAATCATTTTGAAGGAAAGACCCTTGCAACCACCAATAATTCCCATCTTGCAATTTCACATAGATTGAATTCTTTGAAAGGGAAACATTGTGTTTGCGGTTAACATAACATCATCGTCCTCATCCGAAACATAGGTTTCTTAGTCGCGCCAACTACACCTTAACCATTGCCATCACCCTCATCATCATCATCGTCATTGTCAGCATCATCATCATCGTCGTCATCATCATTTTCATCATCATCTTCATTAGCTTTAGTTCGCGGCGTGTGTTACGGCAGTGGCATTGATTGTTTTAAGAATGCTTCAGAGAGTTCATTGTAAACAATGAACGCATAGATGCATGCAAGATGGAGCTCCCTTAAGGAGTCAACACGAAACGTACTATGTGCGCAATTACACATTTCCTGGTTTGTGCATCTCTCAGGGTTTCTTGCTGGTCCCTGATTGTTGTACTCGTGTATACCTCATTCAATTGCAATTCAATTGTACAGTTACTTACACAATATAATAACATCCTTCAGAATTGCTACAGTGACTTTCACGAGAACGTCTCGTTATGCGCGGATGACAAAGTGTTTAAATTTAATTCAACCATGGGTGATTTTAACATATGCATTTCATTTGGAAGCAATAGACGCGAATGCGTATACTTATACTCTGTATACTTATTCAAATTATTGTTTAATTAAAATGGATATTGTTCGATGCTTGGATTTCGTTCTTTAGGAATGAAAAAAAATCAGTTTTCAAAATGCGATTCCCATGTTATAAAGGGTTTTTCAACAGAGACGCTACAAAAGTAAATCGATAGGGACAGCAAACGACACCATATTTTTTCCCGCTCTTTTGACACTTCTCTTCAGTAAGGTTTGCCATTTCATCATGGAAAGATATACGAGGCAACAACGAGTCGAAATTATTAAAATTTACTACCGAAATTTGGAGTCAGTGGCCTCAACTTTAAGAGCGCTACGTCCAATTTATGGTCGTCATAATCGTCCTACCAGATCAACAATTGAGCGTCTGGTGGAAAAATTTGAATCCACAGGCACAGTACAAAATGTTCCCGTGCCAGTGAGACAAAGAAGTGCCCGTAGTGTCGAGAATATTGCTGCCGCTGAGGCTTCAGTTCAAGAAAGCCCAAATGTGTCTCTCACACGTCGTTCTCAAGCGTTGGGCATCTCTGTGACGTCGTTATGGCGAATTTTGCGAAAAGATTTTGGCCTACATCCTTACAAGATCAAATTGACGCAAGAACTGAAGCCGCTTGACCACCATAAGCGTCGTATGTTCGTGAATTGGGCAGAGCAACAACTTGAAAATGATTCGGATTTTCATCGGAAAATCATCTTAGCGATGAGGCTCATTTCTGGCTGAATGGCTTCGTCAATAAGCAAAATATGCGTTATTGGTCAGACAGCAATCCACACGTAATCCATGAGTCATCATTGCATCCCGAAACAGTTACGGTTTGGTGCGGTTTATGGGCCGGCGGCGTCATTGGGCCGTACTTCTTCCGTGCTGATCAACACCGGCACATTACTGTGAATGCGAATCGCTACCGTTCAATGATAACCGAATATTTTTGGCCCCAATTGGATAATATGGACTTGGAGGACATGTGGTTCCAACAGGACGGCGCCACAAGCCACACAGCGAATGCCAAAATCAATTTATTGGAAACCAAGTTTGGTGATCGTGTTATCTCACGAAATGGCCAAGTCGATTAGCCGCCTCGGTCGTGCGATTTGACGCCGTTAGATTATTTCCTGTGGGGCTACGTCAAGTCTATGGTCTATGCCAACAAGCCTGCGACGATTGATGAACTTCGTACGAATATCGAACGTGAAATTGCAGCAGTATCGGCCGATTTATGCTTGAAAACCGTCGAAAATTGGGTTCAGCGTCTGGACTTCTGCAAGCGTGCCCGTGGTGGCCATGCAAAACAAATCGAGTTCCATACATAAGGGCATCGAACGTACTTTCACAGGAATAAATAACTCCATTGGTATCTAAAACCGGTTTTGTTTTATTTAAAAAAAACTTTTGTAGCGCTCTTATTGAAAAACCCGTTATTTTAATATTTGTAATTCCTGAAGGGTAGTTAATTAATGTTTTCGAAAGTCTTTCTACAGGATTTTTGTGATGATAAATATAATAATAATACAATAAGGGTCATATTGAAAATACACTCGCTGAAAAAACGACCCCTGTAACATTATGCAGGAACCATGTATATGTTTGTAAAATTGTTTTCATGAATTGAAGATCTGCTGCTTTTGTTTCGTTGCTGTCTGTCACGTTATTGTTTTCAGCAGTATTCAACAAACAAAGCCAAATTTTGGTCACCAACCCATATATTACTCGTATAACACATTAATCATTGTGTCCCCAACATGTAATATTTAATAGCAAACACAATGTGTTTGGACACAAGTATACTATATTTGCGACAAGCTACAAACACGTTACGTTTGCATTCAAACAACAAAGAACGACAGATTGTTCAGGGTGTATATATAATATTATAATTATGTGTAAACATATTAAAAAATTTATTTTTTCCTGTGTGTAGATAGATGTATCCCGTAAGGTAATACAATTGTAAAAATTACGTAATAATTTTACTAAATTATATAACTGCAGGTTCGCAGAGTCAAAACGTATTGATTGTTTGAAGATTTTCCAGCAATACAAAAAAAATGCTGCAAATATCTTTGATGTTCGGAATCTATACAAGCTGAAAAAACGGCCCCTTTAACATATTTTCTCAAACACATCAAGCAGGAACCATGTATATATTTGGAACACACTCCAAATATTCCTACATTTGTCAGTCCCTAACTCACTTGTATTTAAAATGTAAACATTAACAGTTTAATTCAAAACGTGTATATTTTTACGTAGAACCATATGGGTGTTTCAACCCAAATAACCATATATTTACGTGAAAGCATTTGTGTATTTCCTTCCAAACAAAAAATATTTAGAAACAAATTATTTGTTGATTTCAATATACCTATAGTATATATAATATATTTTGTGGCCGTCGGTGCATGAGAACGTGGATTCGATCCCTGCTCTGACCACCTACAATTTCTTTCGACGGCGGTCACCTCGAGTAGTGACGGCGACACTATAGGTCCCAATTAGTGAGTGTAAAAGTAGAACGCGCACAGCTCACTGGTTTGTGAGAAGCTCTCCCTAATTCCTTTATGGGATGTAACGAGAAACCATTTTTTTTATATACAGGGTGGTTCAGTCACGACTGGACAAATTTCACCACCGTATTCCTTGGCTCATTTTATGAAAATATATCCATCTACGACCATCCCCGAAAATTCAAGTGTGTGAAATGGCAGCGGTTTGGAAATTTGCGGATTTATGCTAAGTTCTGAACCAGTGGTCGGATTTTTTGTTGTGGGGCTTGTTGGAAAGACCTTTAAGAATCATTAAAAACAAATTAAAAAAAAGTGAAATCGCCGAGATACGGAGCTTTCAAAAAAAAAAAAAAAATTTGGAGAAAATAGACATAAAAACGTGCAAATTGTATACAAGTTGCTATCAAATTGTATAAAAGCTGCATTAACCTAGTGAATTTCGAAGATAGTAAAAAAAAAACTAAGTGACGCCAAACGTTCATATCGGCCATATGATTGTCGATACAACCCTAGGAATGATATTTGACGAAAGTGTGTGAGTTGGCTGAGGCTGTAGGTATCTCAGCTGAGCGGATACATCACATTTTTCATGAATATTTGTCCATGAAAAACCTATCTGCGCGATGGGTGCCGCGATTACTCACACTCGACCATAAGCGCAACCGTGTGACCACTTCAAAGGAGCGCTTGGCCATGTTCAAACGCAATCCCAAAGGAGTTTTAGCGTCGTTTTATGGATCCATCAGGACACAGTAGAGACCAAGGAACACGGGTGACCGTGTACCAAAGAAGGCCAATGAGGGCTGTCGATCAACAAGGTCATGGCGACAGTTTTTTGGGATGCATGCGGTGTCATTCAAATTTGATACCTTCGAAAGGGTAAAACCACCGGCGAATATTATTCGCATCTGTCGGACAGACTTGACATTGATTTGAAACAATAACCACAGCATTTATCGAAGCACACCGGCGCACGGGTGTGTAGTCGCCATGGCAAAAATCCATAAATTGGGCTACCTGATGAAGTAGCTTGGCGGTAAGAGATTTGGCTCGAATGTAGAGGTCATCACTGAAAGAAATGCCTATTTTGAGGACCTAGAGAAAACCTAATATTTGGAGGAATTAAAACAATTAGGAAAACGATGAACCAAATGTATCGATCTAAAAGTTGAGAAATAAAAGTTTTTTTTTAAAAAATATTTTATTTAAAAATTCACGGAATTGTGAAACTGCTCTCATAACTGCGAAAGAGTCATCTGGGGTGGCTGACAGGAACCAATACAAAAATTAAAATTGCAAACACATATTATTTTTGTAAGAAAAGTTACAATATTTTCCGGGAAAAGTGTAAAATAGTAATGTCTTATATACCATATTCCAAAAATATGTATGTATTTATTATATGGTAGTTTGCAAAGATGTTATAGTTCTGTGTAAACATATTAATGAACACTCTGAGAGCCAGTAGGCCAAAATAATACTAATTTTGGAATTTTTTGTTTGCCTCGTAAAGTTAACCATAGCTTAATTCGCAGACCTGGTCAATTGTCTATGGCTAAAATATATTACAATCTACAAATACATATGTATTTTAATTTGGGTTGGGTGAATTTTTGTGTTCTTCTTTGATAATTTATATAGTATAAAACTAGAAAGCGCAGAGATAGATCACTGGTTGTGAGAAGCTCTCCCCAATTCCTTCATGGGATGTAATGGGAAACCATTTATTTATTTTTTTATTCTTTGATAATTTATATGCTATATTTTTGTTAAATGAGCCAGACGACCATTATATTAATAACGGGGTTCTCTATCTTATTTTTCCAGAAATAACATTACCGTAGAGGGTGCCACACACAAACAAGTTGTTGATCTCATAAAATCTGGCGGTGATTGTCTGACATTGACCGTAATATCCGTAACACAACAAGTAAGTAAAGTAACTCTTTATCAAACAATACTTGAAATCGTCGAATATTAATGAAGACATTGTTGTAGTCCTTTGAGTTCAAGAAATTAATTAATTCTCGATAGATGTATGAGATTTGTAAAATTACTTACGTACTTTGAATTTTGTGGAGAAACTGATAATTTTTAAAGGAACACTGATTTACACGCTGATATTTTAAATCTAGCGCAAGAACCTCGCATCATAAATTTTAAAGTGAAAGCGATATCTTTATATACATATGTATAAAAGCAATAAATTCGGCAGACTTCGTCCTGCATTTTAGTAGGGGGGAATAAAAAAAAGAAGATATATAGCCTATAGTATTCAGTGATAACGTAGCATTCTACTGGTGAAAGAATTTTTAAAATAGGATCAGTAGTTTAGAATATTTCCCCCTACATACAAACTCACTAACACTTCCTCTTTATAATACAGGGTGTCTCAGTAAGAATGCACTTTTTAATTTTAAAATAAAAACACGTATTTTTTGAGATAGTTGTGATACTTTTATTGGATTATAAAGAACACATGTTCCGATTAAGTATGGAATAAAATATCCTTCAAATAGCTCCTACGGCTCTGATGACAGGCCATTACTCTTTTCATAAAATTATCCATGACTTTTTCACAGATTTGGCTGTATCTCACCGATGACCCGTTGGATCTCGGATTTGAGGTCAGGAATTGTTTCTGGTTTATTCGTATAAACCCGAGATTTCACAAAACCCCAAAGAATGAAATAGCACGACATTAAATCGCATGATCTTGGTGGCCAGTTGACATCAGAATTTCTTGAGATAATTTGTTCTGATAATATTTGCTGCAATAAATCGATTGTGTGGCAGGTGGCGTCGTCTTGATGAAACCATATGTCGTCCAGTTGAGGCCACAAGAACTCCGTTATCATCATTCTGTAACGAATGCCGTTCACAGTCACTTAGGCCAGTTAGGCCAATCACGCCGCACCAGACCAAAATCCGCACCAGACAGTTGCTCGTTGTGGGTGCATTTGTTTATCATGGATTACATGAGGATTTTCTGAGTCCCAAAATTCGACAATTTTGTTTATTCACGAAGACATTCACAAGGAAATGCGCTTCATCAGAGAAGATGACTTTTGACAACCTTTATTAGTATAGATATCTTTTGGGTACCCATACATACTTAGTAGGGACATACAATTTGTTACTCAATTGAACATACCCATTAGAATAGCAAAAGTGAACATACCCTTTTATTCTCATATGGTTTTTGAAAGTTATATAGCGTTAGTCAGTTACGGGAATTTGAAATTGTGTCATTTTTCACCATGGAGTAATCAGATAAGGAAACCCGTATCGGAGTTATAGCCCTTTTTAAGTGTGGAAAGAAAAAAAAACGATGTTTTAAAAACGCTCCGCCCGCTCGGCATTAGTCGCATGTTCGTCTGCAGGTGCATACAATTGCTCGAGACTGGAGATATAAAAAACCAAGTCATTAAAGCCGTCAAAGCAAGAATTCAACGAATTGCTCTCCGGAAACAGAAAATCATGGTCCGTGAGATGAAAATCACGCAAAAGTCCATAAGTCGAATTATTAAAAAAGACTTGGAGCTTTCAAACGACGTTCAGGACATTTGTTGACTGCAACTTCTTCCATAGAAAAATATTGTTTACGGATGAAAAATGTTTATCGTACGGGAAAAAATTAACAAACAAAATGATAGGGTGTATATGCACGATGATCTTAAGAACCATCTAAGCTCATCCCACGGGTCGAAAAGGGTAATCATCCAGCTGCAGTCATGGTTTGGTGGTGTGTCTCTTATGATGGGGTAACTGACTTGCATTTCTGTGAACAAGGGGTCAAAACATCGGCCAAAGTTTACCAAGAAACAGTTTTGGTACCAGCCGTGGACTTTCCAGCAAGATTCAGCACCAGCTCATAAGGCAAAACTATACAAACCTGGCTTCGAAACAATTTGCCAGCGTTTATATGCTCTGAAGAAGGACCCTCTGACAACCCCGATCTGAACCGTCTGGATTACAAATTGTGGACCGTTTTAGAGGATATGGTCAGCCACAAATGATACCCAAAACATTGATTCTCTTAAGGCAGCTCTGGTTCGTGCTGTAGCCAATTTTCCAGTGGGATGAGGTGTGATGATGATTGGCCAATACGACTTAGGCGTGAGTGAAGGCCAAGATCGGACATTTTGAATGAAACTTAGCTTTTTGTATATAATACATATATTTGAATTTGAATTTTGTTGACCGATTTTGTTAGTGTTTGGTGGTTAATGTATGAAAAATTTATACTACAAGCTTTCAAGTCATGAACATTTTTCGAATTGAAAAATTGTTGGTTTTTGTTGGAAATAATAGACAATTCAGTAACACACACTCACTGGCATGACTAGTTTCCAACTCCGTGACAAGTTCATCATCAGATGCTTAACTACTGTGCCTGAATTGATACCATCGGTTGATCATCAATCGTATATATACAAACTCAATTCTGCAATTCACATGTGCGAATTAGTATCAATCGAAGATCCCTAAGTATCAACACCACTGAAAGGCCTATAATTCCAACAACAAGAATAGACAGAATTTTCCCACCATGTTCTTCTTTTCCTTATGCACTCTCGCAGTGTTGCAGTGCCTTGAGGTGAGTTTTATTAATCAATATCAACACCACTGAAAGGCCTATAATTCCAACAACAAGAATAGACAGAATTTTTCCACCATGTTCTTCTTTTCGTCATGCACTCTCGCAGTGTTGGAGTGCCTTGAGGTGAGTTTTTTTAATCAATATCACAGAGTTGTATTTTCCCGTGGTATAGCATTTTTGAAGACCGTGCTAGTGTCAGTTACATTTATTTGAATTTGAATTTTGTTGACCGATTTTGTTAGTTTTTGGTTAATGTATGAGAAATTCATACTACAAGCTTACAAGTCATGAACATTTTTCGAATTGAGTGTGTGTTGAAACTGAATTGTCTATTATTTCCAACAAAAACCAACAATTTTTCAATTCGAAAAATGTTCATGACTTGTAAGCTTGTAGTATGAATTTCTCATACATTAACCAAAAAATATAATACATATCAATAAATATATAAACAAAATTTGGTCCAAAAACGTTCAGTAGTTTTTGTTTTATAGCCCAAAATATAAGTAACAGTATTTATGTCCCTACTAAGTATATTATATTTGGAACCAGTAACGATAGTCATGAAAAAGATTCTCAAACTAACGTTCGGAACCAGTGATAAACTGTAGGCCCAAATAGGGACTGTAAAACTGGATAGCGTACAGCTCAATGGTTGTGAGAAGCTCTCCTCTATCCTCTAATGGGAACCCACTGTTTTTAATCCCATATAACTAACACTTTGCAATTATATAAATTAACATTGAGAAGTCCTTGGTTTGAAGAAAATTGCCAAATTTCTGCCACTATGAAACAATGTGTGCATCAATTCTTAACCGATGTTACTATTTGAGAAACTAGTGACGCTGGAACTCCGTAATTTATATTTCACTAGCTCATCAAGTAGTACTTTTATTTAGAAACTAGTTCGACTGTATTGATTTCAAGATTTCTTTCCGTGCTTCTTTGACCGTGTTATTTAATATTTTCCATTTGTTTCGTATTTTTACAGGAAGCAGAAAGACTTGAACCGCAGGAGGATCAAACTGGTTATTCCTATATAGATTATTCCGATAAACGATCATTGCCAATTAGGTAAGAATTTATAATGTTAACATTACTTACTATCAACTCCTTGCATTAACAATTGTTCATTTCTCTGTATCTTTTTAGTATTCCCGATTATAGCATTATAAATCGAGGCGGCGAACGTTATATCGTTTTCAATATACACATGGCCGGACGCCAGCTGTGCTCGCGTCGCTATCGTGAATTTTCCAATTTACACTCCATTTTACGTAAAGAATTCACCGGTTTTAATTTCCCCAAATTACCCGGCAAATGGCCCTTCCAATTGAGTGAACAACAGCTGGACACAAGACGTCGCGGCCTCGAACAATATCTGGAAAAAGTTTGTGCGGTGCGTGTCATTGCCGAAAGTGATGCCGTGCAAGATTTTCTCACCGATTCCGAAGACGATATATCCGCCTCTCCCGTCGACATTAAGGTTATGTTGCCCGATCATGAGGTAACAACGGTATCCGTTAAGAAGTCTGCCAATGCTCATGTCGTATGGGAGATATTGGTTCAGCGTGCCAATTTCACTTCCTACACTCAGCAATATTTCTATCTATTCGAAATAGTCGAATATAATTTCGAACGGAAACTGCAGCCACACGAAATTCCCCATCAATTGTATGTTCAAAATTATAGCACTGCTTCGAGTACCTGTCTGTGTGTACGTAGATGGCTGTTCTCAGTGTCACGTGAGCTCACCTTGCCCCAAGGCGAACAGGCAGCGAAGTTCATATTCTATCAAGCTGTAGACGAAGTCAATCGTGGCAACATTAGGGCAGAGGGACGACTGTACGAATTGAAGGCATTGCAAGATGCCAAAAAGGCTTCAGAGTATTTGGCATTGGCGCGTACATTGCCGGGTTACGGTGATGTTGTGTTTCCTCATTGTGCGTGTGACAGCCGGAAAGAAGGCCATGTCGTGCCGGCCGTTGGTAAGTGTTTATTGAATAAGTAAGATGAGTTGATATGTGATGCGGTTTTATAATGACAAAATTAATGAAAAAGGGGCGTTTCCATCTTCATCTTTTTGTATTAACATTTTTTGGAAATTGAAAAACAAAAATGAAAAAGTTTGAAATTTGTTATGCTACCGAAATTAATGCTACCGAAATACTACACCATTTCCAATTGAAATTTGAAAGATATCAATTTAAGTTTGAAAAATATCGATTGAAATTTGAAAATTACATTTGAAATTTGAAATACATCAATTGAAATATAAAAATTTTATTTGAAATTTGAAATACATCAATTGAATTTTAAAAGACATCAATTGAAATTTGAAAGACATCAATTGAAATTTGAAAGACATCAATTGAAATTTGAAAGACATCAATTGAAATTTAAAAGACATCGGAACATGAACATAAGTTAAGACATCAGAGTTACGAACCAGACAAGTAACACAAATACAATCAGGAAAGCAGGAACAATACCAAATAGACGCAAAAAAAGACGCCGTGATATCGAGTTGACATTATACAGGAAACCAGCAAGCAATGAAATCAATAAGCAACACAAATAATTGAACGGGACAGGATCAGTAGAAATACGGGGAACAGGAATAAGCAACAGCAATAATTAGACGCGACATCATCAGTTCAGGAACCAGGAACATACGTTAAAACACCAGAGTTACGAAGCAGGAAAAATATCAGGAACCAGGAACAACACCAAATAGTCGTAATTAGAAGACGCCGTGATATCAAGTCGACAGGAAACAGGAATAAGGAGCAGCAATAATTAGACACGACATTATCAGTAGAAGAAATTATCAGCAGCCAAGAACATATATATATATATATATATATATACAGTGTCGGTCAAAAAAATAGCACCAACGTCGAAAACTATTGTCATTCCAATAAAAAAATAAATTCTGTGCTTATTATTTGAACATAACTAAGCGATGACGTAACTCTGTTTACTCTTTTTAAGAAGAAGTTTTTTTCCTCAAGATAGTTAACGGTTCTCTAGAAATGGTCGATCATTTACAAAAGGATCTACTTCAGTGCAGTCAATGAAATAGCACCAGCAGGCTTTTTTAAATTTGTTTTGCAAAATTTTGTGAAAAAAAGTGAAAACAAAAGGTAATAAAAATTTTTTAATATACTTTCTTCAAAATCAGGTAATAATTTTATAAAAATTGTATAGTTATGGGTCGCGGAAAGCATTGTTCGCCGGAAAAACGTGAACTAATAAAAAAATTTGCGTCCTAGGGTAAATCTTATTCCCAAATAAGGAATTTGCTGGGCTGTTCCAATAAAATGATAATAAATGCCCTAAGATTTGAGCAAAAAGCTGAATCTCGTAGTAGAAAGCCAGTTTTGTCACCCTTAATGGTAAAGCGTTTAGTACGGACGACTAAAGCAAATCCCTCTATGACAGCCACGGAGCTCAAAACAACATTGGATGTGCCGGCAAGCGTGGAAACTATTCGCCGCAAACTTCGAGACAACAGCCTCAATGCCTGTAGTCCTCGAAAAGTGCTGCACCTTACCTCTAAGCATGTTGCTAAAAGGATATCTTTTGCTAAAGCACATCAAAATTGGCCAAAGGAAAAGTGGAGAAATGTGCTTTGGACTGACGAATCCAAAATTGTCCTTTTTGGTGGTAAGGGTTCCAGATCTTTTGTCCGTAGGCCACCTAACAGTGAATACATGCCAAAATTCACATCAAAAACTATAAAACATGGAGGTCATAGTATTATGGTATGGGGTTTCTTTTCATATCAAGGTGTGGGTCCCATATATTGGATCAAAACCGTTATGGATGCATCGGTTTATGTAAAAATCCTTGATGAAATTATGCTGCCGTGTGCTTCCTACGAAATGCCGCTGGTGTGGGTCTTCCAGCAAGACAATGACCCCAAACACACCAGCAAAATGGAAAAAAATGGTTCAACGATAACTCTATCAATGTAATGGAGTGGTCTGCACAGTCTCCAGATTTGAACCCTATCGAAAATCTGTGGACGGATATAAAGAAGGGTGTATCAACAATAAAACCAACAAGCGTTGAAGGGCTCTGGGAGGCTGTGCAGAAAATTTGGAGTTCCATCAAAGTTGAAAGATGCCAGCATTTAGTCGATTCCATGGGAAGGCGTTGTGCCGCGGTAATAGCAAACAAAGTTCACGCGACAAAGTATTGAAACAATACAATTAATTTATCAACAAGATATCTGAGTACAATTTTTGATTTATTTTAAGAAAGACCACTATTTTTTGTTAAAAATGAAATGAAGTGATATTATTTTGACTGGGTAGTTTTTAAGTTTTTCGTTTAAATTAATTAGCAAATTATAAACTGTTGAAAATACCAAATAATTTTCTTATGATAATAAACCATTAACATCAAAGAATTTATTATCTTGTTTTGAGTTAAATTGGCCCAACTGTTAAACAGATGTAAACGGAGTCAATATAAATTTGTGCGTGGTGCTATTATTTTGACCGCAGCTGTATATCAGCAAACAGATATGAACTGGCAACCATAGCATGTGGAAATTCATAAATAATACACATTTTCTCCCTGTCTAATGGTTCAAAAAACGGTAGATAAAGAAGAAGAAATAGAGTGCGGACCGCGTTATAATAATCGTAATTAGATCTTGAGACAGACAATTTTAAAGATAATAATACTAATAATACTATCAATGTGGAGATTAAATCGAAGTGTCTGATCTGATATAACACCCAAGTCCATGAAAGAGTTTACTCCTTCCAAAATGTAAGATCCAACAGTATACTCACAAGGCATTATAGATGTTCGAGAGAAAGACAGATTTTTAAATTTTTTTCAAGTTCAAGGACATACCATTAATGGTACACCATTTGACCAAGCTAGAAAGGTCAGACTGTAATCGATTGGTGTCATCAGGTTTTTAAATGACAAGAACAGTTTAAGGTAAATCATTTAAATATAGAACAAACAGAAGAGGTCCTAATTGACTTTCCTGGGGAACGCCAGATGTAACAAATTATGTTTTTAGACAAACAAGCTCTAAACATAACTCGCTGTGTACGATCTGTAAGATACGAAGATATCCACTTCTCCTAACTTATCTAATTTAAATATGAGGAGATCATGAACAACAGTGTCAAACGCTTTACTAAAGTCAGTATATATGACATCAGTCTGACAACGATTGGAAAAGGCCTTAAACACATGGGACGTCAATTCCAATAAAATTGTACTAGTCGACCTATTCTTAATAAAACCATATTTGTTGAATACAGTAATCTATATTTTAACGGAGAATGCAATGAGCAGATGATTTACTTTTAATGTCAATTTATTGACCTGTTAGTGGTAATTTAACTTATACAAATAGTAGAAAGATAAAGAAAAAAAAACCCGTTTCCCATTACATCCCATGAAGAGATTGAGGAGGGCTTCTCACAACCAGTGAGCTGTGCGCTTTCTAATTTTTTGGGACATACAATTTTACACCGGTTCCGAACGGTATTTTGAGAAGCGTTCTCATGGTTAAGTACTCGATACTGACGTCGTCACTAAGCGAGGTAGCCGTCGTCGAAGGAAATGTAATGTGGACAGAGCAGGAATCGAACCCACGTTCTCATGCACAAGAGCCACGCACACTAGCCATTTCAGCACCGACGGAATATTGCATATTTGTATGTTTTATTGTAGTATTGTTGTAATTGTTTTTAATGCATATTTGTTGGTAACTGCAGCTTTCTCAATTGCTGCTACTACCAATAACTGTCCTGAATCCAATTTAACTGCTGATATTGATTCATTTAAATAAGGGACCATATATAACTACTGGTTTCAGTGTCATCCACTAGATACATTCTCTGGGCCGTGGTAGTTTCCATTTTATATCAAGCCACTCTGGTCACTTTAAGTCCAGAAATGTATGCCTTTCTACTTTGCTCTGAAATTTGATATAATTGTTCCCACATTGTAATACTCTCACATTAATTCTAACCACAAAACGTCGTTATCGGCGCACTGTGCGACGTTAAACCATGATGCCAATTTAGAGAATGTGAGAGTATTACTCGTACAATGTGAGAACAATTATAGCAAACGTCTGACGCTGGAGATGCTACACATACTCAATACACCAACAACGCAACGTATAAACCATAAGAGCGATGACACACACAGCTGCCGACTCGGCGATATCACACACGTTGGTTTGTGCGGCGTTCTCATCCGAGTGTTTTCCTTTGTTATTTTTTCTTTTATACAACCAAGTAGTTCGTGAAATGAACCCATTGACATGCGAGTATAATTAAAAAATTTGTCCTCATCTTCTCATAGTTCAGCAAATAAAGTGTTAAAATGTCCTTTGGTCTAACAATTGGATGCACCCACATTCGTCGATTCTTCTTGCTTTTTTTCTTCCAACGATAATATAGCAAGCCCAAATGCAATATATATTTTAAATCGTCGTCCATTATGTCCACTCAGGTCGACTGTCGTAGATACAGTGGTTGCCGCAACGATTCAAACTTTTCACTGCTGCCCGTCTGCTGGGTCGACAAAAACCATCGTGCGTGCCATCGCCGAGCGCTCATAGAAAACAATGGAAACAAGTGCCGAATCGGCACAAAAACCGCGCCCGTTTCTTAAAGTAAACGACGTGCCGAGTCGTTTTTTTCGCCGACTGAAATCAATGCCGCCGTGTGTGGCTTGCATCATTTGAAAACACAGGATAATGTGCCAAGTCGGCGAACCGCTGTGTGTGTCATCGCTCTAAAACAGACGTTACATCACAAAGTTACATCTTTCTAACAAGAAAAGTAAACAGAGTTCAATGAGAATGAATTGGTTCAGTAACAAACCGATGACGGAGGGTAGAGGTCGCTGCGCTACTTTACTTACATGTTGTGTTGTACTCAAGTTTTTTCGTAAGTTAGACTTGAAAGTATTTTTGTGTTGCGAGTTTTTTGTTGTTTATATGTAACGTTCTGTATCGCCTATATGTGATGTACGACATATATATTTCAGAATTCCTGATGATGTCTTTCGACAAAAGGCGAAATATTGAAAAATAAATTAAAAATATATACGACAAAACTGACCTCGAGCCTAATTATTTGAAAATTAGGATCCAAATATTCAAAAAGGTCGAATAAAAAACGAAGAATAGAATAATAAATGCTTATCCTTTCAATAAGTAAAATGCTTATCATTCGTTTATCCTATAACATGAGGTTGACCAAATAACAACCCATATGGTGGGAATATTCACCGCATGCTTAAAATTCGCCTGAATACAAAAGAATTGTCAGTATGCTAGGGTAGTATTTATACCCAAACCTGGAAAGGCAAGTTATGCAACGGCAAAGGCTTGAGACCAATTAGCAGTACTTCGTTTCTACTCAAAACCCTGGGGAGAATAGTGGACGACATGGTGAACAGTGGAATGCCGCACGAGACGCATATGTCAAAGGTCGTTCAGTGGATACCACACTTCATGAGGTAACCTACTACATAGAGCAATCTCTCAATGATATATTGTGCATGATATTGACGTGGGTTCAACAATGTCTGGACCGAAACACTCATCCAATCCTTAGACCAGTTTATGGTGGACCGGGCCTTAAAAGACTGAATAAATAATATGCAAAGGAATAGATGGATAATCTGCGGTTCCCATGATATAAATATTCGAGACAGTGTACAACGGAACTCCACAAGGGGGGATTATATCACCACTCTTATGGGTACTAACAAGGAAGTTTACCAATGAGGGACTTACAGCAGTCCTTACAGCTGCTATGCAGACGATGTTATAATACTTCTTAGGGAAATCCTAATCAATTATGCATAGAGGCCGAGATCTGCAGAGGGTTCAACGAATGTGGTGCATTGGTATTAGCAGTGCAATGAGGACAACCTCTACAAGGACCATGGAGACTATTGTATCGAGATAAGGGTCAAATACGAGGCCGCCCTTGCGGCAAAACGCCTACAGGCAATAGGTGAATGCATCAACAGGGATCTCACGTCAAAACACCAACGGATAACTGGGGCCTTAGTCGGGTACACGCAAGATACGAGTGAATCTGACCGAATACCCGAGATAAGGGTTAAGGCGAACTGCGTGACCCTAACGCCAACTAGAGACGCCTGGCAGAATGGGACCCTGACACCAATGCCAAATGGGACTTGCTGCTACTCGGATGGCTCAAAGCTAGGAGAAAAAACGGGTCTAGGATTCTTCATTGAAAATTCAGCAACCGAATCCCACCTACGCCTCCCGGATCATAATACGAACTTTAAGGCGGAAGTTCGGGCGATTACGGAATGTATCAAATGGCTCGGCGATAATACAATCCCAGCCGAGGCAAATATATTCAAGGCAATATCATCGTAAACTGTCAAATCTAGAACGGTCCTTGACTGTAAGAAGGTGATAAACGATTACTGGGTGCCGGGGCACAGCGGAGTATTCGGCAACGAAAGAGCGAACCTCCTGTCAAAGAAAGCCAGGGAACTCCAAACGGTGAGCCTAGATGGAGCGAAACCCTTTGGGGTGACGAAGGCTCAGTTAAGTAAATGGGCGGAGTCGGCACATATAGCCCAGTGGAACCGGGAATCAGTAGACAGGACGACAAAGATCCTATGGGGAGACCCAGATGGATTAAGCACAAAAGGTTTGCTGAAACTGGGAAAATCCGAAATGGGCAAAATGATGGGAGTCTTAAAGGGGCATTCGGGATTACGAGCCCACCTGTACCGTATTGGACTAGTGGCGAACAGTGAGTGCAGGGCATGCATGGAGGACGATGAGACGCTGGAGCACTTCTTATGCCACTGCCCGGCCTTCACACAAGCTAGATCCAGATATCTTTCGGATAGTACGATACCGGTCATGACCAAACTTGTGGGTATGGACTGGAACAAACTAAGGAATTTCGTGAATAGCACCGAATTCCTATAAGGGATATAGTGAAGTAGTAGGATAAACTTAGAGCGCGCAACAGGTCGAACTTAGCGGCTTAAGTGTATGTCTTACTGACATGGGAAGGTTTAGAGTGCTCCTTCTGAACACTCAACACCGCACCCCGCTTTTCAAACTGACTAACTAACTAACTAAGGATTACGGCGATTTGTGGGACTACAACGCCATCTAGTGACGCCTGGCAGAATGGAGCCTTGGCACACACACTAAATGGGACCGGCTGTTACACGGATGGGTCAAAACTAGGGGAAGTACGCGTCTAGGATTTTTCATTCAAAATCAGGCAACCGAAACCCACCTACGCCTCCCGGATCACAATACGAACTTTCAACCGGAAGTTCGGGCGATTACGGAGTGTATCAAATGGCTCGGCGATAATACAAACCCAACTGAAGCGTATATCTTCACGGATAGCCAAATGGCAATTACGGTAATATCATCGGAAATTGTCAAATCTAGAACGAACTTTGACTGTAGGAAGGTAATTAATGATTATCCCACACACGGCAGACTCAACATCATCTGGGTGCCGGGACATAGTGGAGTATTCGGCAACGAACGTTCAAAACTCCTAGCAAAGAAAGCCTTGAAACTTCAAACGGTGAGCCTAGAGAGCGCGAAACCTGAGTTGGGTAAACGAAACCTAAGTTGGCGTAAACGAAACAAGTTGGCGAAACAAGCTGAGTTGGGTAAATGGGCGGAATCTGCCCACAGAGCCCTGTGGAACCAGGAAAGTGTAGGCAGGATGACAAAGTTCCTATGGGGCGACCCAGATGGGTCGAGGGCCAAAGATTTGCTGAAACTGGGAACTGGCAAAATGATGTGATTTTTAACGGGACATTTGGGATTGCGAGCATACCTGTACCGTATTGGACTACTGTCGAATAGTGAGTGCGGGTCATGCATGGACGACGATGAGACGATGGAGCATTTCCTGTGCCAATGCCCGTCCTTCACATAAGCTAGATCCAGGTATCTTTCGGACAGTGTAATACCGGACAAGACCAATCTTGTGGGAATGGACTGGAATACCTTAAGGAATTTCGTGTATAGCACCGAATTCCAATGAGAGTTATAGTGACTTAGTAGGGCAAATTGAGAGCGCACAACAGGTCGAATCAGCGGCTTAAATGTATGTCTGCGGGCATGGGAAGAATCAGAGTGCTTTTTAACACTCCATCGCACCCCTATTCTCAAACTAACTAACTAAAATGCTTATCTTTGTACGCCTTATATTTATGTCGTACGTTCTTTAATAATTGTTCCGTTCAAGATCAATAACTTTTAAAAAGTACTTTTTCATAGAAGAAGTATATTTTAATAGAAAATATTTACAAAAGATATACTGTGAAATTGATGATTATGGTGGACGGTTGGGAATATAGCTATTTAGATCTCCACAATGGGGTCAAGTATTTGGGTATATCATAGCACATTATAGGGATATGCAAATCTCAACTTAGCGAGAATTGTCTCAACTCCTACTTGTGCGAAAACATCCACAACAATATTTTGCCGTAACCATCAATATTAACAACATGTCATACGGCTGATATACACTCCGGTTCACTTATTTAAAGGCACTAAAAATTCCATATTCAGCAGCCTGTATCTTTTGCAATTTGTAACCGATTGCAGAATTTTAAAATGGAAATGGAAGCTTAGACATCTTGAGATATAAAAAAAAGTCATGACAATAGTGGTTTCTTAACTAAAGAACTTTTTTGAGCAATTTATAAAAAAAAATCCAAAAATGTGCTATTTTTTCACTTGAATAAAGGCTCTTTATTATTTTTAAAGTAAGTGATGATTTTTTGAATTATAATTTATTACATTTTAATCATTTTATGAGTCAAAATGGCAAAACAAAAAATTTTAAATCTACCGAAAAAAACTTAAATCAATGTTTACCGTTCTGAAGGATATTCTAACCGCGCAAATTGGACGGAGCCCAATAGTTGTCGACAATTACATCAAGGACCCCGAAGGGTATGGAAAAAATTCTTTATCTACGTATCTACGTATGAGAAAAGACAAATCATCAGAATTGCTTCTAATTCTGCCTTACATAAATTCATAAAATAAATTTAAAAAAAAAACAAGAAAAAACTGTTTTTCATTAAAATTAGTTAAAGTGCCTTTATTCATGTGAACCAAAAAAAAAAATAGCACAATTTTGGAATTTTTTTATAAATTGCTCAAAAAAAGTTCTTTAGTTAAGAAACCACTATTGTCATGATTTTTTTCATATCTCAAGATGTCTAGCTTGCATTTCCATTTTAAAATTCTGCAATCGGTTACAAATTGCAAAAGATGCAGGCTGGTGAATATGGAATTTTTAGGCCTTTAAATAAGTGAACCGGAGTGTATAAGTATTTTGAGCCACTTTGATAATTATTTATTGCAAATTTAGGTATTTAAATTTTAATTATTAAACCTTTTATAAATATTTATGAATATTTACCTTCCTGTTTCTTTAACACCGAGAATGTAACTGTTTAAACTTTTAATTGTGTGTATTTTTCACTTTGACCTATATTTGTCCATCTCCTTTGCAGGTATGAAAAGTTTTCGCTTACATGCATGTCGAGAGGATGGTTCACTGGAAGCTCAAATGGTTGAGTTGACATGGGATAGCATAACACGCTGGGAAAGTGATGAAGAATCAATGTCATTTTGTTTCCAATATAATCGACCTGATAAACCAGCCAGATGGGTTAAAGTCTACACGCCATATGTAAGTGTTTGTGCAAGAATTGGAACGAACATACAACAGTTGACAGGACAGTTGACTTAAAATTTAACTGTGTTGTAAAGTGAAATGTATAAGGCTGGAAACTGTTTACAGATTTTAGATACTAACAATGGTCAATCACATTTTTTCGCCTTAACATTCAAATCGTTAGCAGAAATGCAAAACCACGTAACTACAATTTTAATTTATATTTCCAAGAGAAGAAACAATCCTCGTAAAAGGGTGAGGAATTAATTTTTCAATTCAAATTTTCAAATCTTTGCTGAAGTAAAGTCTTACCTTCAGTAAGATTCGAAAATATGCTGGCAAACTGAATTGTTTGTATTTTTTTATAAGTTTTTTTTTTCAACTTCTTTGAACAAAATGAAAATTGTTGTTACGTTCTTTTGCATTTTAGCTGACGAAATACTCCATTTAATATATAATTATAACTTATTTATTTTCAACGTAGCACGCATTCTTGGCCGATTGTTTTGACCGCATTATGGAAGAGCGCAAATGGGAAGATGCTGGCGATTAGCAATTGCAACGTTACTAATGTTAATTATATTTATAACTATCATATTGAGTTAAATGATGATAACGAAGAAGAAGAAGAAGAAGTTGGTAGAGCAGGTAAAAACGTTCTATATGTAAAATCGTTTATTTTTGTAAATTAATCTCTTCTCTCTTGAAAACAAATGAAAAGTTATCTACCGTCTGTCTTGTATTTATTTCATTAATTTCACATTTAGAACAAACATACTACATTACAAAATTATAACTTTGAACTACATTCTTTTTTCTTTCTTTTTTGATAAATTATTTACGATAATTATATTATAAATCTACACCACATACATTATTGACTTTATGCATATACATTTTTTTTTTACATATAATTATAAATATTATTTGTTATAACATTTATACTCTTTAGTTGTTTCATATTAAGTTTTTTTTTGAAAAAAAATTAATTTTAGTACTTATGTTTAATTAGATATTGTTCGTATTATTTTGTATATGTATGTTAGAAATTTGTAAATTGAAAAAAAAAAACATATTTCCTTATTAATAAGTTAAAGAAAACGACCGAAAGAAAATAAGTCTCAAAAGTATATTTAAAAAGGAATATAACTTGATTATTGAAATGTTGAATGTAAATCTCTAACGAAACTGATTGCAGCCAAGTAGTGTAGCATCATACCATACGCATGACAAGCAATTGTAACAAAGAAATAAAATTCTTTACCTAATTCTAAAGCTAAACATTGTTAACATTTACTTCTGAAACCAAACATATAGACAAACAAAAACGGAATGGAAGCAAAAAAAAAAATGTACCACACACATATAAAATGAAAAGAGATGAAAACACAGCAGCACCTCTTATCAGATAATTAGTAAATAGTTTAACAACAAATTGCACATTATCGCTCCATTTTTTCTTCCAGCTATCATATAAAGCACATAATAATAAAAAGATGACCTGTTTTACAATTTGTTTTCGACCTGATGTTGTGTTGAGTTCTGAGCCAGAAGGACATTACTCCGAATAGAATGTGGTATGTTAGTTTGTTGATTAAATATTTTTCACTTCTGGAAAATAAAATTACATAAAAATTATACTCTATTGTTCTAAAAATTGAATTCTGTACAACTCCTGGGCGTATTTGTTATATATTTCGGTATTATATTTGATTGCATCTTTAAAATGTTATGTTGCTCGATCTTTATTTTCGGTTCAAGATCAAATTCTATTAAAAAAAATTGAAATAGAAAATATTTATAAAGAGATACTGTGAAAATGATTATTATGGTTGATGGTTGGGAATTTAGCTATTTCAATTCCCACCATGGCATGCCATCGGCTCCCTTCTCCAGAAGTTTTAAGCTACGTACACTATGGACCTGTGAAAACCGGCGGCGGAGGCTTGGTCGGCTAACCTGGCGGCGGCCAGTTCAATTCTTAGGAAATTTAACTTGCTGCAATTATACAGCTCTGTTGTCATGGCTTTCGTACGAAAACAAAATGAATTCGTAAATGCCATTTCGAAACGTTTTGCTTTTGCTTCTATGACTCGTACGTTTTGGTAAAAACAAAAAAAAACTGAATACATTCTTTTCGAACGAACATCTGGCAGCTCCATGAGAAAAGAATAGACAAAACAGAAACAAGGAAAACAAAATAAGGGACCACGAAAAAGTATGTTAGAAACTAAAAGAAAAAAGTAACTTTAGACGAATGTGAACAATTAAATTACTCCAAGTGCTGTATTAAACGGTTCCACCCAATAAGTGCGAAAACAAAAACAGCGAATCCAAAACAGCGAAGAAATAAGAGCGAATAAAAAATGAGCGAAAGGTAAAATGAGCCAATAAAATTAGCGAAATCCGACTTATGAAATTAAGAAAATCGCGCGATTTTTTTAATTTCATAAGTCGGATTTCGCTAATATTATTTTGAATATTTACAAGCACTGTACAACAATTATAATGTTAATACTCGTTGTTTTTATAAATTTAACAAGTTTGCCATGAATCATATGCAAATTTGGTAATATTAAAAATATTTTTTTCATAAATATAATTTCGTGCAAGATATTTACAAATTAAATTTATCGTTAGTTAATTTGAAAATTATTATACTTTTGATAATTTGTATAATTTTTTGTGTATTTAATATATTATCAAATTTATGGAACTTTCGCTCTTTTTTATCTTTCGCTCTTTTTATTATCTCCTTTTTTTCTTTCGTTGTTATTTTATCGCTCTTATTAATTCGCTCTTTTTGGGTGATACCGTATTAAACATAGAAAGGAGTACGCCAGGAGTTTCAATAGTAGCAGTTATCGTGCACCAAAGAGCCAGTATTTTGTTTAAAAATTGAACCGGCGAAGTTTAAGAGACGCATCAACATACAGTGGTCGACAAAAGTCAACATACGATCTTTATTCTTCCTGCCAGACGAGTACAAATACATTATGGAGAAAAGTAATGATGCAGTTTTCTTTGAAACCTTTTTTTTTTTAATAATATAATATTACAAAAAAATTGTACTTAAATACAAACTTAAAAAAATATTGACGAAAAACGAAAAAAAAAGCATTGACAAAAGTCTACATACGGCCATACCTTATGATTTTGTGCGCTGCTGAATGGTTAGAGAAGTCCCGTTGGCTAAATATTACTATTGAGCTTTGCATTAGGATCCAATAAATAGTGTTTAGTTGGAGTTTGGTTAGATTCAAGAAATACTTAATTTTGAAAGTGGCTCGTCCAAGAGAAATTTAAAGTTTTGTGCGACACTTAGTTGTGAAATAAAAACCTTTGGTTAAATATCAAAACTGTTAAATTTAAGAAAATCAACAGCAGAAAATATTAAATAAATTTAAAAACACCTGTACTGTTGACAACAAATCCCGCAGTGGGCGCCCAAGGAATTTAAATACCAGAGATACCAACTTTACTTTAAGAGAAATGGACAAAAATCTGAAAATGAATTCCCCAAAATGGGCCAAGGGTTGGTAAATAAAATAAGATACTGTAGTTCATTCACGAATAATTCAATGAACTTTGAATAATGATAGTTTCCATAGCACAACTCAACGTAAAAAACTCTTATACGCGAAAAAGATGCAAATTCGCTTTGAATTTTCCCAACAGCATATCCAAAAAGGCACTGATTTCTGGAAACGAGTATTGATAACGGATGAGACTACAAATAATTAATTTGGAAATGACCGGAGAATCAAAGATTGTATTAAATTTACCACAGCAATGAATCAGAAAGACGTAGATCCTACTGTTAAACATGTTGAGGGCAGCGTGCATGTTTGGGGTGCCGCCGATGTATCAGGATTTGGTAATCTGGTACTCAATAAGAGTAAAATGGATTGTTGCCAATATAAATTAGACTTAGTACAAATTTTGAAAGCTTCGGTCGGTATTTTATATGTCGTTATATTTGGATTTTCCCCGAAGATAACAAACCAAAACACACCGCTCATATAACGTGGACGATTTTCTGATTTATTATGCCCCACGAAAATTGTACACTCCACTTTAAATCCGAGAATTAAATGTCATTAAGCACGTTTTGGAGCTAATTGAACGTAAAGTCAAACAACATGGCACTACTAGTGCTCCAATACTGAATGAGAAGCTGAGTTGGAAAGTTTTGTTGTTTCAATGCCCAGATGATTGCAAGCCCAGATGATTGCATCCAAGTTCTGGATTTAATTATCAGAATAATTTTGCATTCTTAAATAAAGTTGCTTATGTTAGTTTCGAAGTCGTATGTAGACTTTTGTCAACGCATTTTTTCCGTTTTTCGTGAATAATTTTTGTGTGTATATTGCACTAAATAAATTTTTTCGTGTTCTGTTAATAAAAATAGATTTTAAACAAAACTGCATTATTAGTTTGGTTCATAATGTTTTCGGACTCAAGAGGTAGCACAAATGGGGATCGTATGTAGACTTTTGTCGGCCACTGTATGTGGCAATGTTGTACAAAATCGTACGTGGCAACGCAGAAGTATGAAAACTTTTTGCGTTTCGTGCATATTCTTTAGTAAATCTTTTAAAAAAAATTGTTATTAATTAAAATTATATTTTTAAAAGTACTATATAACTAGACTTTAATCAAAAAAATATAATAAGCAGGGTTTTTTAGTGTCTTCTCTTTACATTTGTCAATTTCACTGCAGTTTTACCAACTGTTTTGAATACGCAATATTTTAGCGTTTTTGATTTTCTGTAAAAGGACAAAACGAAACTGATTTCACTTTCGAACGAAATTGCACTCTGTGACATGGCTGATAGTTGTAATATGTGCTGTAACCTGTTGGGGAATGGGACGCCTGTTGGTGCTGTAGCTTGTGGCATTTCGCCTGGCTGTTGTTGTGCAAAATTCAAATTGTCATTTAACTCCAAATGATAGTTCTTGGGAAATTAAGCTGACTGTTATTAGGAAATATTCTGATTGTGGTTGTGTGCAGTTTATAGTTTGTTGCCTGTTGTTGTTGTTGCAAAGTGTGTTGTTAATTGGGACAATGCCATTAATTGATTGAATATATGAAAGATGAAGCAAAAAGTTATACGCAACCGAAACACGCAGATTTCTACGTAATCAGGCGGCGGCGCGGTAAAAAACGACGGCGACAGTGTGGCTTGGCGGTTAAAGGTTTAGTACAGTAGTTGACTAAAGTGGATACACGAATGTTGGGAAGAATGTGAAGGCTCGTATTAATTATTGCAAAAGGCATAAAAGCTGTACAACTAATGACTTGGAAACGAGGATGAAACATAAATTATTAATTATTCGTTTCCAATATGATGGAATGCAATATTGTTGGGAGAGGTTCGGTGAAATCATTAAGTGACACCATGTCAAGCAAACTGTGATGGGAGTATGATGGTGTGGGGATGTTTCACTTGGTGGGGCATTGGTTCTCTGGTAAAAATAGAAGGAATTATGAATAAGGAGTAGAATCGAAGTATTTTACAGAACAATTTGCCACCATTTTATTGAAGATTGTGCATATCCTGCAACAGAAATATCTTTTCAGCAAGATGGGGATCCAAAAAACACTGCCGAAATAGTGCAAAAATGTCTTGCTGAACAAGAATTCCAAAGGAAGTGGCCAGCTCAAAGCTCCGATTTGAATCCCATCGAGAATTTATGGACAAATGTCGAAAGAATACTCTCCCAATTCCAACGAGCTCAGACCAACTTAGTTGAACTTTGGTCAAGAGTTTCAGCGGAATGGGCTAATATTCCACCTCAAACTTTTAAAGATCTCATGGAAAGAAAGCGGCCTAAAAAATGATTTCCCATTACACCTCATGAAGAAATTGGGGAGAATTTCTCACAACCTGTAAGCTGTGCGCTTTCTAGTTGTATGGGAAAGCGGCATAATTAATTAGTGTTTCAAGAACAAATGACTTGGAACAAAATAATTTTTTTTTCATTAATACTTTATTAATGCAATCCATTTTACAAATAGTATTAAGCAGTTCGTATGACAACTGTGTATAATAAAGTAAAAATAATTCGCTGATCACTGTACATTGGAATTCCATAATACTTATAAATAGTGGAAATAAAGTCACAAACCCAAAAAAATTGGCCTTGCGTTTAAGATTTTTAACGAAAACTTTTCTTTATACTAAGGGATCTTGGGGAGCTCTTCTTCTTAGTCCTCTAAAGGTTACGATACTTGACATCAAATTTGCCGTTAGAGGAATTGGATTACTTTCTAAACGAGATTTATATCTGAGCATTCTCGCCTGTATTTCTTCTTTCACAGTGAGAATTTTGAGATCAGTATGTAATTATTGGTTGTTAGTAACAAAGAATGGAGCATTTGAGAATTTCCGAAGAGTTTTTAATTGAAGCCGCTGTAGAATTCGAGGCTGTTCCCCACAGCTGTACCTCATTTCTGTAGTTTTCGAACCGAAAACGTTTTCACATGAAACATGTGAATTGAAACCAAAACGCTACGAATCGGTACAAAATATCGCTTCTCACATGTGTCTGTTTCTATGAAATTTGTATTGCGAAAACTTTCCGCCACGTACTGTTTTTTATCATGCTTTAAAGTTTGAAGTTTATTGAAAAAATGAGAGAAAAACTGTTTCTGAAAAGTAGGGAGTCGAAAAATTTTAAATTTGAAATGTCAAAAATACTCACAAATTAAAACGGTGCGAGGTTTTGATATTGTTTATAGAAAAATGGTTTTTAATAAATTAATGGCCAGTTTCACAGTTCAAAATTCTTCATTTAAATGCCCGACGCTTGTTATTTAAATGTCATTTAATATGAAAAATGTCTGTGAGCTTTTAAATTGAGCTTTTAAATGACGAGTGTGAAACTCGCCCTAACAATTTATATTTTAAGTGGAGAACATAAGAATTATATCTTTTAATTTTTCCTAAATATTATAGAAAACCATAGGTAAATAAAAAACCATAGATGGTGAAAGATAAGTGGTGGATTTGAAAGAAAAGGGACATTTTCTAGATGGCGCCGGAGTGGTGAATATGGGCAAATTTCCCTGGAAATAAAAACTATTGAAAAAACTATATAACCATGCTTTTTTGCCTTTTTCATTGTGAACAACTATCAAAAGTGACATGCTTTTCTATTATTTATATTATATTTTCAAATTTAAACAACAGAATCGAAATAAGAAGGATGTTTGAGTGCTTTTTCGTCGCACGTAAATTGAAGTTAACAACAGGTGAATTGAACTTTAAAACACGTCAATAGAAATTTTATTCAGTTTTTAAATTTCAATTGAGGTCTTTTAAAATTGAATTGATATTTTTGGCGGAGAGAGAGGACTGAGGTATAATCTCTAGTCTCGAATCTGGCCAAGCTCCGCCACTACCGATGATTGTGCCCTTAAGGAAGTCCACAGAAGTATTTAGGATGTATTGGAAATCAGACTAAATGCAAACGAAAACCCAAAAACACATTAGAACAAATTTGCAAAAACTTTATCCCTTCTCCAGAGCACCATCGGTTCCCACTTTTGTTGTTGCCTGAAAGACAACACAATTCATCCAGGCAATTAAATTGAACGTGGAGCACGACGACTGTTCAACCAATAGCTATACGGGTTTCCAGGAATCATGAAACTTCTTTTTGAAGTCGATATCTCTATTAATAAAGATATAATCGTCTTGAGCTTGAATAAATAAGATAAAATAGTTCGAAAAAAAGGCCGAATAAATAATTATCATCCATAATGTATTTTAAGAACAGCTTATATAATTTCAACTCATTCATTTTCTTTTCAATAGTTAAATGTTGGTGTTTTGTTTGCGCTAGGTGATCTTGGAATTTTGTTAAAAACTGCTGTAGCCGGAGTGTTGCCATTAAAAAAATCAGGAAATTGGTTTATTGGCTTATTGTATAAATTGGGAAATTATTCAAAAAAAAGTTTGAAAATGTACGTTTTCCAGTCAAAATTCGGTTTAAGATCATATTTTCTATTACAAATAATTTTTAACACAATTTTAGTGAAAGTAGTTATCTCAAGAAGAAGTGAAATTAATTAAAACTGTCACAGGTAACATTCGCTTTTATGGAATGAATAATGAAAGTTAAACGAAATGAAAACGGAAGCTGCCAGGTTTCGTACGAAAGTTGATAGATTTCACAGTAGTCAATTCGTAACGTTGTACTTTAGCTTCTCCAGCTTTCGTAAATAAGAAACAACCAAGTTAACTCGTTAAATATTTGGTAACACTATGAAATAAAAACTCTTCTAAGCATTGGAACATAACTAATATAAGAAAATACTATAACCAAGAGGCAGCGCAACACCAAACAAATTTGTTTTTGTACATTTTCTTTATAAAATAAAAACAGCATATTTTGGAAAGAAAAAAGTGTTCAAAATATAATTGCCTATTTAAGGTGTAATAAAGTTCTTAAACCATAAACAGAAAGTTGAATTACATAAAATATCTACTCCGATTCATTCTTTGGGATTAGATGAATCTGAAATATGTTCGCGTTTTCCGGAGAAGCTAAATACGTATTTGGTTTCATTTTCGACAGAAATTGACATCTATTACAGAATTGACATCTATTTGTACTCTTAATAAGGATCTAATCGGCCCTGTTCTGCTTACAGAATCATTTTGAATCAGAATTTTCTTTCAGAATAAAAACTCTACAACTTTTGATGTTCTTAAAATGTTTTTATATTTTTCTTCTGAATTGTTTTAAAGAAACCCAAATATTCTGACACATTCACCCCTACCCTGTACGTCGTCGTCGACAGCTAACGTCGACATCTTGCGTCGCCTTGTTAATTTTAGCACCTCTGAAGTCGTGTCGACAGCAGACGACGAATATTTGGTACCCGCTATGGCGTTTTTACACTCATATTGAGTCGACTAGACTTGTTTTTGGTCGTTACGCTTTTTCTACACGACTTGTAACGCCTTGATGCAAACAGGTGTGTTTTGATTGATTTTTTCGAAAAATGTTTCGAAAATGGTTTTGAAACCTGTAGATAAATGACATATTTAATGAATGGCATGTATCATGGCCCAACATATAAAAATCATAAAACTTACTTGATATCTGTCTGGTAGGTTAAATATATCTGACCTTTGCCTTATAATTTTTCTTTGTATGCGAAGGCATTTTTTCTGTTCTTCATCACTAGAACTTGAACTTAGATCAAGAAAAAAATACATTCTAGCAAACAAATTGAAGAAAATTTTCTTTACACGTTAGGGATTACACTTTTTGGTAGTAAATTATCGATAAGCAGGCGTCACTGTCCGTGACGTCTTACCAAGTACCGATTTTGCATTGATGTGACAACGCCGTCGTTAACAGGTGACCACGACTTTGAGACGTCGACGTCTTGGGCGACGACTTACAGGGTAGGAGTGATTTTCTGTTTGTCTGGATTATGTTTACAGAACATGGCCGAATGATTTAGATCTTTTTCACACATGCAATCAAAAAAATCTTGTTTCACGAATGCTATTACTCAAAAATCGATTTTCGTGCCTGTTATTTTACTTGCAATTTCGAAATGGGAGATTTCGGTTGCTTAAAAGCGTGTACAAAAAGAAACAACATTTTTCTCCTAAAAAAACAAAAATTGATCAATATTTGTTTATTTTTCCAATAAATTTAGTTTGAAGAAAGAAACAAAAAAAAAATAGTTTCCTATTACATCCCATGAAGGGATTGGGGAGAGCTTCCCACTGTCAGAAGCTTACTATTTTTACTAATTATACCGATTCCAAACGGTTGTTTGAGAACCTTTTCCATGGATAATTACTCGATACACGCTGAAAAATAATGGCCCCAGCAACATATTGCAGGAACCATGTACATGTTTGCACGTATTGTTTTCGTGAATTGAAGATATTCTGCTTTTAGTTTCTTTATTGTGACAGACAGCAGTATTTTCAGCAGTTTTCAACAAACAACGCTACATTTGGATCACAATTACATATATCATAACCTATTAATTATTGTGTCCCAAACATGTTATATTGAATAGAAAACACAATTTGTTTGGACACAAGTATTCTATATTTGCGGAAAGCTACAATCACTTTATATTTGTATCCAAACAACAACAAAAAAGACAAATATTTCAGCGTGTAGGGTCGCCGTAGGTGTAAGTTGTATCACATGTGTCAGAAGTTAAAATCAAATTGGCTCTTGAAAAACACTTCTGTAAACCGGATTACAACAAGGAAAGGATGGGGTGTTCTTATATATAATATTCCATAATACACCGGCTGTGAAGGCAACGCTGTTTAAATATTGATTGGGTGACAAAGGTAAAGTTCAAAAATGTTAATGTTATAAATTAATATAATATTTAACCATGCACATAATTACTGTCACTGTATTCATTTACCTTAAGGCCATGTTAGACTATTAGAGAGATCGTTGGATATAATAAAATTTTAATTTCATTAAAGAAGCAAATTAAACTTGAGGAGAATGATTTCCAGAAAAAAATTGACAGATCTGTTAGAGCTCCCTTATTTTTTGATACTCTTCAAAAAATGATGTAATCAGGGTTTGATTTCGATGAAATGAACAAAACCAAAATGACAACTTTTATTTCGTCGCTTTTTTTCAAATGCTTATGAGTCGATTATCGATTGCAACCGAGCCTCAGTTGCGTTGTCAGTTGCTGAAAAGTTATTACATATGGGCATTTCCACAGAAAGTGTCACCCTATGTCGCATCACGTCACCATAGTAAATTGTTTATATTTTAGGACCATGAAGGTCGATTGTTTTCTATTCTTTTACTAGATGCAGAATGTAAGAAGCTCTATATTTAATAACAGATGAGAAAACAACCTAACTAACTGGTCTTAAAATATAAGCAATTAACGAGAGTGACGTGATGTGACAAAAGGTGGACTTTTCTGTGGAAATGTCCATATAGCAACTGGCAGCTGGGCAACTTCAGTTGTTTCATAGTGGCTATATTGGCAACCACGAATTTTATGGTTCCTGCATAGTTTTTAAAACAAAACAAACGAACGATAAGGAGTCAAAAGCTGCGGTTCTAAAGGAAGCTCAAATTTTTTGTTGTTAAATTGTAATATTTATAAAAATTCGTGTATAATATATTATTTATTTAAAATAGAACCTAGTAGTAAAATAAAAAATAAATGGTCTCCCGTTACATCCCACGAGGGGATTAGGGAGAGCTTCTCACAACCAGCGAGCTGTGCGCCTTCTAGTTTTACACTCACTGATTGGGACCTACAGTTTTACACCGGTTCCGAACGGTATTTTGAGAAGCTTTTTCATGGCTAAATACTCGATAGTGTCGCCGTCACTAAGCAAGGTGACGGCCGTCGAAAGAAATTTAAGGTGGTCAGAGTAGGGAATGAACCCGCGTCCTCATGCACAAGAGCCGCGCACACTACCATTGCACCACCGACGGCCACGAACCTAGTAGTAGCGGCAAAATTTCCGGAGCTCGGCCGCAGCTCAAAACTTGATAAAAAAAACCGAAATTAGGGAAAAATATAAGAACACGGAAAATGCTGGAGCAACAGGGTTCAAAAAACGGGTCCAATCAGAAACGGCTAGAAACAGCCAACTGTGGGTACTCGAATGCAAGATATTTTGATCACAAATTTACTGGTAATCCCTTTCTTGTTTATGTATAAATGGCGAACTTCTCCCTTCGGCCCCATGATACATGTGTCCCATCCATACAGGAAACTTCCCTTTCCAGTAAAAAAACCAGTTTTTATTTTGGGTCGTTTTTTAAATAATCCACATCTTACATTTGTTTTTTTCAATTAGATGCACATCTTCCTTCAAAACAACCGACAACGTAGGTCGAGCAACGCCAAGGTTGAAGTCGTTGCCATGATACTTTTGGAAACTTCCCTCCGCAAAAACCCTTAAAGCTGCTCAAACTTTTAAGAGCGGAGATATTGCTGTCGCCCGATGACTTCGTTTGAAGTCATTTTCCAAAGTATCCACTAAATAATCTATTCTTTCTTTTGGAAGACGAAAATATGCCTTGAACCTAAAACAGGGAATTGTTTATTAACAATTATTGTCAGCAATAACATTTACTCAATGTAGCCGGCAATTCTAAAGGATTCGAGTTGTCTCTTAAGTGTCTTCAAATAGATGCCACGTTTTGTACTTTGTTTTCCTCATCAACAAATAAATCCACTGAACTCATTATCTGTGTTATTCAAAAGGTTTTTCTTTTTTTTAAATACAGATGTTTCTCAAACTCCCCAGCGGTGGAAGTCATGACTTGGAAGACCTGAAATCATGACCAAACAGGCCTTTAAAATACGGAAGGCCTTCCCTACACATTACCTCCTCCTTTCTTTTTAACATTGCATGAGATTGGGAGGCAAGGCCTCCTTTGTCCATTGCCTAAAGAAGGCTTTAGAAAGGCATTTACCTTTTTTTTTGGTTAAACAAAAATAAAATTAAAATAATTTATTTTATCACCAACTCATTATCCACTTCTACATATTTATTTTTAAGCATGTATGTATCTATCTTAGAAAGTTTTACCACCCCCAACTTCAAATTGAAAATTTTAACAATACCCTGAAAAATATTAAATAAAAAATATAGTTTTAAAATTTGTATGAAATTTTTCAATTCTATTACGGTTAAAAAGAATCGGAAAAGAAATTTCTCAAAATTGTAAAAATCTTCTTCTTGGTTATATCTGATGAAAAAATGCATGCATTCCGCAGGCCTTATTTTAGGAAAGCATTACAAAAGAACCATTCCGCATGCCTTATTTGTGGAAGGTCTTGCGACTTCCGCCGCTGGGTCACTACATTTATTGTTTGTTTACAATATTTACAGTTGTCGAAGTGTTAAAACTCTGTTATCGACAGCAAAACACTGTTACCTACGGCACCTGGGAAAAGTTGTCATACATAATACCAAGTTTTATCTCAGTGGCGTTGTAAGTTGACAACGCAACTGAAGTTTGGTTGCCATCCATAATCGACCCATTAATCTTTGTTCACAATTTTCTGTTTCTCTATTCTGTTTTTATTTTATAACTGTTTTATTTTGCAGATGATGTTTAATTTTGAGACAGACAGACTATTTTTTTCACCAATAGTGTAAATCGAAAGATTTCTCTCAAATGGAATAGAGTTTCATTCCATTTCTCTCCGCAAATCGTTATATTTGCACTGATAGTCTGACATTGCCTTTACTATTTGGCCGCAGTATGTAATTGGAATTGGTAATTTTTTGTTATTGCCCAGTAGGTAAACTATCTTGGATCATATAAATAACTATAGAAATTATCTAAGCGAAGTCTTTAGTTTGGGAGAAATTGTCCATTCTCCGACACATTGGAACTAGTGGTGAACCAGTTCCCGAATTATTTTACTACGTATTTAAGAAACTAGTGCTACGTGAAGTAGTTCATATTTCAGTTGCTCATCATGAATTAATTCGAACTTTTCCTACTACCACTTATTCCACTGAATTAATATTCCAATTATTTACTTTTTTAAATTTCTAATACAATTTCGGAGTATTGTAGAGAAGGTAAATAACCAACCAACTACCACTGTACATAGTAGATGAAATTTCGCCACAATAGAATTTATCAAAATAAATATATATACATATATATAAAAACAAACTAAACAACACATTTCTATATTATAAGAACAATTATCTTTTCCAAATGCTAGTGATATTTTATATATTTTCCACACCATACAAAAAATGGAAATATTTATATTTGTAATATTTGTGGCCATTTTAAACAAAATTAAAATTAATAATAAAATAAGAGTCATTTGAAGAACATTAAAAGCAAAACATAACATTCCTGATATATTAAACAAATATTTACAAATTCAACAAAACTGAAACGTAATAATATAAAAAAAAACTACTAAATATAAAAAAACATATTTACATTAAAATATTGTCCATTTGTATGAAGACCGTAACAACTCGAACTTGTCGTTGTGTTTAGTAAACCAACTTGAAAGTTACAAGTTATTTTGTAGTACTCAGTTCAAATAAATGGGAAGTTTAGAATTGTGACGTTCTAGTCGCAAATGGACAATACACGGCCCTGTTCTGCATACAGAATCATTTTAAATCAGAATTTTCTTTCAGAATAAAAAGTCTACAATTTTGATGTTCTTAAAACATGAAATATTTTTGTTCTGAATTGTTTATTTTTAAAATCACAAGGCATTTGCATTCTAATTCTAAACTGTAATATTTTAAATTCTGAATTGTTTTACAGAAACCCAAATATTCTGAAATGTTTTATGTTTGTCTCTATTCAGTTTACAGATTAGGGCCGATAGACACTCTTTTCCACACACAATTTTCTTTTTGAACTTTATACAAAAACTTTGTTGATTGGTGCACATATCGCACCCTAACTACAAAAGAGAAATAACCCAAAATTGTAATTTTTTTATTAAAAACAACAACCAAGGACAATTTCAATCCAATGTAAAAACCTGGCATAATTTTCTGTTATGATTAACGTAGCCATATCAGTTGAAATTGAAAATTTATATATTTTGAGTATTACTCTTTTGTGGCTTAACGGCTGTACCCTAGGGTGTCCCAAAAAATTTTCCTTATCGATTTTCATGATTGCTCAAGCTTGATTGGAAAGATTATAGGGTAAAGTATTTTTGAGAATTTTTTCAGATTTTTCGGAAGAGGTTTAGAGGTCGCACACGTCAAAATCGGCTATTTCGCACGTTTTTTTGAATTTTATTTAAAACTCGGCCAATAACCACGATTTTCTTAGTTTGTAAGTCAACATTTTTAGAGCAAAACGTTCAAACTTTTATTGTATATGCATAAACCACCAGTTTTTGCAATGATTTTGCTCAATAAGGTACAACGTATTACATTTTTTCGTACATTTTTGGGAAAATGTTGTAAGTAATGCTTTATAACTTTTAAAATTTCTATCCAAAATTAAAAAACTAATGATGCATTCTAAAAGACGGATAAATTCCAAGCAATTATGTAGAAAAAAAATTTTTATTTGCTGTCACTGTTCAAGAGTTATACCACTTTAAAGCCTTTTACCCATTGTATGAACCTAAAATTATTATAAACTGTTTGCTATTTTTGCATCGGATTTGCTTTAAATTTCTATGAAAATTTAAAATACTAATAATGTACTTTAATAGATGGGTAAATTCCAAGCAATTTTGTAAAAAAAACTTTTGAATTTGCAGTTACTGTTCCAGAGTTATGCCATTTTAAAATTCTTTACCCATTGTATGAAACTAATACATAATACTATAAACTATTTGTCAATTTTTCATCAGATTTGCTTTAAACATTGTATTCATGAAAAAATCTACATGCGCTAAGTAACGACAAAGATTTACACGCAGAAAAAAACTGCCCCAGCAACATATTGCAGGAAACATATATATGTTTGCAACGAATCATATATATGGTTGCTGCAATATGTTGCCGGGGCCATTTTTTGGTACGTGTAATTCTTTGTCGTTACTTAGCGCATGTAGATTTTTTCATTAATACTATGTTTAACAAAAATCCGATGAAAAAAGACAACAGTTTATAATATTATTAGGTTCATACAATGGGTAAAGAGTTTTAAATTGGCATAACTCTGGAACAGTAACTGCAAATTCAAAAGTTTTTTTTTACAAAATTGCTTGGAATTTACCCATCTATTAAAGAACATTATTAGTATTTTAAATTTTCATAGAAATTTAAAGCAAATCCGATGCAAAAATAGCAAACAGATTATAATATTATTAGTTTCATACAATGGGTAAAACGCTTTAAAATGGTATAACTCTGGAACAGTAATCGCAAATTCAAAATTTTTTTTTACAAAATTGCTTGGAATTTATACGTCTTTTAAAGTGCATCATTAGTTATTGAAATTTTCATAGGAATTTTAAAAGCTATAAAGCGTTATTTACAAAATTTACACAAAATTTACGAAAAAATTTAATTTATTGAGAAAAATCATTGCCAAAACTTGTGGTATGTGCATATACAATAAAAGTTTGAACGTTTTGCTTTAAAAATGTTGACTTACAAGCTAAGAAAATCGTGGATATTGACCGAGTTTTAAGTAAAATTCAAGAAAACGCCCGGAATACCCGATTTTGTGGGGGAAATTCGACTTGCGCGACCTCTAAACCACTTCCGAAAAATCTGAAAAAATTCTCAAAAATACTTTACGCAATAAGCTTTCACATAAAGCTTGGGCAAAAAAAATTTTTATTGATGGGACACCCTACTGTACCCAAGCTAAATTTAAATATCACGAAAAATCAGCTTAATGGTCACTGGGTTTAGATTTTTACCGCACTCAAAGTTTGAAACTTAAGCTATCGTACCATCAGAAACTTGTATGTATTCGCAATACATTTTCCTTAATTACTCTATTAGTGACCTTTAATATGTTTTAGCGATACATTTTGTTTAAAATCAGAAATATGTGTGGATTCACTCATATGAAACGGAGTGTATACACATTAATATGCATAATTGAAGAACAAAACAAAAAACGAATATATACCAAAATGTTACTTGAAAAGATGAATTCAAAGTCCTGTTACAAAAAATTTTTAGATCATCAAACTTTATATAAAAAAAAATTAATTAAAAATTTAACACCAAAATCAATCATGATGATGTTACGTAGTAGTCGTCTATATTAATTTTTTGTCTCGAGTTAAAAAAAAAACAATTGCAAATGTCGATCAAATCCAACATAGTAGTATCTAGTGTTGTAAATTATATTCTCATATACATATAGAGCAGTTTTAAAAGAAATACAAATATATATACGATATATATTAAAGTATATTATAATATTTCATATATTTTGTAATAATAGTTTTTTTATTTTATTTTATTTTAGTTTTCAAGTCTGTTTCCATTGTAAAATGTGATTTACAAAATAAATGTAATAAATATTATTCATGATTCAGAATTAATAAATAAAAAGAAAGTAATTTAGCAACAACATTTATTGTATACTATCGGATAAATGATCGATCGATCAATCGAGGATCAGTTGTCTCAATCAATCAATTGCATTCATCTTGTTAGAATTTAAATAGAACAAAAATGAAAAAGTATAATGAGTATGTTAATGCATAAAATAACTAATAAAAGAAATCAATAATAAACAAAGCTATAGAATGTAAAAAACTTAAAAAGAAATCATTACGTTTTTATTTTAAATAAACGTTGAGAGGATTTGCCAATTGGTTTTGTGATCAGCTTTAGATTTACTTCAGTTTTGAAAATGCAAAATGTTACAACTTTTTTTTTAATTTTTTGGTATATCCTGAATTAAGGGCTTAGGAAAAGGATAGATTAGATTAGGTTTAGGACACGTGATAAGAAGAGACAGTCGATGACTGCATTATTAATCACTACTAGAGTGCCCAAAAACCAAGTGAGTGAAGTTATAAACGTTTATAACTAGCAAAGACACCAACCATTTTGCTTATTGTGAATGGTTAGGAAGAAATTAATTTGTAACCTGCTGCGAAAATTTAGCTTTTCCCGGAAAATATTGAAGCAACCACAACAAAATTTGCACATGACATGGGAAAACCCCTGATCTATCCAGAAATGGTGCAACCCAGACGATTCTTTATTCTAGGACATTGTCACAAGGCTGTGAATATTGGAGCGACGGGGGTGGCATCAATCATGGGGATATCATAAGTAGTCATGGAGCCAGGGTATCCAACCCTGTCCCCACTTTTTTCAGATTCGATTTCAGAGTGGGCGTATCCGTAGGGACAAAATTCAGATTTCATATGGAAAATTTTGGAGAGGACGAGTGGGCATATCGGAAAAACGGCGGGGGTGGCATCGATCGTGGGGATAGCATAAGTAGTCCGAGAGCACCTGTATTGAACCCTGTTCCACTTTTTTCAGATTCGATTTCAGAGTGGGCGTATCCGTAGGGAGAAGATTCAGATTTCATGTGGAAAGTTCTGGAGAGGACGAGTGGGCATATCGGAAAAACGGCGGGGGTGGCATCAATCATGGGAATATCATAAGTAGCCTGGGAGCCCCGGTATCCAACCCTGTCCCCACTTTTTTCAATGATCATGAAGAAATATCAGAGTCATCCCTAGATGAAGTCAACAACAATGATTTTGCAGAGTCGATTAGAATAAGAATAATGCAGTCTTTGCATGACAATTAAAAAAATAAATGGTTTCCCATTACATCCCATGAAGGAATTGGGGAGAGCTTTTCACAACCAGTGAGCTGTGCGCTTTATACTCACTGATTGGGACCTACAGTTTTACACCGGTTCCGAACTGTATTTTGAGAAGCTTTTTCATGGCTAAGTACTCGATAGTGTCGCCGTCACTAAGCGAGGTGACCGTCGTCGAAAGAAATTTTAAGGTGGTCGGAGCAGGAATCGAACCCAGGACCTCCTGTACAAGAGGCGGGCACACTAACCATTGCACCACCGACGGCCACACTACCGACGATTTATAATAAAAATAAATAACGGGTCCGCCAAATAACTTTTTATTTTTGAAAATGCTATAAAAAAAAAAAACTGAATATTTTCTCAAATTTCTTTTTTTATTTGAAAGTACAATCCTTCCGTTTAATAATGGAAAATAATTGCATTCAAATGGCTGCCTCGGCTGGCCATGCAGTAGCCTACACGATCGGTTCAATTTTGTTCAATTGTGAGAAATTGTGAGAATGTTCAATTGTTGAAAACGACGGTGAATTGATGTTGATGGCGCTTCACGCACACTTTCTGCCACAGCAGCAATATTCTCGGGTGTACGCACTATTTTTTGCTTTTCACGCTTTGGTTTATCGATGAAGATGCCAGTTTCTTTCACTTTTTTCACAAGATAACGAACATACGGAGCTGACGGTGCTTTTCTTCTTTACCATGATTTTCAAAGTAATGTCGCAATATTTCCCAGCGTTGTTCAGCGGAAGGATAAAACTAATTATCTGTCAAATCAGACATGAGCTAAGTGTTACCATTCACGAAATAAGCACTAGTTGAAAAAAAAATCGTTAGATGGCGGACCCTTTATTTATTCAATGTTCTCTATTTTAATAATTACCAACTCTAGTTGTTTTTTGCTATTTCAATTTTAAGTTGTCGGTATTCATTTTCTGATTTATATTTTTTTCTCTAGTTCAGTGGTAGGCAAAAACGAACTCATACAAACAAACATAGTATGTGCTTGTGTGTGCTCATGCGTAGGCATAGACTGATGCTTCGAATCAAGCATAGTTGTTGTGTACATGTGAGTTACCGATCGTGTGTGTGTGAAAAATACAATTGTTGTCTGCCTCGCGAGGCTATGGGCTGGTTATCACTGCTTCTATCACTTGCTATCACAGGTCATCCATTTTTAACAATGTCTTTTCCATCCTGTTAATCCCCTTGATAATTTGTATACCCTCACCCATAGGGATGGGGGTATATATCATTTAATACCAGGAATCAAGGAACCATATTAGACCCTTAGTATATTTGGACGAAATTCGTTTTAGGACTTTTTAAGACGTTTGAACCATGTCCGTCTGTCTGTCTGGCTGGCTGGTCAACACGATAACTGCCGTAAATCTTTACAGATCACAATGAAATTTTGTCAGTGCCTATTATTTGCCAATATTGAGTTTGGGATTGAAAATGGGCGTTGTGACCACGCCCCTTATGGTACCTCCCATACAAATCGACACATTTAGCACAAAATCATATTTCTTTCAAAGCTTTCTCCTGGTAGATGTGATTAGCTTCAACTCTCCCATCGGTTAATAATCTGTAAATGCCTAGTTAACTGGAGGAAATGGTCGAGATTGTCCGCCCATTCTGGTACCTCCCATACAAAACAGGGTGTTCGACCGGGTTGTCAATCCGATAAATCGCGTGAAACACTTCCGACCTTAATGAAATTAGGTATAAGGCTTCACGTTATCAAACGCCAATCACCAAGTAAAACAAGGGTGATTTTGCCACGCCCATTGTGGTACCTCCCATACAAAAGTTGTTTGGCCGTCTGGTTGTTCGGCACGAGAAGTCCCCCAAAACAGAACCAATCTTTATGAAAGTTTGTACTAGTCAATATTTAGTCAAATAAAACTCTCCTATAGAAAATGAGCTGTTTCGCCACACCCATTCCGGTACCTCCCATATAAAAGTTGGGCGGATGACCGGTTGATCCACACGATAATTCTCATAAACAGCAACCGATCTTAATAAAATTCGGTACTAGGCAATATTTTGCTAAAATATACTGTGTAACTAATAATTGCCTATTGTGCCACGCCCAGTTTCGTACCTCCCATACAAAAGTTGGGCGTATTTCCGGTTTGCTGACTCGATAACTACAATAAATCATAACCGACCTTAATAAAATTTGGCACTGATCAAAATGTTGGCAACAACTTGCCAAGCCCATTTTTGTACCTCGCATATAAATATTAGGAGGGAAACTAAATAGTTTGGGTATTCAATAATATTTACCGCAATGTTAATCGCCTGTTGAATATGGTCTCTTATGAGTGTGGGCGTTTTTATTTAACAGAACTCCCACGCAATGGATGACTTAGGGTGAGGGTATGATTAAGTCGGTTCACCCGACTGAAACTTATGTACTGGTATCTTGATTAATGGCTTTTATTAATTAGAAAAAAAAGTGTGCAAATTTTTATTAAGATTGGTTAATATCTAGAGGTCGCACCAGGGCTTCAAAATTTTATACATTTGACATATGGAGTTTACAATGCGAATTAAGGTAATGTTTGGATTCCTTCTGACTGATGACGTAATATCGCTGATTGCACTTTCATTTTACAACCTGTGGATAAAAACTAGTATAAGAACTAGCAAAAGCTATAATTTGCAATTTAATGAATCCATACCTCTTGAAACCCTCGGTCAAAGTAGACTTCTTGGCATCAGGAAATTTTTATCTGTGATCTTCAACAACTTGAAGAAGAAGCTGCTTCTGTTCCTCATCCGTTGTAATGATGTTGTTGAATTCTTGTATAAGAGCACAGCCTCGCTCTCCGACATCATTGACAACCTATAGGAAATAGTAATTTTGTTGCATAATTAATATTTAAAAAATGAAGTTAAAAAATATATGGGAGAAAATAAGTCTCACCATTAATTCAGCTGCAATAGTAACTGCATTTTGGTATTCTGCATCTTGCTTCCAGGAGGATGAGGGTGTCTGAATCCAATTCGTTGCAATTCCAAGAGCATCAAACAGTTTGGTAGTATTTTTGGTAACCAATTGATCCAAGGTCAGGAGACTTAACTCATCATCTTTCTTTTTGCTTAGATCAAGTCAAGGGTTAGGTTGACTGTCTCGAGCAAGAGCCAAAACCATTGAGTCTTTTGTTGCATCATCATCATCTTGCTATCAAAAAAGGCTAGTCCTATCAATATCTCTGACAGATACCAAAGATGACCTTTGAAACTCTTCAAGGCAACTTCTGATATTCTTGTAAAAATCGGTTCTGCTTTGAGTCGAATGAGATTTTTAATTAAATTCAGATCACGTCTTGGAGCATCAATAGATATCGGAGCCATTATCCAGTTAGGCAGGTAAATTCTTATTGCAAAGACGCAGAATTGGGCAAGCCCCGTCAACTCTTTCGGAGTTAGTTTGAACTTTGACCGGAAAATAAATATTTTCATGCTGTAAATGACTTTTGCCATCCATCTTGCCCTATGAAGAGCTCCTGGAGCCATAATCCTTGCTCCTCGTTCAGATTCACTGCCTAGAAAGATCAAACTCAATTCCAGGATCTCTCGATAGTCAACTCTTGGGTGCTTGGTTTGAATGTCTGGGCCACTCGATGGACCCATGATTAAATCCCAAACAGCTGCAACAATAAGCTCAAAAATGTGGTGCCTGCAACCCAGTCCAATTAATTTTCTTGAGAGCTTCTGCTGCAATAAAACCGTACCGCCTTTGTAAACTCCAGTATTGCTCGCTGTAGTATCAAAGCACATGAAGCTTATTTGATTTTCAAGGTTCCATTCTTTTAAAAGTTGAAATATGGCCTCAGCTTGAGCTTCTCCTGTTGAGCTAACCATTTTGGGAACTCCAAGGAGTTTAGTATTTCCAGAGCCCGAGACTGCCAATCGATCTTCTGGTGCTTTGTGAGAGAGAGCTGGCAAAAGTTTACTATCCCAATGAACTACTAATTTGTAACCTGGTTTAAATTGCTCCTTAAGTTCTTCTCCAGCTGTGGCCCGATTCTCCATACGAGCACGTCGAAGACTGTCTCAGCTTAATGTTAGCTCTCCAATGTCATGGCCCAGAGCATGAGCCGTTGCTGCAATAACTTGTGTCGCTTTACGATTGCTTAGTTGAGTTCGATCCAAAGTAGAGACCAAAGTAGAACTGAAAATCCCACATCCTCTTCCTCTTCCTCTTGGTTCCTTTGGTTCTTCCAAATTTCGTTTTAAATAATTCGGTGGTTGGAAATCATCATCAACTCCGGCAGAGCTAGAGCTTCCGGTTAGCTCAACGGTTTCATCAAATTTTGCTTGTTTGGTGGATCTCGTTCGACGTTGCTCTTCTGCTTCTGCTCCTTCTTCTTTTCTATCCTCTTGGTTTGCTAGGACCTTATCAACTCCACTCATGTAACCCCATCTTCCTGTATTTATATTATTTTATACCAAATTAGCAGTATATCAATGAAAATTCGTGATTAAAATTAGTATTCCTGTCTAGAGTGACTGTTGTCGGAGTGGCTTTTACCTTTTTCTCTCTGCGCCAATAGGAAATCCCTATCTTCGCTGATTTTGATCATTTCCATGGCGTCGGCGTGAGCGATGTCAAACATATCGTTAAGTTTATCTTGGAAATCCTTTTCCTTTTCTTCTTGGGCTGGAGTTCGCTGATTTTTTCGTTTTTTCAGGTTTGACCATTTTTTATGCACAGATTTCAATTTAGCAATAGGAATATGGGCTTTCCCCCAAATATCAAGGATCTCATTAATAGTAATATTGGCACTTTCCTTAATTGATTTTTTCTCTTGTAAATGAATGTAGAAGAATCTCTGCAATGCTTGACCAATTGAAGGGAGCTTAGATGTTGGTATAACAGTAAATTAGAAAATAGTTAAATTGAAACAATATGAGGAGAGGTTGTGCTTAAGACAAAGCCCTAAGGATATTGGAGCACTAGAAACGCAAGATAATGTGATAGCATCATAGGAAACTCCTGCTGCTACTTTACATACATGAGATTATGATTCCTTTTTTATTCTAAATATAGATATTTACCCTCGGCTCCTGGAAATAGGACTCATAAAGACTATTAGGAGGTTCCAATTCATATATAAATACTAAATGCTCATAAAGACTATGGCTTCCCATATAGCTTGCATGCTAAAATTTTAAGCCCTGGTGCGACCTCTAGATGTTAATCAATTTTAATAAAAATTCACCCAATTTTTTTTCCAATTATATGGATCACTTTTCCAGACCTTAACTTAACTAATGTACGTGTTTGCAAGCACTGTTTCCATGAATTGAAAATCAGCTGCTTTTTTGTTTATTTGTTGTCTCTCTCGTATTTGTTTTCAGCGGGTTTCGACAAAAAATCCACATTTGGGTGTCAAAAATATATAATTATTATAACCTATTAATCATTGTGTCTCAAATGTGTTATATTGAACACATTATATTTCGGCACAAGCATAGTATATTTGCGACAAGATACAAACACGTTAATTGACACCCATGCAATTTTGCATTCAGCGTGTGGAAAGGCATTTTCGATTTGCTTTTCGTGGGTCTTTCCAGGATTTGGCGTAGCGCGAATATTTGTTCAGTCGTGGACTTGCCTGGTCTAAAACCACACTGATAAGGTCCAATCAAGTTTTCAATAATTCGCTTTAGTCTTTCACATAATACGCTCGACAAGAGCTTATACGCGATGAATAAAAGACAGATACCGCGATAGTTGGAACTGACACACGGATCACCCTTTTTGAATGCAGGACATAATACAGTGAGACTCCAAACGTCAGGCATAGATTCCCCCAACTATATACCGCATATAAGTTGATGCATCTGTCTTAAAAAGTTCATCGGGTAGCCCATCCGCACCAGTGGCTTTATTATTCTTAAGGCGGGAGATCGCCGTTCTAATCTCGCCTTGGCGGGGGCGACTACAATCTGCACTATCTTCCACTATCATTACCTCCTGATCTTCAGTGGAAGAATCTGAGTGGAGTAGTGCTGAAAAGTGGTGTCTCCACATTTTGAGCACACACTGCTTATCAGTCACCAGTTCCGATTCTCGTCCTTGCAGGAGGGCAACCCATTATTACGCCCGTTATTCAATCTTTTTACCCTCTGGAAAAACTTTCGGGATTCACCATTCATCCTGCACATTTCGGTTTTTTCACTCTCTCTCTGCTCCCACTGCCATTTTTTCCGCCTAAATAGTTGGGTTTCCTCCCTTCCTAGCCTCTTGTACCGCTCACTCGCAGTACGCGTTGTAACTGACTTTTTCGTTGGTCGTACCATGGCTTATCCTTCTGAGGTTTCCTCCCTTCCTAGCCTCTTGTACCGCTCACTCGCAGTACGCGTTGTAACTGACTTTTTCGTTGGTCGTACCATGGCTTATCCTTCTGAGGTTTTTGATAGCCAAATGCAGTACTTGCAGCTGTTTCCAAAGAATGGGAGATGTGCTTCCACTGCGAATCTGGGTCTTCGGGAGGATGGTATTCTGCTCTAGCAGGAGAGAGAGCTTCTGTCGATAGGACATTGATATCTCCGGTATTTGTAGCTTTCCAATATCCAGCTTTTCCTGAGTTTGGCTTCGTACGTTTTTCGCCCTGCTCAGTCTTGTGCGAACTTTCGCAGCCACATCCATTACACTAGAAGAGTGCCTGCCATCTATTACCAAGTGATCAATCTGGTTCTTCGTCCGTTGATCAGGAGGTATCCAGGTCGCCTTATGAATGTCCTTATGCTGGAATCGTGTGCTACTAACTACCATGTACTTTGCAGCGGCGAAGTATATCAGTCTTATTCCATTATCGGAGGTGGTATCATGTAGACTGTGATTACCGATGGTTGGTCGAAAGACACTTTCCTTTCCTAATTTGACATTAAACTCGCCTAGAATAATCTTAATATCGTGACGCTCATAACATTTTTCTTTCACCTCATCATCTTTATCCTCTGTCGGTGCGTGCACACAAATTAACGAGATGTTGAAATATTTCGCTTTGATGCGAATTGTGGCTATGCGGTCACTCACTGGGTTGAACCTTGAAACTAGGTGTCGCAGTCTCTTGTCTACTATAAATCCGCACCCAAATTCGTGCTTACACTCATGGCAGCTGTAGCAAATATCGCAGTTTTTCTTTCTGGTGCAACCATATCCAGTCCATTACATTTCCTGGAAGCTTTATATTTTCCGAGGACATTTGCCAATTGGAAAGTGGCACCAGTCCTGTTTAGCGTTCGCACATTCCAGGTACATATCCTTAAATCGTGGTGCTTATAACGTTTGAGAGGGTCGTCAACAGTTGGTGGGTTTCTTTGTTCATTATTTTCTTTGTATATTTTCATTGCCAATATAACGGTGGCGGGAGGGAAACCTAGCCCACCGTGGTTTGCATTTTACCTACTGCGAGGATGATTATGTTTCAGCCGCCCACTATGGGTCAAACGCTGACCAGAATGCAGTGTGTCGAACTGGATTTTGGTTTCTTCAATTTTGATCCGCCGTTGGCCAGGGTTGTTGACTCATCCGCCTTCAAAGGACAGAAGAATATGCCCACTACTTCGAAGAGCTTCAGTGACAGTGTCACCTAATAATCCTGAGACGTATCAGTGATCGCATTACCACTCAGGTTGCTCACTCGTTTCGCCTTCTCACTTTAGCTAGCTAACGGAGGACATACTGCTGCTTGGACTGCCCAATGAAGGAATCATTTCTGGCCACTTCCAAGTAAATGGCTATCAGCAACTTTCCACCTACAAGGACAGTCCCATGTCCATGCAATGATACATAGAGAAATACTAAAGTGAAACCATGTGTGTTTCAGTTCCACCAAATTCCCGTTGAAAGTCACTGTGCTAAAGACATTTTTGATACGGTTTATTATGCCATTCGGACGTAATACAAATAAAAATTAAAGAAAATTATTGTGTCCTTCAAATCAGAACTAATTAATTGCATGTAGATTTATTTTAAAAGTCACAAGTGCAAACAAAGTCTAATTTAAAGTCAGTTTTTTCAATTCGCCTATCGCTTATTCTCTCTGAAATTCTATCCTGTATCAAAGATGCAGCTGCCAGGTTGATCAGCTGTGTCATCGAAACACCCTGGATGTAATACAAGTAAAAATTAATGAAGATTGTTGTGTTCTTCAAATCAAAACTAATTCATTTCATATAAAGTTATTTTAAAAGCCATAAGTGCCGATAGAATCAAATTTAAAGTCAGTTTTTTTCAAGTCGCCTATCGTACACTCTCTTTCACATTCTGTTCCGTATCAAATTTGCAATACTATCGACCTGCTGTGTCATCGAAACCCCATGCAATGATAGCTTTGTAATAAATAATACATATTGGAGACTCTTTGAGTGGCACACTGGATGACAAAAGTCTCTGAGTAGCACAGTTGGTGACAAATTTGGCGACAATCCAAGTATTGCTATACCTAGCCAAGGTGGTGTAGGCAAACGTAAGTTCGGTCTTAGTGTAATGCAGTGTAGTGCCTGTTAACAATATTTAGAAAGAAGCTGCATTCAATACGTTATACTTAATATCAAAAACATTACCGCTCTAGAGCGCAGAGCGATCACGGAAGTAATAATACTAAAAAAAATATGTGTTTTGTTAATTAACTACATGTTTATGTACATACATATGTATATGATTAATAGTGTTAAGTCAATATTAAGTAATGTAAATTTATACAAGAATTTTTATTACAACTACACTCGGTTTGATAACAATTTTAATAAAAAAAATATTAATTCCACTGACAACAATAAGGAGTCGTGTGGGCGGTATTCTAAGTGATGTCTAAATAGTAAAAATGCTAATTGTTCCATGGTTAGATCAGCGTAATGTTAGGTGAGATACTCAAACTCTTGCATTTGAGAAAACATTCCCATACCTCAATTGATATCGAGTAATCTAAAGTGTCAAGCGAGGGGATCAATTCAACGCAATGAATGGCAACTGCAAGTCTTTAGGTTGAAGTGTAGTAAGGTATACAAATGTGTATCTACATACATATATATTTATCAAAACTTGACGTATTATCTAGTAAAGAGCTGCTAATTGATATTGAAATGTTGGAAAGAAACAGGGTGTCTATAACTGTGGAAAGATTAGGCAAGTGAAAACTTGAAGAAACGATACGCTACAGAATGTCCTTGAAATTTAACTAATCAGACCAACAGTTGAGATATAAATCCAATTCTTAAAGACATAATGTACAAATTGTGGCAGTAGGTGGTTCAATGGATAGCGTACGAAATACATAAGAACGCTGGTGTCAGAACCGCTCTGATTATCGCTAATTAGTTTCGGCGGCAGTACTCTCCCTTTAGCAATGTTATCGAGTACCAGACCATAAAAACTTTTTAAAAAATAATCACTGTAAAAATGTATGATACCAGACAACCATTTAGTTTACTTCAATAAGCTCAACATTGCTTCAATGCCAAGATGAAATAAATACCCCACGTCCACAAATAAGAAGTTCCCCCAAATATCCCTGTGCTCTGGCACCCGTATATGGTGAGTATTGAACTGCCGGCCCATCGCGTTAAAAGATCTGCGCCAGCACTGGGCTGATGTTGAGCTCAGAAAGACTGAGACCAGTTTAGATGCCTGGTTGTCATTAGTACTTTTCACACCGCCAAACATTGAGGCTGATTAACAGTATAACGATCAGGTAGTATAAACGAGGCAACTAGTTCCATAGAATATAAAAAAAAATGGTTCCCATTACATCCCTAGAAGCAATCGGGGAGAGTTTCACACAACCAGTGAGCTGTGCGCTTTCTAGTTTCATACTCTCTGATTGGGACCTACACTTTTACACCGGTTCCGAACGGTATTTTTGGGAAGCCTTCTCATGGCTAAATACTCGATAGTGTCGCCGTCACTATGCGAGGTGACCGGCGTCGAAAGAAATTTTAAGATAGTCAGAGCAGGGATCGAACCCAGGATCTCAAGTACAAGAGGCGCACACACTACCCATTGCACCACCGACGGCCACGTAGTGTATACCCTCCCTGAAAATGCAGTTTCGAATCTTCGGTGCACATTGAAGAAATTGGCGAGAATATGGACAGGAAGTCTCCTATGCGTCGACGTACCGGCCTGTCTCTCGAATACATTGCTGCTGTAAACGAGAGTGCCATCGAAAATCCGGAAACACCAATCCTGCATCGTTCCCAACAACTTCAAATTTCGCGAGGCACCAAGCATAGAATTTAAACGAAAGAACTCCTTCTTCACCCGTACAAGATTCAGCTCACTCAGGAGCTTATAGCAGCATACCATGCACAGCGCCGGCAAGTCTTTCAATGAGTTACGGATAGAGTGTTCAAAATCCCGACATTTTTGAATAAACTGTTTTCTGTTATATGAAAAATCACTTTTTCGGAAAACCGGTTTTCGGTTTCACAGAATTGAAAAACCCGGTAAATTTTTGGATTTTCGTTTTGCGTGGAGAACAATATGTTTAAATTTTTATAAAAAGAGTCGTTAGTATTCAGAAAATATAACAGCATTATTCAGGTTTTAATATAAAGGGTCCGCCTAATAACTTTTTTTTTTGAAAATGCTATAAAAAAAAAACTACTGAATATTTTCTCAAATTTCTTTTTTTATTTGAAAGTACAATCCTTCCGGTTAATAATGGAAAATAATTTCATTCAAATGGCTGCCTCGGATGGCCATGCAGTAGCCTACACAATCGGTCCAATTTTTAAGCACATTATCAATTGTGTGCAGCTGTATTTCACCAATGGCTTCACGAATATTGTCCTTTAAAGCGTCAATTGTCTCTGGCTTGTCGGCGTAACACTTATCTTTGAGGGCACCCCACAAATAATAGTCCAACGGTGTCAAATCGCAGCTCCGAGGTGACCAAACGACATCAGCTCTGCGGCTGATAATGCGATCTTCAAAAAGTCTATACTATATTCGTCTATGATGTAAGTAGTTGAGCATGCCAATATATTATTTGGTAGAACCATAGATATATAAAAACCATAGATAGTGAAAGAAAAGTGGTGGATTTGAAAGTTAAGGGAAATTTTCCAGATGGCGCTGCAATGATGGATATGACCAAATTTCCCTGGAAACAAAAACTATTGAAAAAACTATAAAATCATACTTTTTTGCCTTTTGTATTGTCAACAAATATCAAAAGCGATATTTTTTCCTATTATTTATATTCAATTTTAAAATTTAAACAACATAATCGAAATAAAGATTATGTTTGAGTACTTTGTCGTCGCATCCGAGTGAAAAATGGTCGTACGGAAACAGCATATGCCCTCTGGTGAAAATGGTGATTAAGCAAATGAGTCATCTATGGTTTTTGTTTATCTATGGTAGAACCGAATTGGTTTTTACCATAGAGTAAATCTTAGTAGAGAAAACATTTGGCTCATCTGACGTTCCTTTCACACTCTTCGTGATGCGGTCGGTGTGATAGAGAGATGTTCGATGAAAAGTGACATACACCAGGTGGAATTACAATAACTTCTTGCTTTAAATTTTCATGTCGTTTTTGGTGAAAAACTGTGAAATTTAAATGTGTTTAAACTTTTTTATTGACAGTTATTGTTAGCAGACATTTGTGTTGTATTTAACACAATAATTTTAACACACAAAACGAAATGCCGTTGTTGTTATTTTGTTCGTTGTTTTGAACCATTGCCTCTATCTGGTATTAGTAAAGCAATTCTTTTCAACATCGAACGTAAATATCACACCAGGCCAAATGTCATAAATTTGGTGGGAGAACTATTAGATCTACCATAAGTATTAATCTATGGTTTTCACATTTTTCGTTGATCCAACAAATATAATATTCACCACTACCGGATAATTTGATTGCTAGAACTAAAACTCGATTGACAGATCACATTTATTTCTTGTTAAACTAAATATTTCAGTTCTTACAACCAAATCTGAATTACAAATCAATTGATATGCACAACATTTGGTGATACGGAACACAATTATTGGCAATCACAACTAAATAATGTGATAGTCCAAGGTATCGCCAAATTTTAGTTGGCTGTAAATATAGTTGTGGCAACGAATGCAGGAAGATCACAAGTGTAGGAAGATCACAAGTTTGCATCTTTACGTATTTTTCGCTCAGTGTAAATATATAGGCTTAATGCGAACCCTGTATCAGAAACAATGACTTAATATACATTTGTTACATTACAGGTCGACTTTTTTCTCTCTCTCTCTCTTGCGATTAGCATTATAGTGAAGGTGTTAAATCTTTGCATTTGTTTACATACTATGCTATGGCTAAGACAATAAACTGTGAACACATTCAGTCACTTGCAATTTTCCTATGAGTCAAGCACTGCTGCTGCATGTAGTTCCCCAGTTATAAAATTTCAAAAATGTTGAAAGCTACTAAGGAGCAGACAAGTTCTTTGTTGCCACTGATAAATATTTCGGATTGTAGTATCAGTGGTATTCCATATGACGATGACACTTCCGACACAGAATCATTATGTTTTAGCCGAAAACTTCCATTGGGAAATCATTCAAATTTGGATCTCTCGTTAATTGTGCGTTTGGATGAAACGGATAAGCCACAATCAGATTTGAATATATCACAGAAGGATAATGAGGATTTTAGTTACTACATCCCCGGTTTTGTAGTAAAGGTTGGCAATGTTGGAAATACATTCAGAAGAAATTCTATATCGTTGCCGTCTGGCTTAAATCGTCGTCAAAAGGAAGCTTTAAGATTTCAAAGTCATGTCGCAGAGAGTTCAAAATATGGACATCAAGAAAAGGTAAGTAGAGAAAAAAATTGTTTATTTTTCAAAAACAATGAGATACAACAAAAACAGTTAAAAATTACATAACATGAGGATTTTGGTGAGAGCTTTTCGACATCAATGGAATATGCGCTTTCAATTCTTAAATTCAATGATCGTAAAATGTTTGCACATTGACGAGTATTACACGCAAAGAAACAAAACGTTTATTGCTCGGTTGCCACAACAATACTGTGATTGATTTGTATTAATTTATTAATCGCAACCGTTCATGTAGTTCTGACAAATAAACTCATATATCGCAAATGTGTATCATGTTGTTGCAAACGAGTTCTCGTTTGCCTTAAACGCGTACAAAATTAAATTTGCCGCAAGTTAAAAACCGTTTGCGATACCTGAAATTGGTAATTTTTCTATGAGAGCACAGATTACCAAGAACGTAAATTTCGCTCCTTCTCTCATTCTGTCGACTGTATACACAGTCGTATCCACTCGTTTGGCATACACACTCACGCATACACATTATAGTGATAACACACTCTAATGCTTCTACCTTGTCGGTATATCTTGGATGGACAAATGAGGCGTTGGTAGTTTGCCATAGAGAAATACTTAAGAGTTTCCATTACTATCTTCGTTGCCTCTTCATGACGACGAGGTAGTAGGCCATTTCATGGAGTTTTTTTTTTGCTGCGGTATTTTACCAATTTTACATGTTCGTTGGACATAAAACGGACAGAAATCAAAGGGAATGTTTTTTCGTTCAATACAAACAACATAAAACATTATTCAGCTGTCATTACCATCAATAAACACTATTTACAATTAGTTTCTGCCTTCTTTGCTCTCTCATTCTCTATCATCGGCCTAGTACCTTTTCGATCAGCTGTGCCATAGATACCTGAACATGGTGGGTATTTGTATAGTTATATACAATAACACTATCAAAAAGCTGCTGGTGTATTGCAATATTCAATGAAGAGAGTAAGAGAGAGAGTAGAGAAGTACTAGGGTTTCACTCGTTTTGTTTGTTGGCAGAAAGAGAAATTTTGACTGTCTACTTGTACATCGTTTTTGAGATACCCCCTGAGTTTGCTGAGCTTTTAGTTGTTATTTAAATGCAATGCGAGACAGACGTGTATGTAGACAGTAAAAAAAATAGACAAAAATTCCAACTTTTTTTAAATCACTTTATTGGTAAAACCAAAGTCATAAAAGTTGGAAATTTAACTCGTTTACTTCAAACGTTTTTCAGTTCTCGCAAACGTTTTTTTAGTTAGGATCAACTACAACTCGGTTGCTGTAACCGAGGGAACAGTTGGCGGAACCGTTTTTCGTTTCTCGCAAACGTTTTTTGCAGCTTATGTTTTTCATAACTCGTTTGCTGGAAACATTTTTCGGTTTTCCCAAACGAAATGACAACAGAAGTTCGTTTCTCCCAACTACAGTCCCCAAACGAACTTCAGTTATCTGAGATTTCGGTTGGGAGCAACGAGTTTTTTGTTTGCGTGTAGCCATATACCATTTTTACCCGATTAGACCGGAAAGAAAATTTTTAGATTTGTTGACAATAAAACCTTAATAAATTCTTAATAAACCGACAGGCAACAAATCTACTTATGTATATACCACACCCTCAATATCTTTCTTAGAAGTTTGAATAATCAAAAAATCTAGGATCAAAGAGTCTCGTTTTATAACGAAAAAAATGTAGATCTATTATTAAATTTTGAACACACAATTCATGTGTTAATCAAGACATAACGACAAATAGCTACAGAATATTTGTTTAACAGACAGTTGTCATTCACACTCCAAGTGGCTACATGTCCGTATCGAACGACTTCGTATCACACAAACCCAAACAAGTGTTAACAAAAAATGCCAAAACGATAATGAATCCAGCAAATGTTGACAGCAGCTACCGGCGATACATACGAGTATAAACATTTTATTATGTATTACCTGATTTTGATAACGCTTAATATATTTGATTTAGCTTCAGTCTATAAGTAAATATAATCGTCGTATGATACCGAGCGACTAAATGAATCCCTTCCCATACTCGATTGATTGATTTATTAATTTACTACGTCCCAATATTGACACAAAACTCGATCAATGATCGATGGGGTTTGTAGGTAAAAAGATTGATTGTTTAGTGTAATTTTTTTTGTTTTTTTTTTATGGATGAACAAAATAATATTTATTATCAATGTCATAAAATAAAGTTTACAATTTTTAATATTTTTAAGTATGCATTATCTTTTTTTTAATAAATTGGAAGTGATGTCAATCTTGTTAGTAAATGGAGGGGTTTCAATATTTTTAAATTATGTAAAGTCAAGGGAAATTGTATAAAATCTACGTGGGATGGTTTCGTGAGGTCTACGTGTAGAAGGGTGTACTGAAAACCGGGTTTTCTGGAATTTCCAGTGGTTGGTGGGGGCGCTCAGAAATTGCGTATTGAAGAGCTGATTACGGGAACGTAAACTTCTTTTATACGAGCGTACTTATAGTGGCCGTCGGTGGAGCAATGGTAATGTGCTCGTCACTGGTGTATGAGAACGTGGATTCGATTCCTATTCTGACCACCTTAAATTTTTTTCGACGGCGAGCATCTCGCTTATTGACGGCAAAACTGTCGAGTATTAAGGCACTCAAACTACCGTTGGGAACCGGTGTACAACTGTAGGTCCCAATCAGTGATTGTAAAACTAGAAAGCGCACAGCTCACTGGTTGTGAGAAGCTCTTCCCAATCCCTTCATAGAATGTAATGGGAAACCACTTTTGGAACGAAGCTCCTTACCGTACGTTGCGAGATGGGAGCTAAATGAAAACAATTAAACAACTTTTTGTTAACACTCTTGTGCTACAACCCAGTATTATCAACTATATTGGGTACTTACTCGGCGCCAAATCTGGCGCAAAACTGGGAGACACGGGTCTTTTTTTTGGTCTTTTATCACATGGTGGTGTCCGTATGTGGCTATATTTTTTTCGTGTTGCACTGTGTTATTAAGCGTGTTTTTTATTTCCCGCTTAACTAATTTTTCGACGACTTTGTATGGAGAACCGCTTAATATCGCTTAGCTGTTCATACAAATTGGTCGAACAATTTGTTTTGCAGTGAAATGGGTAGCTATCGTTTACCCATTACCCATAGGAATTGGGGGTAGCTTCTCACTACCAATGAGCTATGCACCACTTTCTAGTTTTTATACTCGCTGATTGGAACCTACAGTTTTTACACCGATTCCGAACGGTATTTTGAGAAGCTTTTTCATGGCTAAATACTCGATCGTGTCGCCGTCACTATGCGAGGTGACCGCAGCCGAAAGAAATTTTAAGGTGTTCAGACCAGGGATCGAACCTCGTATCTGACGCACAAGAGGCACGCACTCTAACCATTGCACCACCGACAGCTACACTCATTACCCTAGAGTATGACGAAAATAATGGGTAGCTACTAGGGATGCTAAACGGAATTGATTTTAAAAAATTCCGGGATTCGGGATTTTCGAAATCCCCAAATCCCGGGATTTTTCGGGATTCTATTTTTAAATTTTTTTTGGGAATTGGTCTATTTTACGGCTTACACTCCAAAAATCAACCACAAGAGGGGTAGAATACGTTATTCTAAGCAAGAAAGTAAAATAACGAAATCGGGGCAAATGCATAGTTTCGGAGTTATGGGCCCCGAAATTTCGGATATGTGAAAGGGTTATGGCGTTAACGTACTCCCGTACAATTCGGGAATGTAGCACTTTTTGATAAGTCGCTTGGTTATCGGATGTTGACATTTAGAAAAATTATCGACTTTTTTACTTTTCTCAAACAAAAAAAAATATTTTATAAACATCGCTCGACTTTTCAAATATTTTTTCTCAATCAAAAACAAAAATTATTTTAAAAAAATTTTTAAATTTTTGTTTGAGAAACTTCAACATCCGATAACTCGATAACCAAGCGACTTACCGAAAAATGCTACATTATTTTTTGAGTTTGTTATGACTTGTTTTATACCAAAAAGTGATATCAATGGTTTTACACGGTACGTTAGTGGAAAAAGTATTCGAAATGTTGGGGTCCATAACTCCAAAACTATGCATTTGCCCCGATTTTGTTATTTAACTTTCGTTGTTTAAAATAATATGTTCTACCCGGCGCAATCAAATTTTGTAATTTGTGGAGAGTACGCCGTATAATAAACATATATATGCGAAAATTAATTTACGTTAAGATGTGTTATTAAACCTTTTCTAGAGCCGCCATTGGTTTTTAAACCCTTTTTGCACAATTTGAATTTTGCTTGAGGTGCACCTTTCGACTCTTCCAAAAAATAACACCACACTGAACTTTTGTCATTGTTTATAGTTTTATGTTTTTCAAAATTAATAATAATCCGAAAAATCCCGGATTATCCCTAGTAGCTACCCACAGCGATGGGGAATTACCCATCACGATTTACCATTACACGCAGGGAATGGGTAGGCGGCCTTTACACATTACCCACGGCAATGGGTTACCCAGGGAAACCCATTCTCATTCTTGATAGAAAGTATAAAAAGTATAACACATATGGGGGCTTTAGCGAGTTTTTAATCGTATTCGCAAAAGTTTTAGTTTTACGCGATCGCTGCATTAAAGTCATCAACTATATTGGGTACTTTTGGTTTGGTTTGGTTTAATGGAAAGTTTTCTAGGTGGAGCCTGTTTATTACATACTGCAGTTTTGAACCCAATAAAAAGTAAATTTAGAAAAGCCAAAGTGCAAGACTGGTAAATCCAAGCATGGAATTACATTTGGCAGCACACGTTCTCTTATGGCCAGTTTTTCAGTCAATGGTGATCTTCGTGTCTCAGTTAAATTGTGGTTAAACATCGAATTTTGTTTTTCAGTCAATGGTTATTAATGATTTAACCACCAAATGTTGGTTGGTTAACTTGTAGTCAGACCCATATGATTTTGACAATCACATTACTGACTGTCAAAATGAGAAATGTAAGATTGCATAAAATACATGTTTCTGTTTTGAGTATTACGTATTTGTGAAAACATTAATTTTTACACATTTTTGAGAAAATGACTTCGATTTTATGCATTTACTTCTTATTTTACATAATTCCATTTGGTTGCTCTTCTTTGTTGTTTTGGTATTTAGACCAATACATATGTTTTGTCCAATTAGAATATAAGGGTTGCCATAATCGTTAACAATATGACGGCTTACTTTAACTTGCCACTGAAAAACAAAATGCAAAGTTAACTTCTAATGCAAAGTTAACTTCTAATTATTTTTCAATTACGATTAAGTAATCCGATAGTTAACTACCCACTTAAAAACTGGCCGTTATACTCATACTTTTGGTTTGGTTTGTGTCTAAACTAACATATGGGGAGACATTTCTTGTTTAATGGGAAGTTTTCTTGGTGGAGCCTGTTTATTACCGAATAAATTTAATCGATGCGGATTATCCCGCGTGCATCCTAAAAAACTCTTGTCATCACCTTATTGGCCGACAAACTTAGCTTGGCCTTCTTCGGTGCCGGCTCACCCGGAGAAACCCTTTGTTTAGACTGCTGCTTGGTATCCGGAGTGTTGTAATGGATCCATGTTTCATCCACAGTTACAAAACGACCCAAAAACTCCTTCGAATTGTGGTTAAAGAACTCCAAACAATCCTTTGAAGTTATCACACGATTACGTTTATGGTCAATTGAGAGCAAACGCGGCACCCATCTTGCAGACAGCTTCTTAAACCCAACTGATCATTTGAAATCGAAACCACACTGCCATATGAAATGCCTATGGCATCAACAATCTCACGCACTTTTACTCTTCGATCGGCCAATACCATATCGTGGATTTTTTCGAAATTTTCGGGTGTATTGACCTCAATTGGCCGTCCAGAACGTTTAGCGTCATTTGTACTTGTGGGACTACAACGAAAGTCAGTAAACCACTTTTTTACCATTGAAATCGATGGTGCAGAGTCCCCATAGTATTTATCAAGGTTTTCCTTGGTTTGATTGACGGTTTCTTTTCGCAAAAAATAATGCTGAGCACTCGAAATTCACTTTTTTCCATTAAAAAAAAAATGCACGAGGTTGTCTGTTTTGAACAGCTGTTAAACGCAAAGTAAATGACGGAACTTGCTCAAAATTTGACAGTAGTCTATTAATAGGTGGTACCCGTGTTACATTTCAGTTCGAAAACTCACGGACTTATTGATCCGCCCTCTATTGAACGAAAGACAATTTGTTAGTGGTCCAGAAAATACAAAAATGTTCCCCTGCACTGCTGTGGCCAATAATTTCATTGACAATTTTGTAAAAAACACTAAAAAATTAAGATTCAAAAATTAAATTCTGTTTCTCAAATTACTTAAGCTTTTCCATCTCTTGTGTCATTTCTTTTATGTATGCCTTTCATAGAGGTGCCAAATACTATAGACCCTATAATATTGCCCTGCTCTGACCACCTTACATTTCTTTCGACGACGTTCTCCCCGCTTAGTTATGGCGACACCAAAAACTATATTTAAAAGGAAATAGTCTAAATTTCTCTTGATGCTAATGCCAACAAACAAAACGAGTGAAGGGTTACGACTCTCTGCTATTTCTCTTACTCTTTTCATTGAATATTTCAATAGACGAGCAGTTTTATGATGAAGTTATTGTATATAACTATACAAATTCCACCCATGTTTAAGTAAAATTACATACGGTATGTAAAAAGTATGAAATAATCAAGTTATGACGCTAGTGAGAAATGCGTTTGAGTGAATCGCGTCGACATTTGGTTCACTTTGACGAGAGTTGCCAAATTGTGCACACCTTCTGGTCGTCTACTACTTTATCGTCTTTGGCGACACCATAGACGAATACATTCATGGATACATTTATTCTCTCAATAAATTAATCGTTGGAAAACATGGGTTCAATAATGCCAGATAGAGACAATAGTAAACAACGTTCAACAAAGGAACAACAACCGAATTTCGTGTCTTTGTGGCAAACTAAATATTTACAATACAAATGTATAACAACTACAATAATTAACAAAAAAGTGCAAAATACATTTAAATTTTTCAGTTCTACACCAAAAATACATGAAAAAGTTAGGTGAACATACTTTGTAACTCCACCTGGTGTAAGTTAATGTTAAATTTAATTTCTCTCATTTCCACAAACCTACGACGAAGAGTGTGAAATGAAACGTCAGATGAGAGAATAAAAGTATATATGTGTGTATTAGTCTATGGGTTGTATGTTTTGAACAGCTGTTAAACGCAAAGTAAATGACGGAACTTGCTCAAAATTTGACAGGTGGTCCTTGATGGGAGCAGTGTTGCATTTTATATAACTACGAGGGAAGTTCGAAAAATCACGGACTTATTGATCCGCCCTCGTAAATTATGATTACAGTGACTAATATTTGAACACGAATTCTAATATTGTACTTTTTATGAGTTGTATCTTCCATTTCAGATGAATGAGGTTTTAGAAATACTGAAATTGGTTACTTCAACTTAATTTATCAATAACATCGGCAAATAATCCTGATGTATAATAATTAGGAAGTCTAATCAAAATATAGAGTATATCATGGAATTTTCAATGCCTGAATTGATTTCCAACTAATTTTTTCCCTGTGTGCGTAGCGCTCGCCGTTGACTAAACTGGCATTTCTAGCAGCATTTTCGAAAAAAATTACCCAATGAATCCTCACCAAACTGCCCCTCTCTGTGGATGCATTGGCCTCTCGAGAATGACGTTTCAGATCCACAGATGCGGCAATTTGGGTTGTTGGCATAGCCGCGATGTCAGAAAACATGGGTTTTCAGCTAAATCCGATGTCCTATTGGAGTTTGCAATATTTCCCAAAGTTGTTCAAGCGTAAAGCGACTCATTTTGGTTCGCGGCGTCATGATATTCAATATTTCGAACAGAAAAAATCTATCAGTGTCAAAATAACATATGTTTTAAAAATATATCTGTATTTGGAGAACCCGTTACACACATCAAAATTAGCGTAAATCAGTATGATTCGCTTTGCAGTTAGCTCCACTTATAAACTGGGAATTTTTAACGTTTCCTGCGTAGTTGTTTCAAAAGCTTCGCCCACTTTGTGAACTATGTGTCAACAACTCAATTGTACTGTTGGCACTTATGTGTTAGAAAAAACTTTAATTCGTAAAAAAGACTAATTTTGTATTACAAGTGTCAGTGATAAGTCTTATCACCATAAGATCTACTCATAACCTATTTCCCTACATAGTCAAGGGCTATTTCAAAATTTAAACAAATACGTTTAAAAATATTTAGAAATTATGTGCTTGTAATATTTGTAATATGACATATACACAATTTAAAATTGCGAAATACGAGTACCTCTCTGCACATGTTGATTTTAATTGGTATTAATTTATTGTTAGTACGTGCTAGCAATTCATAAAAATACGTAAAATTATCATTTCAATTGTTAAACTAATGCGAAGTATCAAGTAAAGAGAACATGAACCAGTTCTCTTATTTCTGTAAATTATACCCCACTTTCACCAGAACTACACCAGAAAGGTTATGGCAATTTTGGTGAAAATAATTATTAAAACTAATTACAAGTATATTGATAGCGTAATTTTTTTTAGTTGTTAGCAACGGTGGCATGTCATAACGTCCAGGGTCACAATGTCCGTGGACATTACGACACTATAAAAAGTGTCATAAGGTCCATGGACATTATGACACTTCCAAAAGTGTCGCAATGTCCATAAAGTCGTTGTCATTGTGTCCATGGACATTATGACACTTTTTTTTGGAGTGGAAGGAGTTTTCCCAGATATTTCGCTAAGAGGGTGTTGGTTCCACTATAGCCGGGCTGTAGTACGCAAAGCGCAGACAATCAAAGAGTTTGGAACAGCTGTTAGAAATAACGAAGATTGTTGTAAATGGTACCGCAAAATTCTAAGCCTGCCATTGGCAAACCCAGAGCAGATTGAGGAGATGTTTTTGACACTGAAGAATGAAATACTTACATTTCCCCAGAAAGAGAGGGACAGTTTCAATAGTTTCTTCAAGTACTTTGAAAAGCAGTGGATGATAAAGGTAAGCGAAAATATTTCTCTACAAAACAATATAGCCGTACCATCGGCCGCCGATTTTTTTATTTCCTTTACCCTGTCACTTTTTATCTCAGCCTCTTCTTCAGTGTGTTCTCCCCACAGTATTGCAATTAGAGCAGAAGGTTGGCACGAAATTTTTCATTTTCTTTAGCTTAATAATTTTTCTCAAGATCTATGCGCTTACCCAAAAATTAAACCAAGGGCACATGACGCTGCCAGACTTCTTTGATTGTATAGTTCATAAAGAAAGCAGAATTCTTGAATACAATGAAATTACCGAAGACACTGATGCGCAAGATGCAATATAAACTGATAATATGGAGGATATTGATGTGCCACAAAGCCAACCAACGGAGGTACTGCAATGCATTATTTGCGCTAAAGAACCGAGAAATATTTTATTGCAGCCATGTAGGCATTTCAAACTTTGCTCTGATTGTTTCGAAACATTAGATGCAAAATCCAAGAAAAACAAATCAGTTTTGCTTTGTCCGTATTGTAGACAAATTGTTGAAATGAAGCTAAAAATATTTCAATACAATAAATAAAACAATTCTAGCACTCTTTCCTACTGTAGGAGTGTCCTTAGACGTTGTGACACTTTTGGAAGTGTCTTAATGTCCATGGACTCCAGAAGGGTCGCAATGTTCATAGACGTTGTGACACTTTTGGAAAGTGTCATAATGTCCATGGACCTTATGACACTTTTTATAGTGTCGTAATGTCCATGGACATTGTGACCCTGGACGTTATGACATGCCACCGTTAGCAACACATGTTTAGTTGAACTAATGACTATTAATTTTTGGAACGAAGTTCCTTATCACACTTTGCGGGATGGGGGCTAAATGAAAAAATTTGAAACAACTTTTTTTAACTACTACTTTGGTTTGGTTTGGTTTAAAGGGAAGTTTTCTAGGTGGAGCCTGTTTATTACATATTGTAGTTTTTAACCCAATAAAAAGTATATTTAGAAAAGCCAAAGTGCAAGACTCGTACATCCATGAAATACTACCCTGAGCATGGAATTACTTTTGGCAGCACACTTACTCTTACACTCGTACTTTTAGTTTGGTTTGTGTCTAGACTAACATTTCTTGTCTACTGAAAAATTTTGTAGGTGGAGCCTGTATATTACATATTGTAGTTTTGTACCGAATAAAAGGTAAATTTAGAAAAGCCAAAGTGAAAGAAGTTTAAAAAACTAAAATTTTCTTAAATTAGCGAGTTTTCTTAAAAAAGGTATATTTTCTCAAAAGAAGTAAATTTTCTCAAAAACAATACCTATTCATATTCTTAAACATAGTACATTTTCTTAAAAAAATACCTTATCTGAAAGAAGTACCTTTGCTTAAACAAGTAAATTTTCTTATACTTTTCTTATACTTGAAGATATGTTTAGTAGAAATTTGTAACCACATATGGTCTTATGGGCTCGGTTATTGAAATAATTAAATAATTAAATAAATAAATAAATAAATACAAAAAGTACCTTTTCTTAAGAAAATAATAAAACTAACTTTTCTTTGAAGGTACCTTTTATGTAAAACAAAATAAATTTTCTTGAGATAAGTACCTACTCTTAAAGTTGTACCTGTTCTTGAAAAAAGGTACATTTCTTAAAAAAAACAAAATTTTCTTAACAAAAATTCCTTTTCTTAAAAGTACCTTTTCTTAAAAATAAAATAATAAAGGCGTCTGTCTTAGGCGTGTTGGAACTAACTAGTACATAATATATATCGAAAAGAACTTCGTTCCAAGCGGGTGTCCCCTGACACCTCATGTAATTTTTATTTTAAATTCTCAAAATTGTTAAGCATTATGCAAATTGTCTAGTGTATATGGCAATCAGTGATGTGCGGTTCCACGTATTAGCAGAACCGGTTCTGTCAAGTCCGGTTCCGTGAAGTACCGGGTATTTAGACCAGTTCCGGATCTCAGCAAATTGCTATCCCAGAGAGGCTTAAGTGTAATATCTTTTATAAGAATATAATATTTGATAAAAATTCACATTTTCATATTCTCAAAGGTTAACAATTTTGGTTCTTTTGCAACCGAGTCCTATTATTCTGGAACCGTTATATAATTCTCTTTAAACCGTTTTTTAGTTCTGTTAGAATCGTTTTTCGGCGTTTTTGGAAACGTTTTCGGTTCTTTTGAACCCATTTTTTGTTCATTTAAGAACCGTTTTCTGTTCATTTGGACCCGTATTACGGTTCATTTGAAACCGTTTACGGTTCTTTTGGAACCGTTATTCGGTTCTTGTAAGAAGCGGTTCGGTCGGGTTTTGTAAAGAACTGGTTCTGTAGAACCGGTTCCTCGATTCAGCGCATCGCTAATGGCAACTCTTTATCCGCTCCACTACCACTATAGAGATAAGCTTTAATCATATGGATAAAGATTTCCAATATTAAGATCTATTCTAGACCTGTAGTGAGATTCAGTAAGCTGTTTTAGCGATAATCGAATCGTTAAATTCACTTAACGATAAAATTAAAGGCTGTTTGATAACGATATTCGCTATCGCTAAAACAGCTGTTGAAGTTAGCGTTTCGACTATCGCAAAATTAACTACAACTATTTTTGTGTTGTTAAGTTCAACAAAACAAACAAATTGGTGTTGTTTTATTTTTGAAATTTTTTAATTTTTTATTTAGGATATATTTTGTCACAGAAAACAGTTGCTCCGGCGGAGGCACGACTCAGTTTCCACTTGGATTTATAGTTATTCTAAAAAATATATTATGCATAATTAACATATACGATATGTATATACATAGTTACATTGTTAAAACGTTTATAAACTAACAAATTCCATTTTATAACAGAAATTTGTATGTTTGTTTTCGATTCCTATTTATGCTTTTCGTATATTTTGACATTTACATTGACAGAGCTGCCACTTAATATCAATTTCAGAAAACACAAAAAGTCAGCTTTTTACTATCGTTAAGTATGAGTTAATGAATCACACAATCGTTACTGCAAGCGACAAAAATCGTTAAGTAACATAGCGATTATCGGTTCGCTAAAAGTTAGTGAATCGCACCACTGAATTCTGGTTTATATTGACATGAATCACTTAATTTTTAACGACAGAACTTCTCTTGCGAATCGATAAGAAGTTGTTTAAGAAATAAAATGGCAGTTACTTTTGAATTAAATATATAATTGTTTTTTTTATTTCTTGACTTTTGTGTTTGGGGACAACCATAGACGAATACATTCATAGATACATTAGTCGTGTTTTGGTTACAAGCAAGCGATTATCGCTTGCTAAATTGCAAAGAAAACGTCTTTTTAGCGAGAAGTCATTTTATTAAAAAATATGAAAAAAGGTTAAAAACGTTTAAATATGTCAAAATTTTTCTGTTTTAAACTTAGCGAAAATTAAACTCGTCGTTAAGTTCTCGCTAAGTCTTCGCTAAGTGCTTCATACAAAACAAGCGAATATATAAGCAAGCGGTGTAACCAAAACACGTTTATTTATTCTCTCATCTGACGTTTTATTTCAACACTCTTCGTCGTAGGTTTGTGGAAATGAGAGATATTAAATTTAAAATTAATTTACTCCAGGTGGAGTTACAAAGTATGTTCACCTAACTTTTTCACTTCGTTTTGGCGTAGCACTGAAAAATTTAAAGATATTTTGCACTTTTTTGTTGACTTTAATCGTTGGTATACATTTGTATTGTATTTAACACAACTAGTTTGCCACAAAAACACGAAATTCGGTTGTTGTTCCTTTGTTGGACGTTGTTTACTATTGCCTCTATCTGATATTATTGAACCCATGTTTTCTACCATCCAATGTTTACTTTCCACCGTACCTATGACGTTTAATTTATTGAGCGAATAAAAGTATCTATGGTCGAACCTGTAGTAAGGACAAGCGAAAATAACCGAAGGAAAAATACCTTCATCATTATCAAACAAGGATGGAAAACTACTGTCATGGTAATAAAGGCTTGACATTCTAGAGACAACAATTGCACAAATATTGAAACTGCCCAAAAAAATTAAATGCTATTGTGACACAAGCGCAAAACGATATAAAATATACATACATATATGAACTCTAATACCCAGTTTTTAAGTGGGAAGTTAACTATGGGATTAGTTAATCATAATTTAAAGTTAATTAGAGGGTAACTTTGCATTTTGTTTTTCAGTGGCGTGTTGATGTAACCCGTCATATTATTACCGATTATGGCAACCCTTACATTCCTTTTGGAAAACATCTGTTTTGGGCCAAATACCAAAACAACAAAGAGAACAACTAAATGAAATTATGTAATACGGCATTTACACCAAACAACATTAACACATTTCGAAGGTTAACTCCGTTAACCCGCGCTAATCCATAAGATTACTCATACAATTTTAATCTGTAGAAACTGAAGTTTAATTTTTAACCTCATTTTAGACTGGATTTTGATGCAACACTGCTAGTTACTAAAAAAAATTTCAACCAAAACATACACAAAAAATCAACTGTTTGACAGATGAAAGCCGAACGAAATTTTTCCGACGCGTCGCCAACACCAAAACTTTTTTGAAGCTCACGCCGCCGTCGATATAAATGGTTCTTATTGGTTTAAACTGTGAGGCGATTCTATCGACTGGCCTGCTTTGACCCACGGATCCAATTTTAAAGGTTCAGATATTTTAAAAATACCCCAAATTTGTACAAATCTGGCAAAACCAATAGCAGTCAAGTTAATTTTTCTGTTGTGCCACCGTATTCGATATTTTTGTCTCGGTGCGGAGTTTGTCTAAGAACGGAGTTGCCACCTGAAATGCCAATTTAATCTTAAATTGGGTGGTAAAAATTAGAGAACAAAACCATGTATGCATATCAATTGCAAGTATGTGCAGAAATAATCAAAACAGAGACATGTATTTTATAAAGGGTGTCTCAAGTAAGATTGTACCTTTTAAATTTGGTGTCACTTTTTTTTGTGCAAGTGGCAACTCTGAAATTTGGGAACGGTCATATATGTTTATTCCGATTATTAAAAATGGAGCGCTTTACGAAAGAACAACGCGTTATAATTGTGAAAAGTTTTCACAAAAATGTGGAAAGTTATGCCGAGACCGCTCGCAAACTTCAATGAATTTTCAGTCGAGAAAGTGCATCTAATTCCAAGAGTTGTAAAAAAATTGGATAAACTGGGGTCGGTTATGGACAGTAAGACTCCTGTTCGTCGATCTCTTGAAAACATTGCTGCTGTAAATGACAGTGTCGCCAAAAACACGAAAACATCAATTCGGCATCGTTCTCGACAACTTCAAATTTCACGAAGCACTACGCAGCGAATTTTGACAAAAGATCTCTACCTTCAGGTGCACAAAATTCAGCTTACTCAAGAACTCAAACCAGCAGACCATGGAAAACGCCAGCAATTCGTTCAATGCGTAATGGAGCAAAGTCAATACCAATTTTTCCAAAAAAAAAATCATCTCCTCCGATGAAGCGCATTTCCATCTGAATGGCTTCGTGAATACACAAAATTATCGAATTTGGGTCTCAGAGAATCCTCATACAATCCATGAGAAACAAATGCGCCGTCAACGAGCAACTGTGTGGTGCGTGTTTTGGTCAGACAGCGTGATTGAGCCATACTTTTATGAAGATGAGGCCGGAATTGCAGTGACTGTGAATCGCATTCGTTACAGGAACATGATAACGGAATTGCTGTGGCCTCAACGGGACGGCATGGATCTGGACGCCATGTTGTTTCAGCGAAACGGCGCCACCTGCCACACCGCCCATGAAGCAATCGATTTATTGCAGCAACGATATCCAGAATAAATTATCTCAAGAAATTCTGATGTCAACTAGCCACCAGGATCATGCGATTTATTTCTGTGGGGTTTTGTGAAATCTCGGGTTTATGCGAGTAAACCAGAAACAATTCCTGTGCTCACATCCGAGATCCAACAGACACATATTTGTGAAAAGTCATGGAAAATTTCATGAAAAGAGTAATGGCCTCTCATCCGAGCCGTGGGGGCTATTTGACGGATATTTTATTCCATACTTAAGCCCGGTATTACGTTTTTATGAAATTTTCGTTGCCATAAGAAGTACGTGTATAAATGGAGTGGGTAGAGTAATTATAAATTAAATATTTGCAAGGTAAATCAAAGATATGTGGTAACTCTCCACAACTAAATTTTTCGTTTAGAGATGAATGACAAAAATTCGAAAGAAAATTTCGCGAGAACTGAATACAGGACTTTAATCGGGACATGTCTTCTTTACAATCCAAAAAAAAAACCAAGAACCTCAACATAAAAACCGTGTTTTTATTTTAAAATTAAAAAGTGCATTCTAAATCTAAAATCATATGGTTCTGACTACAAGTTGACCAACCAACATTGGGTGGTTAAATCATTGTTAACCATTGATTGAACAACACAATTTGGTCTTTAACTATAATTTAACGAAGAACCGAAGATGACCACTGACTGAAAAACTAGCCATAAGTATTTGTAAATCATTTATAATATTGTTAGGAATTTCCTTATTGTCTTTTTTGGCGCTGTTTTATTTCCTGCCGATAAAACAAAGTTCTTTTTAAATTACGATAAGTACAACAGTTTTCTTTATTCAAAAAATTAAAATTATGGTTTTAAATAATTTTATTCTTCGATATTTCACTGCCCTTTGGGAAGCATCGTCAGGAAGATAAACACAATTATTAATTATCGTTTTCAATTACTAATTGTGTATATCGAAAAAAAAAATTATTTAAAAAAAACGACCAAACGCTTGAACGATTTAATTTTTTGAATATAATACGAAAGGTCGGATAAATCATACTGTTTTCTTTATTTTTACTCGTACAATACACTTTCTCAATAACACTATTGCCGACTATTGTACCTGTCAGTAATCACAATTTCACAGCACATCAGCAGTTTATTCACCTCCCAATACACGACATCAGCAGATTTGCGAACCATCTCGTGCCAACACAGTTCTTTTCGAGCTTTCTCGAAGTATCTATGTATATAGACTTACTGATTAGTGATAATATCTATCATCTGTTCTCGTTTGACCTAACCCATAGACTAATACTTATAGTAGACATAATAGTTCTCTCACCAAATTTATGACATTTGGCCTGGTGTGATATTTACGTTCGATGTTGAAAAGAATTGCTTTACTAATACCAGATAGAGGCAATGGTTCAAAACAACGAATAACATAACAACAACGGCATTTCGTTTTGTGTGTTAAAATTATTGTGTTAAATACAACACAATTGTATGCTAACAATAACAGTCACTAAAAAAGTTTAAAACACATTTAAATTTCACAGTTTTTCACCAAAACGATATGAAATATTAAAGCAAGAAGTTATTGTAATTCCACCTGGTGTATGTCACTTTTCGTCAAACCGACAGCATCAAGAAAAGTGTGAAAGGCAACGTCAGATGAGCCAAATATTCTCTCTAGTATGATTTACTTTATGACCTAAACTGTTCATTGATGGTGAGTTGGTATGAGACAGGTTTTCAAATTATAAGCACGGCAGAATTTTAGGCGGAAGATAGTCGAGCTCTAATATACACCACAACTATTTGTTAGTTAATCCCAACATGTCAAGCATTTATCGTAAAAATAGGTCTGTTTTTTATTCCCCACTAAAACAATTTTTCGACCACAATTATATGGGGAGCTAAAAGAAATTAGGCATTTCCACATACAAACAAACTGGTCGAAATATGCCACATCCATTTTGGTGCCTTCCAGACAACAGATGTGGGGCCGGTTATTTGGTCGACAAGATAACTCCCGTATCATACACCCAGCGAAATAATTATAAAGGCAATATATTTTTTCTCGGTACACTCAATGCACTGCGTTTTTGGTGTAGAATTTTAATGCGTATATGAGTCAGGAGTTATATTATGTCAGAGAATGTAGTCATTCGAACTCTTTTATAAGTTATATGAAAAGTGGCGCTGTTTTTTTCTATTTCTGGTGCGAAATATATATAAAGGCAACATGGAAAACCCCGAATTCGAACAGTAGTAAGTAGGAATTTAAACGGAAGTGAGTTTTGTTTGGTTGTTATTTTATTGTTTTAAAATTAACGTAGGTCAAATTAAAAAAAAAAAATTTATATGGAATACGTGGTGGTAAGTTCCTAAGTAAAGAAGATGAGGGAAAAATGTAAGATTATCATGATGAAGGGCTGTCCAATCGGGAAATTTCGAGGCAATTGAAAAGATCTAGCTGTGGCATTGACAATTATAAAATAGGGTGGCCAAGATGGAAAAACAAAACGACCAGGAAGGACATCACTGATCACTGGCAGCGCAAAAAGAGAGATCAAAAGGGTTGCTGTTAGAGAAAACTTCGGCTTGGGAGCAGGGTTGCGTCGTGTTCAAGAAATAATGAAACGCGACTTGAAACTGTCATATGGGAAAAAGTATGGAGAACTTGGTCTCATGCCAACACACGAATTAGCCAGCTTAAAATTCGCTGGAATATACATATTTTTGGATGAGGGGTAATATTTTCCGATGGAAAAAATTAAATTTGAATGAACCTGATTGGTCAGACAAATATTGGCGTTACGGAGACTTTTTCAAAATTATGCGTCAGCGGCGAAATTTTGGCGGTGTCTTCATTATGGTTTGGGCAGGTATGAGTTATAGAGGAACCACTCTAATATGTTTCGTTTCCACAAAAACGGACCCCGAGTATTATACTCAACTACTGGATGTCGTCTTAGTTAATTCTGGAGACGAAATTTGTGTCCCAGAATTTATCATCCAGCAGGACAACGCAGCAGTACATCGGTCTAAGAAAACTTCAAAGTTTCGGGAGTCCTGAAATAATACCAACTCTCGACTGGCCTGCACTTAGTTATTATCTCTATCCGATCGAGAACCTCTGGTATATTTTACCTACCCAAGTTTACTACAAGGACGCCAGTTGAAGAATGTCAAGGATCGAAGAGCAGCAATACAAGAAATTCGAAGATAACTGATCCTGCGCATATTCAATCGTTGATAAACTCATTGCCAAGATGCTTAGTAGAAGTTATCAGCGATAATGGAGATCATACATCTTACGAAACTTTTTTTGAATATTTAAATAAATCTTGTGCCTTTATAAATATTTCGCACTAGTAATTAGTTTATTTTTGTTGATTCACTTTTAAGAAGTCATAGTCAAAGTATTTTTTGCTGAAAAGTATTTATGTAATTTTGAAAGGACTAATACAATATAAAATAAAAACTTGAAAATTCCTCACAACATTTAGAAAAAACAAAAAAATATGAAGCCTGTGTTAGATAACACGGGCGCATAGGTCAGACGTAGAATACGTTAGTCATTTTGCAATTAAAATATATGAATTAAATATAATTTTTGATAAATGATTTAAATCTATCAAATTTATCTTTAATTTTTATGTTAAAAATTTAGGATAGTTTTTAACAAAATTTGGGTACACTTTATATCAATTCGATGCACTTTTGAAAACAAGTGTAAATACTGCATGTGGCAACACTGGTTCTGTAATGTTCACATAAAACATGCATTGTCATTATACTTCTTCTCTTTCTCACACTGGTTCTGTGATGAACACACAGATAATCGTACTGCTCTTACACATGATGTTATAATACATAAAATACAAAGCATATGAAAATTAATACAAAATTTGAAGGAGTTAAATTTTGATTTACTTATAGAATCAAAAAAATTATATGTAGCAATATGATTATTTAAATACAAATCAAAAGAAGACATATTAAATATGTTACGACCATACTTGAATTTTCTTCAATGCATGCATAAAGTATTAAAAACTTATAATGAAAGTGACAAACATTTTCTCAAAATTTTGTGCTCCAGATCAACACCCCTACCTTACCGTATAACGTATTCTACGTTAAAATTGTGTTGCCTTTATATTTATTTCGCGGGGTGTACAACCAACCTTTATGATGGTTTTCAATACACAAATTTTTTGGCACTCTCAATCTGATACCTCCGATACAAAAAATGGGCTACTGTCCAAATGATTGATGCGCTATCTCCCGTAACCCACAGTCAGTATTAACAAAATTTGGTTAGTGGTTTGGTTTGGTGGTTTGGATAGCGAGGCATTGACTTAAGGGATATACATCTTAGGGATATTATATCTTGATGATTCATACAAAATTTTTCATACAAAAAACGTTTCTCAAACCTCTCACAACTTTTTATGAATAAGGGGGATAATTTTTAAATTTCAAAAAAAAAACCTGGCAGCTAAAACATTTAGTTAGCTTTAACTTGAGCTGGTGATAATGGGGGTAATAAGTTTAAAAACTTGGTATTTCATTGGTTTTAATTTTAGTATTAAAACAACAATTGAATTTACCATCTCCCATCTCATGATGTTCAGTGACGTATGAGTAATGTTAAATCTTAGGATTAAGATGTTCATACGAACATTGGTTTATTACTTTATATCTTTTTTATTTTTGAAGAAACCGCAAATTGTTTTTATTGTTTAATATTTATATTACAATAATAATTAATTAGACGGTAAATATTAACAAAACGATCGGAGACATAAAGAGATACGTATGCATGAGTATATGAGGAGAGTGCTTGTTTAACTATAGAGATACATATGTACTGTTTGTCGATCGGAAACAGTGCCAAGCTGCCGAAGAACGTAATTCAAAGCTATACGATAACAACGACGACAACGACTGCCACTGCGACAGCGATAACAACAACGTTAATGATGATAATGATGATGATATTCGTAAAATAATAACAAACGATATTCACAGTTGGCCGCTGGTGCGATGTTAGCCTGTCTGTCGCTTTCGGACCGTGGTTGGGGTTATACGTGCGTCGACTGTTAAACATTAAACGACGGATTCGGTAGTTAGAAGCCGCCAAAAAAAAGACGGGTGCTTAGCAAAATTATTCAGGAAATTTTTGCACGGGGAGTTGACACAATTTTAGCCGTTACCAAAAAAAAAAAAATAAAAATAAATTTAGTTCAAAGTAATTTCGTCAAACAAAACAAAAAATTGGCAAACTTCGTTAACAAAATGAAATGGAAAGTGCGAGTGTGAGTGCGAGTGAAGTAAAAGTATTAAATTTAAACAACAAATCCAAAGTTTATACAAAATAGAATCGAAACGAAGTGTTAATTTTGTTTTCAAGTGTCTAGTGACAAAATATTTTGAATAAAATGGATCCCTTTCGCGAAGAGAAGGAACAACGTGTACCACTAATGGCTAGTGCCTTAAAACATCACAACGACTCCAGCCACATACCCTATGCCGATGATCATTCACACGATGAAACCGATCACTATACGACGCATCAACACAATGGCCGCAGAATATCCTTAAGTAGTCGCAGAAATGTAGACCTGTCTATACTCATTCAACCAGATGAACATGCTTCAGGGCCATCGCTGGACGATCGCCAGGAGGCATCTAAAACTGTATCAGATGACTCGCCATCACCTCTACCAATGGGTCGTGGCTTGAGACGTAATTCCATCTCAATGCCATCGGGCATAAATGCTTTGGAAGACTTAGAGACACTGCGACTGAAACATCAAATGCAAGAACAGGAGCCGGTTGTGGAGGAGGAAAAGAATACAAGTCGGACAGATAGTGTGAGTAACCATGTATTATGCACCTATGCACCTGTTAAGTGTCTGGTTAAGTCAAGTGGATCATGTGATCTGTCTATAGTAATGACATTATTAAACAGCTCAAGACAAAGGCGTTGATCTTTAGAGTCCTCTCATCATTGCATTCATTAATTACTTAAATACGAATGTTTAATTTGTATTTTTTGATGGGCAATATGTAATTAAAGTGTGTCGTCAAAAGCAACAGGTTTTGTTGTATTTTTAAATCAATTACTTATTAAACAATTGCCAAAATTTGTATCTGAATAAACAATTTTTGAATTTTAATCTTAGCCTATTGTGTATGACACAACCTACTTGGATAAAGCAATCTCGTGACCGGAGCAGGGTTTTTTTGATATGATGCACAGATGACTAAAACACCTGATGGCTCTAGTTGATGTTTTTAGTTCGTTAACAAATCGCAGTCCCCGCTACCTTTTAGATGTGTCCCCAAAAACTGTCACAGTTTTGATACTAAAAGGGATTCGGTTCTAAGTTGTTTCTCTAAATTCGGTACCAAGTTAACAGCAGCTGTCTAAGTATTAACCAATTCTCGTTTTGTCGATTCCATTCTATATATTTAGAAATTGAAAATAAAATACGAGGAAGAAATTTACCTTAATAAGGTCGACAACATGTGAGTTGTGTCTTTGACGATTTGAGATAAATAAATACAAATAAATATTAATCATTGAAAATGGCGTTTTTGTTTTCCAAAATGCGTGCGAACCAATTCTCGAAGCACTTTTTGCCTCCGAATCGGTGGTGCAATGATTTATGTGTGCGACTCTTGTACATGCGAACGTGAGTTTGATCCCTCTCCAATCACTTTTTATTGCTAGCGACGACGATCTCCTTTAGTGGCAATGGCACTATCTAGTAGATAGCTATGAAAAGGAACTTCAAAATCGGTTCAGAACCGGTGTAAAACTGTTGGTCGTCATCAGTGAATATGAAATTGTAAAGCGACTGATGATTAGCTCTCTCTTATCTCTTCTTGGGATATAATGGAAAAATATTTACTCATTTATTTTTTCCCCTTTTATGATTTGAGATAAATTTTATGATTTGAGATAAATGCCTTTAGTGTTTTTCAAAATGGGTTCGAATCAATTTTCGAAACACTTTTTCGATCCTAATCGCTGGTGCAATGATTAGTGTGTGGGATTCTTGTACATCCGAAAGTGGGTATGATCTCGCTCTATTCATTTTTCATTTCTATCGACGACGACCTCCTCATTTATTGACAGTGACACTATTTAGTAGTTAGCTATGAAAAGGCATCTTAAAATCGGTTCAGAACCGGTGTAAAACTGGGGGACGCCATCAGTGAGTATGAAATTATAAAGTGACGTTGGTGGTGCAATGGTTAGTGTGCGCGCCTCTTCTACATGAGATCCTGGGTTCGAACCCTGCTCTGACCACCTTAAAATTTCTTTCGACGGCGGTCACCTCGCATAGTGACGGCGGCACTATCGAGTATTTAGCCATGAAAAGGCTTCTCAAAATACCGTTCGGAATCGGTATAAAACTGTAGGTCGGTATAAAACTGTAGGTCCCAATCAGTGAGTGAAAACTGGAAAGCGCACAGCTCAGTGATTGTGAGAAGCTGTCCCCTGTCCCTTCATGAGATGTAATGGAAACCATTTTTATTATACTGATATAATGGGAAAATATTTTCTTATATATTTTTTCCCCTCCGAACAAGGTAACTCCAAAACCTTCTTTTTGAATGTTTCAACTGATTATTTAGGCGCAGGAAAACGTTGATATTGCAATTTATACAATACAAATTGGTCATTGGATGCCAAATTAGAGCTTTACGGTAGATGAGTTATCAATTCGATGTTTTTAGTGCTCAAAAATTCACTTGTTAGAGTCAACAAGTAGGTGGAGAACGATCCGCGTTCCACAGTGAGGGATTTTCCCTAAAATTGGTAATAATTCGGCATTTCTAAACGGCTTGACATAGAACGATGAAGTTTCATACAGACATAGTTGAGATGTAGTGCTGCTATTAAAATTTCTAAATTTAAACTTTAATAGACACCAGTTGGAACTCCACAGTGCTACCAAATTCTTAATCAAAAAGGTATGAAATTACGTCTCAAATGCCTCTTAAACATTCATGGGGCAAATTAATTATATGACAATAAGTCTGTTCGCGTACTGGATAATTTGTACAAATTATTACTATTTCTTACTTGATAGTGTTCGTTTACACCAAAAAGCCAGTAACGAGAGAGCAAGAGAGAGATTATTTTGACAGTTCGATGATAGAGAACTTGCAAGTTTTTAATGGAGAAATTGTTGCCAGTAAGAATTTGCAAGTAATAACATGTTTTGAACAGCTGTTTTATGAAAACAAACAAACAAATTAAAGAAATTTAACAATGGCAGATTTAAGTACGAAAAAAAACTTTTATTAACATTTTATTGGAATTTCTTCATAAAATAGATTCCCAAAAACACATCTAGTGTTTTCCGTTTACTCATTTTACTTCACTTTGTTGAAATTTATTAACCTGTACCTAAGTTTGGACGTCGGAATAACAATAAGACGAAAGGCAAAAACGTAAACACAAATCAGCTGTTTACAAACAGATTTTAATTTCTTCCAAGTTTTTACTGGATGCCGTTCGCGTACTTTTTCTGATATTTTTTACTGAGAAAGCCAAATCATTATTACTCCCCGAAAACTAGTTACTTGATAATTTTTACTAGGAAAGTACGCGAACAGACTTAATAATAATTTGTAGTTTAATTTGAATTACCTCTGAAAATGTCAATTCAAAAACAAAAACTACCATTGACAATTGTACTTACTTTCAAAGCATTTCCTTCATGTCTGGCAGTTTTGGTTTTCAAATATTTTATACAGTACAGGTTGTTGAATTGGAAAGTACTACGAGGCAATACCTATCGAAGCCACAAACCTCTATATATAAAATTCTTTAAAAATAGAATTGCCAGCAGTCAAGCAAATTCTAAACAATTAAATTTCAATTTTATTACATTTACACTGCATTTACACTACCTGAACAAATGCAAATTCAAAATTTTTTATTTGTCATTGCGAACAATGGTAATTCTTTTGCATTTGCATTAGATTACGTAATGCAAATTTAAATTCAATGCAAATTAAAAAACCCATGTATGCTTTAAATACATGATATTTCAGCAAAACTTTATATCTGTCAATGATTTTCCTATTCTGTTTTACAAAATGTGGTGTTGTTAATAAACGGTGTCCCTAAATTTACGCAACATTTAAATTTGCTGCAATCGACGTAGAAAAGAGTTGGCAACCCTAAAAAAAACAGCTGACAGCTGACAGTTCAGGGTTAATAAAAATGGAAAATTACACGATAGAACAGCGTGTCTTCATTATTGAACAATATTTCAAAAGTAATGAAAGTTTAACGGTCGCAATTACTGGTGTTCTGGTGCTACTGGTGTTCGATATCGCGACATGATAACACAGTTTTTTTTGCCGAAATTGAATGAAATTGATGTGGCCAATATTTGATTTCAACAAGACGGTGCCACATCTCATACAGCTCGTGAAACTCTTCAATTACTGCAAGAGACATTTCCAGGTCGCGTGATTTCTCGTTTTGGTGACCAGAACTGGCCCCCAAGATCGTGTGATCTAACACCATTAGATTTTTTTTTATGGGGTTTTTTAAAATCACAGGTCTATGTTAAAAAGCCCAGAACCACTCGTGCTTTAAAGGAGGAGATTCATCGTTGCATCAACGAAATTCGACCAGAGTTCTGCAGAAAAGTCACGGAAAATTTCGACAAACGAATACGTATGTGTATGGAAAGCCGTAGAGGCCATTTGCCAGATGTCTTATTCCATAAATAACCCTATCCTATGTACTTTACGATTCAATAAAAATATTACCATAAGAAGAATAAGAACTTTGTTTTCTATTCAATTCAAATGTTGCGTGAATTTTGGGACACCCTTTATAATAACTTTCTCAAAATTCAAATTGTTTTCACTTAGTCAAGATATTCTCAAATAACCGATAAAAATCGATCAACATTTTTTCCAAAACGGGGTTTTCCCAAACATCTTGGAAACCATGAGAGCTAAAATCAAGTAATTGTATGAATATAAAAAATAACATTTACAGTATAAAGAAAATCCAAAGTTTTACAAAGGTTCACCTTTTCGGTATGGCCAAGGTTGTCCAATTAGGCTCCCACTGTGCGGCTCCAGTGGTTTCTGCGTAGTTACAATTTCGAAACTTCAATAGCAGTCTACCTCAGATATGTCTGTGCGGAATTTAATTTTGTTCGGTCAAGCCGTTTGGAAACGTCTGAATTATTTCAAATTTTTTGGAGAACTCCTCCACTGTGCGTTAGGAGTATGGACTCCCTTTTTTCACAAATGGAGCCATTCCTGTTTTATGTTCCAAAAATTAATTTTCCCTAAACTAATTTTTCGACCACCTTCGACCACGAAATTAAGCGGAAATAAAAAACAATTTCACGATAAGTCTCATTAGAATATCAGGTGCAAATCTTGCAGTAGTAGTTTCTGCGCATCAGCGACCCTTTCTATATTTGTCTTGGAACGAACGAATGCCGCGATTGAATTCGGGAAACTAGCAAAATACGGTGAGGTGCGATGGTACTTCGTCGCCAAATTTTCAAGCGAGTTAATCGACACAACAAGCAGTTTTGGACAACCTTTACGAAAGTTGCCTTGGAGCGAACGAAGACCACGATTGAGTTCATCGTCAAACAAAGAAACGAGTTGATCGGCACATCAACTGATTATAGGCGACCTTTACGAAATTTGTCCTGAAATGAACGGAAACCACGATTAAATTCGGAAAACCACCGAAACACGGTGGCCTGAGATTGTGCTTCGCCTCCAAACTTCGAAGCGAGTTGATCAGCACAGCAACCGACTAAGGGAGTCCTCTTCACCCACATTCTGGAATATCGGGTGAGGTATCATATGACTTAAACGCCTGATAACCGTACCACGTAAATTACAGGTTCAACGATGAGGACGAAATACGACGTTCCGTCGTATAACAAGGCCTCATTGGATTAAGTGACCACTTCTTCCTATCGAATCTAAGTACATATATCCCATGAAGGGATTGGGGAGCGCTTCTGACAACCAGTGAGCTGTACGCTTTCTGGTTTTACACTCACTGATTGGGACCTACAGTTTTACACCGGTTCGCGAACGGTACTCTGAGAAGCTTTTTCATGGCTAAGTACTCGATAGTGTCGCCATCACTACGCGAGGAGGTAAAAACGGTCGTCGAAAGAAATGTAAGCGGTACATGCGGCTTCCTAAATCTAAGGCAAAATGGAACTTAATTTGAATTCAAACATTTTTGGAACCATTAAATTAGAATTGAATTTAGTTCTCTTTTTTTATTGCAAGTTATTTAATTATATCGTATATGTATTGAGACAATTAAATGAGTGAGGACAAACTACCACCGAATCCAAGGGAAAGATTGATAAATACTGTAGGGACTCTGCTCCATCAATTTTAATGATGAAAAAGTGGTTAACTAAATTCCGTTGTGGTCGTACCAGCGCAACTGAAACCGAACGTTCAGGTTACCCAAAAAGAGGTCGCCACGCCAGAATTCGCCGATAAAATCCATGGAATGATATTGGACGATCTTAGAATAAAATTGCGCGTGGTGGCTGACGATGTAGGTACCTCCAATACGAGGGTACATCACATTTTTCGTGCATATTTGACCATAAAGAAGCTGTTTTTGCAATGGCTGAGTGCATTACTCACACTCGATCATAAGGCGATGTTCAACTGTAATCCGAAGGAGTTTTTGCGTCGTTTCGTAACATTGGGCAAAACATGAATCCATCACAACACACCAGAGACCAAAGCAGTGGACTTCTCAGACTGAACGTGTGCCAAACAACGCCAAGGTGGATCCATGGACCAACGAAGTTATGGCGACAAATTTTTTATGATGCATTTGGTATGATGCACATTGATTACCTTGAAGTGGGTAAAACAATCACCGGTGAATATTATTCACAGCTGTTGCACAGATTCGACATAGATTTGAAAAAAATCTACCTCATTTGGCGTAGAAAGAAATGCTCTTCAACCATGACAACGCACAGTCGCACAGGTGTGTAGTCATCATGGCAAAAACCCAGAAAGTGGGCTCGGAATTGCTATCTTATTCTCCGGGTTAAGACCCCAGACGCTTAAAAAACGGCGTCTGCATCATATTCTCCCAAACATATTCTGCAGGGACCATGTATATGTTTGGAACACACTTCAAACATTCATATGTATACAAGTCCCAAACCCACTTGTATTTAAATGCAAAGAGTACCATATTTGCTGGCAAACATGTATGCCTTTACGTGGACACATATTCGTTCTTCATTCCAAACATCCATATATTTACGTGGAAGCATTCGTGTGTTTCTCCCAAACCTCCATATACTTACGTGGAAACATATCATATAATAATAATAATATTTAAATTTTATCACATAATAATATTTAGAAACTAAGTTTTTGAATTGAATATATATGTATTATTTATTATAAGAGAGCCATAAACAGTGCAAAAAAACACAGCTGTATTTGAGTCACAAACACGTATATATTTTGGTCGCAAACATATATGTTATAACATATTAATCATTGTGTCTCAAACATGTAATATTGAATAGCAAACACAATGTGTTTGCACACAAGTATACTATATTTGCGACAACCTCCAAATACACGTTATATTTGCAGCCAAAAAACAAAAAAGGACAGATTTTTCAGCGTGCAGTGGTTATTTTCTAGTTTCGAACCTTAAGAAATGGATCGGAGAAAAGAGACTTGGGTCGAGTTCATCAGTGAAACAAACGCTAGTTTTGAGAAAACCTATTGAGAAACCCTATTATTTGGAAGAAATTAAAAATTTGGAAAAGTAATGGTATAAACGTATCGCGCTAAAATGAGAATATGTTGAGAAATATAAATGTTTAGGCGAAAGAACTAAGGAACTACATAACGGTTTAATGACAATATGGTCACGGTTTGAGTGTGATATTTGTGTCTATTGTCATCCATGTATTTGCTGGCAGAATTCTCCGTTTGATTTGCAGGCAGAAATCATTTCCTTGTCCGGAGGTAAAGAAATTCGTTTATTTATCCGTTTCAACATTCCGGTTTCTACACAGTATGAAATCTGTTAGTTGAATCCGTTAACTTTGGTTTGTCCTCATTTACAGTCAAACTCACTTGCACTGATTCCTTCCCAATCCTTAAAATACTGCAGTAAATTTTCGCGTTTTTGCTGCTGAATTTTTAACTGGAACTTTTCTCGTTATTATCTCCACTAAGATTACGAAGATATCATATTACATGCTTTCACCTCATCTGTTATGCGATTGGCATCACACGGTTCTATTAGGTCTTGATGTTATCCAGTGTTATTCGTTGCAGACGTATCAGTTTAAGCTCCATATTCAGTTCTTGCAAAATTTTCGTAAGAAATTTTGCCATTTATCTCCACACGAAAATTGTTGGTACAGAGAGTTACCACCTATCTCTAATTCATCTTGAAACACTCCCGCTAGGGAAATGATGCATCTTGAAAATATTTCCATTTTATTTTTAACGTATGTGGTGTTACTTTTGCTTATTAAAATAATCGAACTGTCAAAATTCAGGACCCAAACATTTGTTATCGAGCGAAATCACTTTGGCATAACAACCCTGTTATTAACTTTGCTTACGAAATTTTCGCAAAGAGCAAATGGAAACTAAGCGAAATTTTCGGTTCACAAAATTTACGTTATTTTTTATACAAAAAAAAAAATGTCGTATGACGTGAATACGGGGCTTTAACAGGAATAAGAAGTTCGAATAAAATCTTCGTATAGTTTTTCCCTTAGAGAAAGTATAACCAAATTTTCGCCGAAAGTTACTGGGCTAACGACAGTCTTGATACGTTATTTTTTATGCAAGTTTTTTCTGCCAGAATTTGGACGTAATACAAATAAATATTAAAAGAAAATTATTGTGTTCTTCAAACAAAAATAATTTATTACGTATAAAGATATTTTAAAAGTCATAAATGCAAATAAAATCGAATTTAAAGCCAGTTATTTAAATTCGCCTATCGCTCATTCTCTTTGAAATTCTATCCTATATCAAATTTGCAGCTATTAGGTCGATCAGCTGTGTCATCGAAACCTCCTGTTTTTCCATATCTGCACCGGAATTCTGTAACATTTTAATAATAAAAATCGGTCGCTAAATTGAAAAAATTCGCAAATTTTCTATTGAAATTTTATGAATTTTGAAAATTTAGCTAATGATTTTTATCATTAAAAAGTTTCAGAATTCCGGCTACTTTTCGAGTTTTGTAGATTATGTCGTAGTAAGATTATGTTGTGGTAACCGGATTCCAAATTAAATTTGATTGTATTTACCGAATTCATGAAAAATGCGGTTGCAGCAAAATACTTTTTCATAAATATAATTGTTGCAACCAACTGAAAGTCAAATTCGGTTGTTGCAATCGACTTAAAACCAAATGTGGTTGTTGCGACCGAAGTGATACCGAATTCAGTGTTTGCTATTGAAATGATGTTGCTGCAACAGACTTGATATCAATTTTGGTTCTTATAACCGAAAAAGAAAATTAATTTGTAGAAACCGAAATAAAAGAAAATTCGGGTTTAGAAACCGAAATAAGAAAATTAATTTGTAGCAGCCGAAATAAAAGAAAATTCGGGTCGGTTTGAAAAATTCTCAAATTAGTTAAAATTGAGAAAATAATTGGAAATTCGGTTATTACATCCGAATGAGTTATGAATCCGGATTGTTTCAACCGAATTACGTTGTGGAGACTTAATTCAGTCGGGACACCTTCAATTCGGCAGTGGCAACAGTAATTATTAATGGTTGCCACAACCTTTTTCAAACAATTAGCTCTGTAACACTCAAGCTTGTGCAGCAGGTCTCTTCCTCCTCATCGTCCCCACAGATTCTACAGTAAAAATGAGCTGAGAATCCAAGTCTAGATACAAGTTTGCCCAATAAACCGTGCTCAAGAATGGATGTTAAGTTTAGTTTAGCGTAAGAGTCTTTTCCATACTTGTAAAGTGATTCTGCATTTTGTGCATCCTGGCAAGATAACATTCACTTGTGAGAGAGGTTTGGTTTTAAGCACACTAAAATAAATTCTTTACATCAAATCGATAATAAATGTTCATTAATTGTTCTTCATTGAATTGATGACAATTTTGAGCAACTCATTGAAAAGATTCTTCAATCTGAAGATTGTGCGTTTCTTCGCATTTTTCAGCTTCATTGAATTGATAATCTTTTTCACATCAATCGTCATCATTGGAATTTACAAATAATTAGTTGGATGTGGGTGGATGAAAACTGAAAAGAGCACAGCTCAGTGATTGTGAGAAGCTCGCCCTATCCCTTCATGGGATGTAATGGAAAACCATTCATTTATTTTATTGACAAAATAAAGAGAAAAAACTCGTAGACAATTTAAAATAAATACATAATAGAAAATAGTGCAATGGACAGAGCAAAATAACCAATATGTGGTTTTATATCTTGTTGTTGTGGTGTTATTACTATGAAAAATAGTCCAATGAATTTGGCCACAGGTTAACAATTAAATTCATGACAAACTTACTTCAAATTGATTATTGACGAAAAATGCACGGCAAATTGATGAAAAATTTATATCAACTTGAGGTAACGTTGTCGTTGAATCAACATAAACTATTGATGAAATATTGATGGAATGTTCTTCATCAATTCAATGTAATGTGTCGTAGATTGGAAAATTGAGGAAATGTTTCATCAAATTGATTAAGGAATTCATAAATTTGATGAAACTTTTTTTCTGTGCAAATGTAATACGATAATATGCACATGCTCTTTGTCCAGTGAAACAGTTAGGGGCCCCTAATCTTACGGTGCTCTGGGATGTTCCTGTGCCCATATAAGGTCAATATCGAACTGCTTGGGTATCTCAATTAGAGCTACACGGCAATTGTGGGCAGTTCTTGAAGTCAGGAATACAGACTGCAAGGATTTTAAAGTAGCCTCACTGTCAGAGTAGATGTTGATACGCCAGGCTATAGGGTAAATCTTTCTAGAGAGAATATTTGGCTCATCTGACATTTCCTTTCACACTCTTCGTGGTGCGGTCGGTGTGATAGAGAGATGTTTGACGTAAAGTGGCTTACACAAGGTGGAATTACAAGAACTTCTGACTTCTGACAGTTTCGTTGAACAACTGTGAAATTTAAATGTGTTTTACACTTTTTTATTGACTTTTATTGTTAGGATACATTTATGTTGTATTAACACAATAATTTTAACACACAAAACGGTTGTTTGTTTTTGTTGGTTGTTTTGAACCATTGCGTCTATCTGGTATTATTGAAGCAATTCTTTTCAACATCCAACGTTCATATCACACCAGGCCAAATGTCATAAATTTGCTGAGAGAAATGTTAAGTCGAGTATAGTACTTAGTCTGTGCCACAGGCGGTGAGGACAGATGATAAACAAATGGATGTGTAAAATAATTTTATTGAAAATACAAAACTAAAAACCAATTTTTTATAAATTTATTTTTGAAAACACCCGGAAATTGAGGTTTACAGATCGTTTCTTCGAGCAAACGGGAGTCTGTGTTTCCAAATGTCGAGTATTTGTACCATAGAGTAAATCTTAGTAGAGAAATCATTTGGCTCATCTGACGTTTCCTTTCACACTCTTCGTGATGCGGTCGGTGTGATAGAGAGATGTTTGATGAAAAGTGACATACACCAGGTGGAATTACAATAACTTCTTGCTTTAATTTTTCATGTCGTTTTGGTGAAAAACTGTGAAATTTAAATGTGTTTTAAACTTTTTTATTGACTGTTATTGTTAGCAGACATTTGTGTTGTATTTAACACAATAATTTTAACACACAAAACGAAATTCCGTTGTTGTTATTTTGTTCGTTGTTTTGAACCATTGCCTCTATCTGGTATTAGTAAAGCAATTCTTTTCAACATCAAACGTAAATATCACACCAAGACAAATGTCATAAATTTGGTGGGAGAACTATTAGATCTACTATAAGTATTAATCTATGATTTGTACCATAAACGAATACATACATAGATACATTTATTCTCTCATCTGACGTTTCATTTCACACAATTCACTTACAACAGGTGGAGTTACAAAATATGTTCACTTAACTCTTTCATGTCGTTTTGGTGTAGAACTGAAAAATTTAAATGTGTTTTGCACTTTTTTTTTTGATATTTATCGTTGGTATACATTTGTATGGTATGTAACACATCTAGTTTGCCACAAAAACACGAAATGCGGTTGTTGTTCCTTTGTTGGACGTTGTTTACTATTGCCTCTATCTGGTATTATTGATCCCATGTTTTCCACCATCCAATGTTTACTTTCCACCGTACCTATGACGTTTAATTTATTGAGAGAATAAATGTATCTATGTATGTATTCGTCTATGATTTGTACACTCTGATCTAGAGTTAATTTCTACACTTATCACCGGGGATAGATAGGGCTGTCAAAGGTTTCTTAACAAATATAGCTGTTCAGAATCAAGCGACTGGTTCACCAAATTGTGAATTGTGTCTAAAAACGGTCAAACAAAAAATAAATAAAAAGTGTAAAATGGAAATTATAAAAATAATTTCCTTTCTAAATGAAGGCGTTGATTAAAAGAATTTCAGAATGAAGCTTTTGCATTTATTTTCATATTTTATATTTTAATTTTAATATGAATAAAATGTGGTCACAAACTGCAAATCATTCTCCAAGTAGACAACTTGTATTCTATAATAAATCCTACAAACAACCAGGGTGCGAAGTAGCTCACGAGTGCGGTTGGGGGGTAAAGTTGAATCTGGCGGCTAGCAAATTTGAGAGACGGCTCGCGTACTGTGATCTAATTTTTATTTTTGCAGCGGCCCGCAACGAACTAATTTAAACCCTCATTGTTTGCCAAAAAGTTTTGAAAAAATCGCCAAAATAAAAAAATCACCAAAATACAAATATGCCCACAACTTGGAATCGCAGCATCCAATTGCCAAAATATTGTACTTTGTTTTTAAATATAAATTTTCATAAATATAAATTTTTTTAAAATAAGTTTTAGTTTAAACTGGCTTGGACCCGATCCCGAGACACAATCTGGCTCGAGAGAGGGATCCAGAATAGAAGATATCGTCTCGCGAGCTAAAGTTGATTTTGACGGCTTTCAGCTTGCGAGCCGGCTCTTAAATTTGTGAGGGAGCAAGCCAAAGCGAGCCGGGAGCCAAAGTTTAATATACCGGTAGCCAAAGTTGAATAGCAGGGCGCCAATGTTGTGAGCCGGCTCGCGACTGCGAGCTGACAAATTTAAATTTCAGAGCCGGCACTCGAGTGATTCAATGCGAACCCTGTCAATAACCCATTGCTAATGATGATTCTGTACATTAGATACGTATGATGAACACAAAAGTGCATCCGTCCACCACCACCGCCACCAGCTACAGATGTGTTAATTATATTCAACAGTGTAATAATGGAAAGCGGCAATAAATCACGTAAATGACTTGGAATAAAATCAATATTATTAGAATTAATTTATTTGAACGGGTGCACTGTATGTGGAATGAATGTCGTTTGAAAAATCGTAAGATTAGAGAGTAAATAATTTTATCATGTCTGGGATTAGTCCAAAAATAGACAAAGTATGAATTGAATTAGTTGTTTGTCGATGTACGTGGAAATGCGAGTAAACAATTGAATCCGTCAGGAATGAAGCCTAAATTGAGATGATTGACTTTCATGTCTCCTCGTTAACATGTCGAACATAATAGTTACATTTTGGAGCATCTAGGTACTTGGCGAGCGGAGATTTTATGTAAATCAACTGCGCTGCGCTGGCCATTTCATAGTTGTAAATTGTTGGCTGTTTAAACGATTTTGGCTGAATGTTATGGGTCGTTGTCATGATGAAAAATCACTTTTCAGTAGCAAGACCCATTTTTTCTATAGCAGCTGGTAAATAATTTTGCAGAATTGAAAGATATTGTTCTACTCCATTCTTCGTAATACATCCTCATACCTTTATGGATCTAACATGGTTTCATGGTTTGTGTTACTGCATTCGGTGGTAGTAGTATTTGGAACTTTGATCCAGTACCAAGCTCGACCAGTGGACTCAAATCGACTGATTTTAGTCTCGCCAGACCATATAACTTTAAACACAAGCGGAGTCCGTATTTACCCCCCATGTGTAACCTATACACATCGCCCTGGGGAATGTGTAATGAACGTTTACCCATTACCCACAGGGTATGGGGAAAGTAATGTGTAGCTACCCATGAAAATGGTTAATTAACCATCATTATTACCCATTACCCACAGGTAAAAATAATGTAATTTTTTACCTCTATAGAGGCTTTAACCAATGGATGTCTTCAATATGCCATCACTTTTTTTTTTTTTTAAATCAATCGCTATAATTAAAATTTTTCGAATAAAAAATCGCTAAAACAGTAATATTAGCGATTTTTTTTTAAAAAATTGCATATTGAAGACATCCATTGGGTTTTTGCGATTGGATGCTCTGTTTCCACTTTTTTATTTTAGCAATTTTCTTAGTTTGGCGATTTTTTGGTAAAAAAAATGAGTCTATACGAATTGGACCACTTTATAAAAAACCCTTAGAAATCCTCAAAAATTGGTTATTTCGCTCCGTTTCAAAGATATAGTCTTTTTTTATTTTATTTCATATTTTCGATCGAAAATGGGGTTGGGTTACCCTGAGGGTAATGGGTAATACTGATGGGTAATTCCCCATTGTCGTGGGTAACTACTCATAATTTTCCCCATTACCCTATGGGTAATGGGTAATCCTGATGTGTAATTCTACCATTTCTGTCTATTCACGATGAAATGTCAAACCAAACTACTATATGTAAATCATGTGACAGCTATCAAAATAGTTGGCACTGAAAACAGTGTTGACAACTTAAAATTACACCCTCTAAAAAAACACAGCCTTTACGTACAAAATAATAAAGAAAAACTACCAATAAATACACTGTGCAAGTTTGTATTTTAAATTTTAACAGATATGAGTGGAATCAACGGTTTTACCTTAGTTTGATTCCTAGATTCAAACTGCATTATTCGTTTGTTTATCTAAAATTAGTGTTTATATATTTTGCAGTCTATAACTTACACCTGGTTGGTTTTTCCGCAAAATATCCTTAAGTGTATTTGATAAGGATGGTCCAGGTTACCAGTTTTGGGAATATGCCACGCCAGAATTTGAATTTAAAAGACATAAATTTAAACCTAAAATTTTATTTGAAATTCAAATTTCTTTCAAGCGAACCCCAGACTTGTCACTCATGAGCATGAGCTTGGCCGATAACTTTTAATATGACTTATGAATATGAACAAATATTACCATAAAATTTTGTGAACATGCCAGTGGTGTGAGCAACTTCGATTACATTCTCATTTGATATCAAGATGGGCGGTAAATCAACAATAAACTTCAAAGATAGCTGATGTTCATGATCATGAATGACAAGTCTGTGGTTCGCTTTAAATTTCAAATAATGACTTTTAAATTTGAAAATTTAAATCGATGACTTTTTAATTTCAAATAGAACATTTGAATTTCTATGGATATTTTTAGAATTTCAGTAGTAAAGCACACTCAAAGACGATCAAGAAGTAGAGAACCAAAGCATTTGCGCAATTTGGCAACCCTGGTAAAAGAGAACCAAAAAGCGCTAGCAATTCACTCAAACGCATTTCTCTCTCGGTCATATCCTGATCATTTCATACCTTTTGCAAAGTTTATGTAATTTTACTTCCACATAGTTGGAATTTATATAACACTATCAAAAAACTGTTCGTGTATTGAAATATTCAATGAAGAGAGTAAGAAAGAGGGCAGAGAATGGCTAGGGTTTCACTCGTTTTGTTTGTTGGCAGTTGAGAGAAGAGAACTTTTGACTGTTTACTTGTACATCGTTTTTGGGTGTCCATGTCACAGCTGATCGAAATGGTAGTGGTTTGACAGAGTACAGAAGGGGTGGAAGAATGAGCTTCAATTCCATTGAACTTGTTAAACGTGTAAAGGGGCCCTTAGACCTGAGGATAAGTTGCAGCGACTTCAAGTTGACATCAACTTATCCATGGAGTAAGGTGAATTGGTGGTTTGTAAATAGTTGATGTAAAATTAAAGCGAAACTTATCCATCAGTGTAAGAGGAAGTTGCATCAACTTTCATACGCATTTCGAAGAGAAACGTTCATAAGGCAACATCATCGGCAAAATGTAAAAAAAATTAATCAAAAAATAAATAACATAAGCATTATCGGCTAAAAAGTGTTATTTATATATATTTAAAGAAAATAAAAATAAAGTTTTTTCTTAAAATTTGTGACATTTTCGCAGTGCGGTCACCACCTTTCCTTTCAGCATCTGGCAAGAAAATGAAGTTGCCTCAACTAGTTTGAGATTTTAGGGGCAAAATCGAATTTGAAGTGAAATAATCGAAGTTGATATCAACTTGAAGTCGGGCAACTTATCCACAGGTCTCAAGGCTCCATTATACACGATAAGTGAAAATGTGGTCTAAGATTATATAGTCAAATTTCCAACTACCTCGGTGACCGTAAGATAACATAAAACAGCTGGTGGAACACTTACAGTGACGAGCAAAATTGTAACAGGTTTCCCATAATGGAAGTTTAAAACTTTAATTTTTAGCAGGGTTTACTCTTAGAACTAAAATTTTTTTTGAATTTTATATGTAAACAAACCCCACTGTTACATTTATGCACTCTCTACAAAGTTACAGTATTGCACTCTCTTCACCTCTTTAAAGATCCAAAAACTTAAATGTAACCATCACGTAGCTCATAAATTTAATGTTCTGTTTTTCAATTCCTCGTTCTTGTCCACGTACTGATCAAAAATGGAAGCATCTGAAGTAGTTGAAATCATGGAATTATTAAAAAATAATAATTCAGTTCGATACTTTGGAAAAAGTTTTAATGTATGTCATATTACGATCCAGAGAATAAAGCGGAAGAAAAATATAAACACTTAAATCGTTCCTGGACCCCCAGAAAGATTGACGACTGCACTTGTCGTCATTTGGCAAAATTAGTGACAAGTGACAAAGCAATTACCCCAGGTGCGACACTAAAAAAGTTAAATATTGACGTGAGTGAGTGGACAGCTTGTCGAAGTCTCAAACGATTGGGTGTTAAGGCGGCAGAGATGAAAATAAAGCAAATTTTTCATAAGAGAATATAAAGCTTCGTAAAAAACTCGCCCAGGTCTACTAAAAGTGGACTGAACTGTTTGGAAGGAGGTAAGTATTAAATTCGACACATTTTAAATAAGAAAAATACAATTCCGCCTTGTGTTCAGGGGATTGAGTAGCGGCCGTTTACCCATTTCCCACAGGGTATGGGGAAAAATGGGTAAATGGTGGAATTACATATCACGATTACCCATTACCCAGAGGGTAACGGCCGTCACCTCGCTTAGTGACGGCGATACTATCGAGTATTTAACCATGAAAAAGCTTCTTAAAATACCGTTCGGAACCGGTGTAAAACTGTAGGTCCCAACCAGTGAGTGTAAAAATTAGAAAGCACACGTCCCACTGATTGTAAGAAGCTCTCCTCAATCTCCCTTCATGGGATGTTATGGGACACCGTTTCTTTATGATGAAAAAGCTTCTTAAAATACCGTTCGGAAGCGGAGTAAAACTGTAGGTCCCAACCAGTGAGTGAAAAAATTAGAAAGCACACGTCCCACTGATTGTAAGAAGCTCTCCTCAATCTCCCTTCATGGGATGTTATGGGACACCGTTTTTTATGATAATTATGAATTCTAATCAAGATATAGACTTTTATAGAATCAAATAGAATCAAAATATAGACACTACATTCCATTGCCTGAATTGATTTCCAACTAATCTGTTCACTGTGTGTATGCAGGTCGAAATAATGCAGTATCCTAAACGCCTGATTGCTTCTTTACACATCTCCTCCTCTACACATCCTCAAAATATCCGACAAATAGTTTAGAAATTCTGATATTCCACTGTGCCGATATAGGCTACAAAAGGTCATCTACAATTGGACCTCCCGAATGGACTTCATGTAGGCAACCCGGGGAGTCCATATGCCAGAAATCATATTAAAATAAAAATGCTGGGAAATAATCTTTTAAATGAAGGCAATTTCGGTGAAACTACCATAAAGCCATTTAATAATACCACCATAATATCATATTAAAGTTCTATACCTCTAAGAAAACACCCACTATAATTTGCTTATTTTATAGTTTTCGGATGATTTATAAGATAATAAGGGGGTAGTCAACAAACAACAACAAACTTACTGACAGGTTTACCACGGCTACGCTCAGAGTCTGTATTGTATACAATTGTACTTATATATATTGTTACGAATTTCCTTATTCGTCATTTTTGCGTTGTTTCATGCCCAATAATAAAACAAGTTTCGTTTTAAATTACGATAATTACAACGGTTTAACTTCCTTTTATTTTACTTATATAGTACAACAGTTTACTTTATTTATAACACTTAACAAGTCTTGTATTTTACTATCAATTCGGGTTGCTTACTTTACGGGGTTTAATCACAAACTGAACTCTCCACTCCAAAGACCTCCGCTATTTATACCAACTCACCATACTCAAATGAAGGTATATCTAGCGAATTCAAGAACCTTCTAGATGTTGTTGTTGTTGCTTATCTTTGTAGAACAATCTCGAATACAGGAGAATTATCTTTACTGAGGTGAATTCATGCTACTGGTTTAACGAGCTGGTACGTTGTTACAATGCATACTTTCAGGCGCAGCACTAACCGCCTGTTATTTACATACTGTTAGTAGAGTCATTAACAGCAAGCAAAAGCTTTTACTTATTCGTAACAATATTGTTACGAATAAGTAAAAGCTTTTGCTTACTGTTAATGACTCTACTAACAGTATGTAAACAACAGGCGGTTAGTGCTGCGCCTGAAAGTATGCATTGTAACAACGTACCAGCTCGCTAAACCAGTAGCATGAATTCACCTCAGTAAAGATAATTCTCCTGTGTAGGAGAATGTTCTACAAAGATAAACAACAACAACAACATCTATTTTCTAGAAGGTTCTTGAATTCGCTAGATATTTGTACCTTCATTTGTGTATGGTGAGTTGGTATAAATAGCGGAGGTCTTTGGAATGGAGAGTTCAGTTTGTGATTAAACCCCGTAAAGTAAGCAACGCGAATTGATAGTAAAATACAAGACTTGTTAACGTGTTATAAATAAAGTAAACTGTTGTACTGTATAAATAAATAAAAGGAAGTGATACCGTTGTAATTATCGTAATTAAAAACGAACCTTGTTTTATTATTGGGAATAAAACAACGCAAAAAGGACGAATAAGGAAATTCGTAACATTGGTGTCAGAAGTGAAATTACGAATTAAGGACTACGATGAAGTTTGAAGAACTCAAAGTTGAACAACTGAAAAAGGAGTTGAGTAAATTGGATCAACCGACAGCTGGTAATAAGGTAGAGCTGCAGAGGCGATTAATAGAAGAATTCAAGCGCCGAAACATTGACATTGATACATACCAGTTTGAGTGTAAAGAAGAAATGGAGGTATCTGCAAAGGAAGCAACTGGTAATATGGATATTTCTACGATGTTTGCAGCCATGATGGAAAAGTTTTCAAAATTAGACGAAAACTCTCGAATAATTAACACGCAACTTGGCGAGAATTCTAGAATTATGAACGAGAAACTTGGCGAGAATTCTAGAATTATGAACGAGAAATTTGGTGAAAATTCTAGAATTATGAACGAGAAATTTGGCGAGAATTCTAGAATTATGCAGGAAACATCAAACGCCACAAATGACAAGCTACATGAAATTTCAGAAGCTATGAATAACATGGAGATACAGGTTAATGATCAATTCGGAAAGGTCGAACAGAAATTCGAGGAATTTCAGCAGAAGATCGAACAGGTCGAACAGGATGTGGAGGAAAGATTCGCCGAACTGGAAAGAAAGATGAATGAAATCCAGTTGCAAGAAGGGCCAGTGCGAGTAATTTCTGAAGGCTCTAGTAGATTGAAAGCTCCCAGTTTCGATGGCTCTACACCTTTCGATGTTTTTAAATTCCAATTCGAAATGGTCGCAATTAAGAACTTGTGGAACAGCAACGACAAAGCCGTTGAGCTAATTTTAGCACTGAAAGGCAACGCAGCAGAAGTCCTTCAGAGCATTCCCGTCAGTGCCAGAAACAACTACGAGGATATACTGGCTGCGTTACAACGCAAGTATGGTGGCGATCACAAGAAGGATTTATATCGCATGGAATTGAGAGGCCGAGTGCAAAAGCATAATGAAACGCTTCAGGACTTCGCAACCGAGGTGGAACGTTTGGTGTTGATGACTTATCCTGGTGAGTCCCACCCATTCTTGGATCAATTTAAGATTGAAGCATTCGTCAACGGCATCCGTGATCCTGACATAAAATACGTGACTTGTGCCACACAAAAAGCTACATTCGCCGAAACCGTTTCGTTCGCATTGGCACAGGAAACAGCAAAATTTGTGTCCAAGCCTCAAATACAAAGAGTTAGAAAAATTGAAATGGAGTCGGAGGCAGGAGATTTGAAGGGTGCCATAAACGATCTTAAAGAAATCACACAAACCCTCAGCAAGGCGTTACCAGGCGGAAGTAAGTCCAGACCAAAGTGCTACAATTGCGACAAACCTGGTCATATTTCACGAAACTGCAGAGAGCCACGAAAACGATCAAGATCGAGCTCACCCCAACGTGGCAATAAACGGGTAAATTTTACTACACAAAATGAATCTCCGTTAAACTAAACCGAGCTAGCCCAGAGGGGCATGGGCTCCCACAACCGAGGGCCCCACGATCTCCATCTCAATAATACAACAGAAAAACAACAACCTCACTGTCTACGGAGCTATCGGTGGTCGGAAGCGCATATTGACTATGGACACAGGCGCGTCACAATCTATCATCAGATCTGATTTGATAAATGGACCAATAGAATCGTTACATGGTGTAAGACTCCGCACAGCAACGGGTGAACCAGCAACTGTACATGGTAAAGTTAAATTGAAGTTAGCCATTGCCAACATGAGCATCGAACACGTGTTTATTGTCGCCGACATTGTAGATGAAGTGATAATTGGCGCAGATTTTATGATTGCCCAAGGCCTCAAGTTAGATATGGGGCAGCAAATTTTGACGTGGGCTAATGTGGAAATTCCTCTCAATGTGGGATACGACAATACAACACAGATTAAAAGGCTGATCGCTTACAAAGATGTAAAATTGCCACCAAACTCAGAAACCATAGTATGGGCCCGAATGGAGGGAGATTGTGAGATCGGCGGTTTGTGGGTAGTTGAACCGGCAAGTATAAACAACTATAACATCATCACTGCCAAAGCTCTAGTAAGAACTAATAATGAAGGATACTTGCCTGTACGAGTTCTAAATTTGTCCAACAACGAGGAGGTGATCGGCGACCGCACAGAAATTGCAGAATGTACACCAGTCGAGGCGGTCATCAACTGTGAAGTTAATTCTGACTGCAGCAAACTATCAGAAAAGGAGCAGAAAGTGCTGGAGTCGCATCTCAGTGAGTGGGTGCGAGAACTAAAGCCTTCTGATAGGAACAAAGCAAAGCAAATACTGTGGAAGCATGCGTCTGCCTTCGCCCTGAAAAAAGAATGCCAAGGTAGAACATCAATGGTAAAGCATGACATCAATACAGGGGAAGCGAGACCAATAAAACAGGCGCCCAGAAGTCTTCCACTTGCAAAAAGAGATGAGGTAAAGAAACTGGTAGCTGAAATGCAGAAGGATGGTGTAATCCAACCTTCTTCAAGTCCATGGAGCTCGCCGGTGGTACTAGTTAAGAAGAAAGATGGAAGTACCCGATTTTGTGTGGATTATAGAAAGCTCAACGACGTCACCAAAAAGGACAGTTATCCACTACCAAGAATTGATGACACATTGGATACGTTGTCAGGAACAAAATGGTTCTCCACGCTGGACTTGCAAAGTGGTTATTGGCAAGTAGAAATCAGCGAGAAAGATAAGGAGAAAACTGCATTCAGCGTAGGGGATGGTCTTTGGCAGTTTAAAGTAATGCCATTTGGACTATGTAACGCTCCAGCCACCTTCGAGCGATTAATGGAGTGCGTGTTGAAAGGACTTCATTGGCGAACATGCTTGGTGTACCTAGACGACATCATTGTCATGGGGAAAACATTCGATGAACACCTGAAGAATCTTAAAGAAGTCCTTCAACGTATAACCGCGGCTGGGTTGAAACTCAGTCCGAAGAAGTGTTCTCTGTTCCAGAAAGAAGTAAAATACTTGGGACATCGAGTGACAGCAGATGGCATTTCCACCGATGAAGACAAAATCCTGACAGTGAAGGATTGGCCACGACCGCAGAATCTCCATGAATTACGCAGTTTCCTAGGACTCTGTACGTACTACAGACGGTTTGTGCCGGGTTTCGCCACAGTGGCTGCAAGTCTTCACGAGCTGACAATGAAAAGTCGGCCGTACTGTTGGAGCGAAAAACAAGAAGAGTCATTCCACCAACTGAAGCAATATTTATGCACGGCTCCTTTGCTTGCATATCCTGTTGCTGGAGAGAAATTCGTGTTGGATACTGACGCGAGTGGTTACGGAATAGGTGGCGTGCTCTCGCAGGAAATCAATGGCCAAGAAAAAGTTATTGGGTACTACAGCAGAATACTCTCAAAGCCAGAGAAAAATTACTGTGTTACGAGACGAGAGCTACTGGCCGTCATAGAGTGTGTCAAACACTACCACAAGTATCTGTACGGCCAGCCTTTCCAGTTAAGAACCGATCATGCGGCGCTAAGGTGGCTACTGCAATTTAAGAACCCCGAAGGCCAACTTGCTCGTTGGATTGAAAGACTGCAGAGCTATGACTTCAGCATTGAGCATAGCAAAGGAGGAAAACACCGTAATGCTGATGCCCTGTCACGTCGTCCATGCAAGCTGGAATGCAAACACTGCTCAAAAGCAGAGGTGAAAGAAAACATCATTGACGTACGTCTGCTTCGACTAGAATCCAACGAAGACTGGTCAACAGCACAAAGAAGCGACCCTATACTGGCAAAAATCATTTCTGCAAAAGAAAATGGTGAAAGACCAACACGCAATGACATCGCCTCAGAGAGCCCCCTGATGAAAGCATACTGGGCCCAGTGGAACAGCCTAAAGTTATTGAATGGTTGCCTATACCGGTTATGGGAAAGTGAGGATGCTAAAATAGTCAAAAAGTTAATAGTGGTACCTTCCTCCAAGGAAAAAGAGATAATGACAGAATTCCATAATGGCCCGAGCGGAGGACATCTAGGAATAACCAAGACCATTGAAAAGCTAAAGCAACGGTTCTACTGGATTGGCTGTCAACAAGCGGTAGCCGATTGGATAGCAAATTGCACCCAATGCATGACAGCTAAGGGACCAACGCGAAGAAGTCATGGCCACATGCAGTAATACAACTCAGGTGCACCCTTTGAGCGTATAGCTATGGATGTGGCTGGTCCATTTCCCGTCAGTAGCTCTGGAAACCAGTACGTCTTAGTGGTTATGGATTACTTCAGTAAATGGCCCGAAGTATACCCTGTTCCAAATCAGGAAGCGAAGACTATAATTAAAGTGTTTGTGGATAACTGGATATGCCGTTTTGGTGTCCCCTCGGAGCTCCATTCGGACCAGGGTAGGAATTTTGAATCGACCATCTTCAAAGAAATGTGTGAGTCATACGGTATTCGGAAAACAAGAACAACACCATTGCATCCTCAGTCTGACGGAATGGTTGAAAGATTCAACCGAACTCTTGAAGAATACCTAAGAAAAGTAGTCAGCGCAGATCAAAGAGATTGGGATGAACACATACCGAAGTTCCTTTTGGCATATAGGACGGCCACCCATGACTCCACTTCGCGAACACCCGCTAAAGTAATTTTCGGAAATGAGCTGAAGCTGCCTGGAGATTTGGAGTTCGGTACCATACCAGCGTCTGACCCTGCGAACAGTGATGTCAATTACCATGATACGGGGGATCTTAATGATCTCCATGAATTTGTGCGCAACAAATTAAAAATGGTCAGTAACAAAATGAAAGCCAGATACGACCGAGCGGCAAATTCAGAAGGATTTCAAGAAGGCCAGCTAGTTTTACTGTTCAACCCACAGCGCAAGAAGGGTTTATCTCCAAAACTTCAGACTCACTGGGAAGGCCCTTACAAGGTTGTCAAACGAATAAATGACGTGGTTTATCGAATCCAGAAAAGCCAAAGTCCAAGAGCTAAAATGAAAGTCGTGCATTTGGAAAGACTAGCTCTGTATGGAAAACGGAGGGTTGAGCCTGCTCGGGACGAACAGGCTTAAGTGGGGGGCAGTGTTACGAATAAGTAAAAGCTTTTGCTTACTGTTAATGACTCTACTAACAGTATGTAAACAACAGGCGGTTAGTGCTGCGCCTGAAAGTATGCATTGTAACAACGTACCAGCTCGCTAAACCAGTAGCATGAATTCACCTCAGTAAAGATAATTCTCCTGTGTAGGAGAATGTTCTACAAAGATAAACAACAACAACAACATCTATTTTCTAGAAGGTTCTTGAATTCGCTAGATATTTGTACCTTCATTTGTGTATGGTGAGTTGGTATAAATAGCGGAGGTCTTTGGAATGGAGAGTTCAGTTTGTGATTAAACCCCGTAAAGTAAGCAACGCGAATTGATAGTAAAATACAAGACTTGTTAACGTGTTATAAATAAAGTAAACTGTTGTACTGTATAAATAAATAAAAGGAAGTGATCGTAACAATATTGTAAAATAAATACAAATAAATACAATATGTTCTTTAATAAATGTTCGGTTCATGAACAAGATGTTCGGATAAGATAATAGGAAAATTACTTTTCAATAGAAAATATTAAATAAGGAACATGTGAAATTGATTATTATGGTGGATGGTTGGGAATAGGCAAATTTTACCCAATTTCTGGCAAATTTGTACCAGCTTTTACTCTTTTTGATGGAGCTGTTGGTGCTTTTCATCTTACGAGAGTTGGCAACACTGATGAATATCAATTGTTACAAAGCCAATTAGTTTGGAGAGGGTCTAGACACCCTAAGAAACTCTTCCTAAAAACCTGGCTAACTATAGATCAACGATCTCATATTCATCGAATCTACCAACAATTTTTTAACAATTACCTCAAATGCCTTAGATGCAACATCAGTATTACTTATATATAAATGACTATAACTCAATAAAAAACTGTCTTTACTTATATTCACACAATACAATACATTTAATTACTTGATGACTGCTATAAATCATTTGGGTAGCAGAAATTTTACACTATTTACCCATTGTGAAACACTGCCTCTAACCCATCGTAATGAGAAAATTTATGACACTTTTAGTTGATTGTCTGTTGCACACAAGTAAGGGGGGGGGGGGGGGGTGAGGGGTTGGTTATAAATAAAATTAATGTCTTCAGTATCTCCCAAGTTGTGTATACATATATGTATGTTGTGTAGACCATGTTAATTGTATTAACACTTTTGACAGTGATAATTGTTTGTCATAAAATAGAAGTGAAGAAAAACAAATTAAATAAAATGATAACATCAACACTAAATATTAAAAGAAATTGTAAACCTTTTAATTATAAAGGGTGTTTCAAAATGCACGAAAGATTAAATGTAATTAAATTGTTTCTTCGAATGTGTAATATGTGGCACCGTCTTGATGAAACCACCACATGCCGAAGAAAATCGTTTCAATGATGGCTCTACCAAAAATTCACATCAAGCTCCGACATGTTGTTATTGAATTTGTTTCTCAGCAATCACTCGTGTATTCTCTAATCCCCAAATGCGACAATTTTGACGATTAACGAAGCGATCAAGATGACAATGAGCTTCATCGCCGAAGATGAGTTTGTTCGAAAATCCTTTATTATTTTTGTTCTTTAATTTCGAGTCAAATTTTTAATAAACGTGGATTGTCAGCTGTCACGCTGTCTTTGTTTCTACAACATCAACACTTTACCACACACATTGCACGAAATTGAAATCTTACGTGCATTTGCGAACACCCTGTAGTTGACAAAATTTAAAGTCGGTAGTACGAGATTCCACCATAAGACCAGAATACTTGAGTATCTCCTTATTAGAAAACAAAGAACCAGATTAATCATTTCGTATAAGGTGGAATACACTCTTACATTGTAACGTGCAGGCTGAAAAATCTGTCTTTTTTGTTGTTTGGTTGCAAATACAATGTGTTTGTAGCTTGTCGCAAAATTAGTATACTTGTGTTCAAACACACTGTGTTTGATATTCAATATTACACGTTGGCGACACAATGACTAATAGGTTATAATATGTGTATTTGTGACCCAAACGTGGCTTTGTTTGTTGAAATCTGCTGAAAATAAAAACGTGACAGACAACAAAGAAACAGAAAGGTAGCAGATCTTCAATTGATGAAAACAATAATAATGAGAAAAGCTCTAGTAAATACGAACAAGACCATTACTACGAAAAGCCATATGTTGCTGGCATATACTGACGACATAGACATCATTGGGCGAAATGTGCGAGAGGTTACTGCAGTATTTTCAAGAATCGAAAAGGGATCAGCGAAGGTGGGTCTTGCTGTTAATGAGGGCAAGACAAAATTGATGGTGCCAACGACTAGAGAAACCTCTCGACTTGGTCCGCACTTGAACGTTGACAACCGATTTAGTAGATGAAGTGGTAGATATATGTGGTAGAAGTGGTAGATGAATTTGTCTACCTTGGATCCGCCGTGAACAAGGACAACAATGCCAGCCTGGAGATAAATAGGAGAATTGTGCTTGCAAATAGATGCTATTTTTGGGTTCAGCAAGCAGTTTAGGAACAAAGCCCTCTCTCGACGGACAAAAGTCCAGTTATATCAGACTCTCATTTTACCTGTCTTGACATATGACTCCGAATCTTGGGTCATATCGCGAGCGGATGAAAACACCTGGGAGTATACGAGAGAAAAATTCTCCGTAAAATATATGGTCCTGTTAGGGAAAACGGCGAGTTCCGACATCGCTGGAACCAAGAGCTATATAATCTATATTCTGACGTGGACATAGCTAGGCGAATCAAATTAGGACAATTGCGTTGGCTAGGCCATGTTATCAGAATGGATGAAGATGCACCCGCGCGAAAAGTTTTCGATAACGTATCCGATGGAAGCAGGAAAGGAGGACGACCAAGACTCCGCTGGAAAGACCAGGCAGAAGAATCCCTCCGTATCCTTGGTGTTACCAACTGGCGAGAAAAGGCGAAGGATAGAGCCAGTTGGAAGAATATGTTGAAATTTGTTTGTTTAATTAATATGTGTAAGACGTCTGACCTCATGAGGTTGTAAAATAGTCAATAAAAGTAAAGAAAACAATACTTCCAAACATGTACATGGTTCCTGCAATATGTAGCTGGGGCCAATATTTTTCTTCGTGTGTGATTCGAAACCCGGCGGCAGCAGAGGTTCGCACAATAATAAGCAGAGCGAAAATCATACGAAACCGGGCACAGAGAAAGTCAGATTTCCGTAAGCTGCAATTCCCAGACGTAGCCACAGCCTACTCAAATAAACTCCTTCAATTACTGGCACTGATCGTACCCCTATATCCCGGTGATTCTGAAACGCAGTGGAAACACATTTCAAACTATAGAAAAACTGCAGCAAAAATCGTGTGTGGTTATAAAAAATTTTTTTTAAAAATTTTCCACATTTATAAAAAGTATACACGATGTTAAAAATAATTTTGGTTACATCTTTGACGTAGCGTCGACCATGATACGATAAGCAGTGTCGTATGACAACAGATGAAAAGAACGCTGCACATATGGTTATGCTTTAGCCAGTTGACTAACATGTTCTTAGACGCGTTATAATTGTGAAAACTTATTACAAAAATTTGGAATGTTACGCTGAGATCGCTCGCAAACTTCGAAGGATTTTCAGTCAAGAAAGTGCCCCCAATCTGTCAACGATTCGAAGAGTGATCAAAAAATTTAAAGAAACTGGACCGGTTATGGGCAGTGGGACTCCTGTACGTCAACGTACAGGTCGGTCTCTTGAAAGCATTGCTGCTGTAAATGAGAGTGTCGCCGAAAAGCCGAAATCATAAATTTGGCATCGTTCTCAAAAACTTCAAATTTCACGAAGAACTACGCACTACGAATTTTGGCAAGAAACCTCCACCTTCATTCGAATAGAATGCAGCTTACTCAGGAGTTCAACCCAGCAGACTAAGAAAAGCGCCGGCAATTCATTCAATAGGTAATGGAGCAAAGTGAAATCAATGGCAATTTTTCAAAAAAAAAAATCAAAAAAGTGATTGAGCCTTACTTTTTTGAAGTTGAGGCCGAAATTGCAGTGAACATGGAGCATGATAACGAAGTTATTGTGGCCTCAACTGGACGACATGGATCTGGACGATCAGCAAGACGGCGCCACCTGCGATACTGCGCATGAAACAATCGATTTATTGCACTTCTATGACTCGATTTATTAAAACAATTATCTTATGAAATTCTGATGTCAACTGGCCACAAAGATGAAGCAATTTGACGCCGTGTGATTTCTTTCTTTGGGATTTTGTGGAATCTTGGGTTTATACGAATATACCAGAAACAATTCCTGAGCTCAAATCCGAGATCCAACGCGTCATCGGTGAGATACAGCCACAGCTCTGTGAAAATGTCATGGAAAATTTCATGAAAAGAGTAATGGCTTGTCATCAGAGTCGTGGGAGCCATTTGACAGATATTTTATTCCATACTTAATCGAAACATGTCTTCTTTAAAATCCCATAAAAAAATCACAACTATCTCAATAAATACGTGTTTTTGTTTTAAATAAAAAAAATGCATTCTTACTGAGACACGCTTGGCTCCCACTGTGCGGCTCGAGTTACAATTCATGAATGCCAATTACATAATACTTCAGCTATACTTGTGTGAAATTTTATTTGATCGAACAAACCGTTTAGAAAGTCCGAATTATTTCCAATTTTTTTGAGAAATCCCCCACTGTGGTCCAAATGAAAGGACATCATTTCATAATTTTTTTTAAATGAATATTTTGATCTTTAAGTTTTTGTCACACTATCCTTGTCCTTGCAATCTTGTCTGATATTCTCTTTGAGAGCTTCCAAAGTCTGTGGTTTGTTCATAGATACGTGACTTCAAAACTACCCAATGAAAGGTGTCTGGAGAGGTCAAATCGCGACATCTTGCTGCCAGTGGAAATTTGGCAACCAGAGTCATGGCATTCAAAATAACCATTCTCGCTCGAGCTGTGTGAACAGTCGCATCGTCCACCACCTCTCGGCTAATCCTAAATTTTCTACAACAAAAAAAAAAAAATTTTCTACAACAAAAAATCATTGGCCATGGTACAACATCGTCTGGTCAACGTGACGGCTGATCCGCGATAACTTCAGCCACAGCGACAATATGAGGCACTAACCCCGCCTCACGCCTTTTCTGTCACGTGTCGTTCCAGTCTCTTCGAGCCGAGCGGCTAAACACGTTAGTGTTTGACAAGTTGGCATAGGACGTTCGGGAAATCTGCGAAAAATTATGCAGTAAAAAATAGCCACAAGTAGTCCGCGTTCTTGAGGAATATACCGTTCTATGGCTTTTGCCGACGTGTATTCTGTATTTGTTTACTTCACAAATATGAAAACAAAGCTGGTAGTTGCCGCCATTTGCAAAAGTTATAGCATATCCCGATAGTGTGATCAATTTTGTGCTAACCGTTAGGTGTTGTATGGGACTAGTCAACCACTTCAAAGATAAAGTTCACTCCCGAGAATCAAAGATCTAGATAAAGGGTATCTCAATAAAAGTACATGCTCGACTTTTCTGAAAAGAATATAAAGCTATTGAAATCTAACCTTAATATTAAAAAGGTCTTGAGCTTAAATAAATTTAAAAAGTTGAAGTTAACAAAAACAGCTCGACTAAAAATTGTTGACCGGGTGGTGATATATTTATTGAGTTGTAAAGTATTCCGATTAAATGTGGAGTAAAATGTCCACGAATGGCCTCTGCAGCTCTTCTTGATGACATTTTGACAAAGGTGTGCCTCTACCGGCCTTGAGTTCACGAATTGTTGGTGGTTTCTTCGCATAGACCAGGGATTTCACAAAACCCCAAGGAAATCGCACAGCGTTAAACGCACGATCTTGGCGGCCAGTTAACACTGGAGTTTCGGGAGATGATTTAGTATGGAAATCGTTGCTTCAATAAAACGATTGTTTCGTGTGTCCTGCTGAAACCACATGCCGTCCAGATCCATACCGTCCGGTTGAGGCCTCAATAAATCCGTTATCTTGTTCCTGTAACGAATATCATTCACAGTCACTGCATTTCCGGCATCATTTTCAAATACGTAAGGCCTAATCACGCCGCTGGACCAAAATCCTCACCAGACAGGTGCTCGTTGTGGATACATTTGTTTCATATGGATCACGTGCCGATTTACTGAGCTCCAAAATAGACAATTTTGTTTGTTGACGGACTCATTGACATCAAAATGCGCCTGATCGGTGAGGATGATTTGTTACGAAACATCCGTATTCACTCCGTCACCCACTGAACGAACTGCGAGCGCTGTGATTGGTGCGGGGTTGAGCTCCTAAGCGAGCTTAATGTTGTACGGGTAAAGGTGTAGGTCTTACGTCAAAATTCGCTTTCGTCAAAATTCGAAATTTTAAGTTGATGTTAACGATGCCGAATTGATGTTCCGAGACACTCTCGTTTACAGCAGCAATGTTTTCGAGAGCGGCCGGTACGTTGACGCTTAGGAAACGTACTGTCCATAATCGACGCAGTTTGTTAAAATTTTGTTGATCACTAGTCGAATTGTTGACACATAAGGTGCACTTCCACAATTAGATATTCGGCAAAGTTTGCAAGATATGCGAAGTGTTTGCAAAATGATAACAATTGTTCGCAATGGCAATTAAAATAGTTTTGAATTTGCATTTGCTAAGACCATAGAATAACACATACCATAGAAGGTTTTATTCGCTCAATAAATTAAACGTCATAGGTACGATGGAAAGTAAACATTGGATGGTAGAAATATGGGCTCAATAATACCAGATAGTGGCAATAGTATACAGCGAGTAACATAGGAACAACAACCGAATTTCGTGTTTTTGTGGCAAACTAGTTGTGTTAAATACAATACAAATGTATACCAACGATAAAAGTCAATAAAAAAGTGCAAAATATATTTAAATTTTTCCGTTCTACACCAAAACGACAGGAAAAAGTTAAGTGAACATATTTTGTAACTCCACCTGGTGTAAGATAATTTTAAATTTAATTGCTCTCATTTCCACAAACCTACGATGAGAGTGTGAAATGAAACGTCAGATGAGAGAATAAGTTTATCTAGGTATGTATTAGACTATGGCTAAGACAATCGGATGTCAATTGTAATGAAATATGGGAATGTTTTTAATTGTTTTGAATTTGTTTTTAAAGTGTTTTATATGTACAGGTTTGTGGCTTCGATAGGTATTGCCTCGTAATACTTTCCAATTTATAAACCTGTACTGTATAAACTATTTGAACACCAAAACTTCTAGATATGAAGGAAATGCTTTGAAAACAAGTGCAATTGCGTCTGCGTTTTCTAGGCCATTTCAGTAGAATGCATAAGGATGCACCTGCGTGAAAGGTCTGCTACTCGAAGGTAGCCGTAGAAAAGGATAACCCAGATGAGTCCCTGGAAAGCTCGGAGAGAAAATGCAAAGATCAAGCCGGTTGGAGAAATATGTTATCTTCATTTTGTAAGAGCCTAAATCCACCAGGTTGTTTGAGGCCAATTAAGTAAGTAAGCCAAATTTGAACTTAAGTATTAATTTTTTAGTGTTTTGTGGTTTTCTCTGGATAGATATTGTTGGGATGTATCTAATTATACTTTTTAGCGCTGTTTTATTTCCTTTTAATTGAACAAGTTTTTTTTAATTACGAGAATTTTTACTCATACACTTAACACTTTCCAATAAGTCTTTTCTCAATAAAACTATTGCCAACTACCTGTTAACCGTCGAAACTAATGTCGCATTTACACCGCAGTTTATCGTTTTCTGTTTTCTAATCTTTGTCGTTTACACCAATCAATTTGAGATTAAGTTGACATTTCAGGTGGCATGCCCGTGCTTAGACCAATTCCGCGCCGAGACAAAATTATCGAAGACGGCGGCACAACAGAAAAATTAAATTGGCGGCTATTGGTTTTGCCAGTTTTGTAAAAATTTTGGATGGTTTTTGAAATAACTGAACTTTTAACATTGGATCAGTTTGCCAAATCGGGCCAGTCGATAAAATCGGCTCACATTTTAAACCAATATGATCCAAATATATCGACGGTGGCGTAAGCTTCAAAAATTTGTTGGTGGCCGGCCGCGACGCGTCGGTAAATTTTCGATAGGCTACCGTCTGTGAAATAGTTGATTTTTTGTGTATGTTTTTATTATGATTGTATTTTTTTTAGTAATTAAAAGTGTTGCCTCGAATTTTACACCAATTTAAAATAAGGTTAAAAATTAAACTTCAGTTTCTACAGATTACAATTGTATGAGTAATTTTCCGGGTAAGCGTGTGTTAACAGAGTTAACCTTCGAATGCTTTACTCTTGTTCGGTGTAAATGTCGTGTAAGACTGATCTCAATTTCGCAGCACATGAGCTAATTATACACCTCTCCATCCGCGACAGCAGTAGATTCGCAAACTCTCACGTGCCAAATACAGTTCTTTTCGAGCTTTCTCGAAGTATCTATATCAACTTATGTTCCATTTAGACCGTAGGTTATCGCAGCCAGGTTAGCGATAACCTTGGTTTCTAATGTTTGCGTTTAATCCAACCAATTTGAGATTAAATTGGCATTTCAGGTGACAACCTTGTGCAAAGACAAATTTAGAGAAACTTCGTGCCGAAGACGGTGGAACAACAGATAAATTAAACTGGCGGCTCTTGGTTTTGTACAAACTTGGGATGTTTTTGAAATAACTGAACCTTTAAAATTGCATCAGTCGGTCAAATCGGGCCAGCCGATTAAATTGGATTACATTTTAAACCGGTGGGAGCCCATCATATCGGCGGTGGCGTTCGCTGCAAAAAATGTTGGGTACCGGTCACGCGTCGGAAAGTTTTCGATCGACTTCCGTCTGTCCAACAGTTGATATTTTGTGTATGTTTTATTATGCTTGCATTTTAAATGAGGTTACAAATTTAACTTCAGTTTTTACAGATTAACGACCTTATTTATAAAAAGTTATGAGAGGTATGCGACACGATTTGTCATACAAAACACGTCGCTCAAATCTCCAACAACTTTTTATGACTAAGGCCCTAAAACTGTATGAGTAATCTTTTGGGTTATCCTGGGATTACGGAGTTAACCTTCAAAATGCGCTTGGTCGGTGTAAATGCCGAATTAGGTCCACTTCAAATTCCGCAATAGGTCTCAGCGTAACTTTCCCCATTTTAGTAATGGGTTTTCATAATGAGAATGCGTTCTTCCTTTATTTTAATAATCGAAATTGCAGACCCAGACGAATCCCTGCGAAGGCTTGGTGTTACCAAATGGACTTGGTTGGAGAAATATATTATCTTCGATTTGTAGAAGCCTAAATTCACCGGGTTATTTCAGGGCAAGTAAGTAAATACGTAAGCCAATTTTGAACCTTTGCTTTACTTATGTAGTGTTTTTGCTGGATAGATATTGTTACGATTAAGTGAAAGCTTTTACTTACTCTTAGCGACCAATCTAAAAATAAATGGTTCCCATTACATCCCATGAAGGGACTGGGGAGAATTTCTCACAATCACTGAGCTGTGCACTGTCCAGTTTTCACTCACTGATTGGGACCTACAGTTTTACACCGATTCCGAACGGTAATTTGAGAAGCTTTTTCATGGCTAGATACTCGATAGTGTCGCCGTCACTATGCGAGGTGACCGCCGCCGAAAGAAATTTTATTTATTTTTTTTTTGAATTAGGTCAGAGCCGGGTTCGAACCCAGGATCTCATGTACAAGAGCCGCGCACACTAACCATTGCACCACCGACGGCAATCTAACTTTATATAAATAACAGGGCGATTAATGCTTCGCCTGAAAGTGTACATTTACCACAAACCAGTTGACGAGCCAGGTGCAAGTACGTTATTTTTAACAACTCTTATACTACAGGTTCGGGAATCGGGTAGAACAATCTAGAAGCTGGTAGAACCCCTGGCTGCAAGAAGCATAACTGGTATAAATAGCTAAGCTGTTTGGCATTTTGAGTTAGTTTGTGATTAACCGCCGGAAAGTGAGCAACGAGACTTGATAGTAAAATACAAGACTTATTATAAAGTGGTGTAAATGAAGTAAACTCTTGTACTATAGAAGTAAAATAAAAGGAAGAAAAACTCTTTGTAATTATCGTAATTTAAAAACGAACCTTGTTTTAGAATACAACAGCGCTAAAAAGGACGAATAGGAAATTCGTAACAATATTGTTAGGAAGTGTATAATAATTCTCATTTTTAGTGCTGTTTTGTTTGATGTTAATGAAACAATTTTTTTGAAGTTACGATAAGTATAACATATTTATTTAGTTTTACTCATTCTTTACACATAGGACTTTACAATAAGTCATTTCTCAATAACGCTATTTCCGACTACCAGTTCACAAGCTAAACTAAGACTGATACTATATTTATTAATCTCCCCATCCGCGACATCAGCAGATTCGCGAACCCTCTCGAGAAAAATACAGTTCTTCTCGAGCTCTCTCGAAGTATCAATATCAACTTGATGATTAGTGGTCTGTTTTCGATTGACCCACACTTTTCATTCGTGGTGAGTTGGTATGAGACAGCTTTTCAAATTGTAACAACTGCACACTTTTAGGTACAAGGTAATCGACCTTCAACATCCAACACAACAATTCTACTGTTGTTTTGGCATAAATGTTGGTTAATCCAAACATGTCAGGCATTTATCGTAACAATATATGTGTTTAGAGATTGTATTTTGTTATGACAGAAATTTTAATATCATTAATTCAGCGTCTTGTCGAGAAATATGGAACTAGTGTTAGTCATATGTTATACTAAGCTACCTTACCTAGAATGTGGTAACAATACACTTGATTGTATAAAAGTGTTCCGGGCGAAAGTCTGTCATTATTTACTTAACCATCAGTTGTTTTGTTTTGTCTTTGCTGACGTTTGTTCTAGTCTTATTCATTTTCAGAATCAGAATCAACATCTAATGCTCGTTAGCCAGGTGTACAGTTGTATAAGCGGTATTGAAACACATGAACCGATTTAGCGCATTTTCAGTAGGATTTACCCTTGGTCAATTCTTTCTATCTAAGTTTATTCAAAGCGCATCAAATTTGTAGCTGCTATGAAATTTTATTCACATTCGTCTCACCTGTTCCACTGTGCGCCAACATTATTTTTTGTAGCAGTATTTGAATACATTATTCCATGCTCTCAAAGCAAAACCGTTCGTTATCGATAATTGAACAAACACTTCGTAGAATCTAATACGAAAATTAGCTAAACGTACTCGTGTATTGTGCGTTACTAAAATGTATTAAAACCCTTCAAATTCAATTTTAATAAGATTTCAAAACCAGTATGGAATATTACGGCAGTCTGACCAATATTTGTGAACCTCTGTTGTAATTTATTCATATTTGTCAAATAAGATTCACTCTATACAGTAGCCTTCAAATGTAGCTAAACACCTGCTTTCTTTCATGTTGTCCCGGCACGTGCTGCCATATACTCAGACAACACCAAGTATAAACAAAATCAGGTTTAAATCTGTTATATGACAGCAAAAAGTTAGTATAATGACGTTTAATCTGTTGTTTTGCTTCGCCAATTAAACAAAGATTTGCATTATGGTTGACACAAAAAAAAAACAAGCAAAACCAAACAAAATTTCACAAACCATATCACATTTTATTGATGAGATTATACAGGTCATCATTGTAGATAATAAGTGTAGAATGATAACTTCATATATTTATATGTATTTTTTATTTGTTTTATTTCATTACTAATTAAGTTGTATTAAATTTAAAATGTTATAATTGAAATTGTGAGATTAAATATAATTTTCAATAGCGTGGCTTAACATCGGTTTGCTAATTGTGTTAATGCCTAAAAGTATGTAATTATTTTAAAATAAAAAGTGATAAAATCTACACAGTATTGCTTTGCAGTATTATGAAGTGTGTGCGCGATGTTCTTTCAAATTAAATATGGATGTATTTCGAATTATTTAATCATGACTTATTTACCTCATTTTCAAAATTTTGAACTATAAAGATTTTTTAATTTTAAAAATTAATCATCGATTTTGAAAGATTTAATAAACAACAGTTTAATAACAAATTATAATAAAAGTCCCGAAAGTAGTCATAATCGCAAACGCCAACGCGAACGCTAAAGTCAAAAAATGGTTCAGGTTAGACCATTTAAACCTTCCTAATGCATAATAATAAAAAAACAAACGCAATTTAGTTGCTGTAAAAAGAAGGTTCGTTTATTTTCAAGCCGGTAAATTTCTTTTGCATACTTGTGGAATACGATATCGAAAAGTGTCGAGCAAAATTGTAACAGGTTTCCCATAATGGAAGATAGAACTTAATTTTTTTTTGAATTTTACTTTGATATGGTATCTTTCACAATGAACACTTAAATGTACAACAATTATACATAAGTATATATTTCAAAGAGCGTAATATGTAAACAAACCCCAATGTTACAAGTACGCACTCTCTTCAATGTTACAATATTACACTCTCTTCAAGTCTTTAAAGATGCAGAAACTCAAAAGTAAACATCACGTAGCTCATAAATTTACTGTTGTTTTTTTCAGTTGCTCAATATTGTCCAGGTGCTGATCAAAAATGGAAGCATCTAATGTGGTTGAAATCATGGAAATATTAAACAATATTAATTCTGGTTGGAACTTTGCAATAAAGTTAAATCGCCAAGTTTTTTTTTTTGCAAAAATCCAGTATAAATCGACGTTGTTATCCAAATTACCACAGAAAAATATGTTGTTAGAAGTTTGTTCTAGTAGATATCTCGTCAACGATGAGAGATCTAATTATGGCGACATCAATAATTGAAAGGGCGTGCCTATTTTAGTACGATGAGACATGCAGACGATTTTATCAAAAATGTTCAGTTAGAATCTTGTTGTTCTAAGGTCGCGAAATGTCAAACTCATATGACGATCCAGAGAATAAAACTGAAAGAAATATTAAAACTTCAACTGCTCGTGGACGCGCCTGAAAGATTGACTACCACACTTGTCGTCGTCTGTCAAAATTAGTGGCAATGCAATTACAACAGCTGCGGCACTAAAATCTTTAAATATTGACGCCAGTGAGTGGACTGCACGTCGAAGTCTTAAAACATTTGGTGTTAAAGATGCGGGGAAGAAAAATAAACCCTTTATTTTAACCAACAAAAAAAAATATACAGCTTCCTAAATAATTCACCCAGATCTACGATAACTGTACTGAGGCTCACTGGAGGAAAGTAAATTATTAAATTCGACACGTTTTAAATAATATAAATACAATTCCGCTTTGTGTTTAAGGTTATATGGTCTGAAGAGACTAACATCATTCCATTTGAGTCCGATGGCCGTGCTTGGTACTGGACCAAAAGATACAAATACTCGTACTACTACCCCGAATGCTGTAACACAAACCACGAAATATGGTGGTGGATCCATAATAATTAGGAAGAAAGAACTAGGCCCTCTGGTTAATATTGAAGGTATAATGAAAAATAACAATATCTTTCAATTCTGCTAAATCATATTCCAGCTGCTATAGAAGAAACGGGCCTTGCTACTGAAAGTGTGATTTTTCAGCATGCCAACGACCCAAACCATTCGGCCAAAATCATTAAAACTGGTTAAACAGTCGACAATTTACAACTATGAATGCCAGCACAGTCACTGGACTTACACCCGATTGAAAACTTTGGAGTTACATAAAATCTCAGCTCGCCAAATACCCAGATGATTCAAAAGGCTTAAACGAGCTGTGCGATAGAGTAAAAGAAACTTGGGATGCGATTCCAGCAGAAATGACGGCAACATTTTGCAACGGTATGCAAACAAGCTCCTAAACAAGCTAAAGGTTACTGGATAAAATATTGAAACAAGAAACAAATAAATTAACATAAAACCAGAGTGCAAAATTGTAACATTTATATAAATTTACAGTATTTATTATTAACTTTGTCTAGATCAATATTGAATTAAAATTGTTTTTGTTTTCATTCACGAGACAACAATAAATTGATTTAAAAAATTTTTTTGTTTAAATCAAATATTTAAAATATTCAAATTTACTTCCAAACTGTGTCAACCCTGTTACAATTTTGCTCGTCACCGTATATGTTTAGAAAAACTGTAGTTGCAAGACCTCTTTTCGAAAACTATATATCTATTAATAGAGATATAGAATGGTCTTGAGCTTGAATAAAACCTCCTTCGCTGGGAGGTAAATTTTTGATGATTCTGGCGTATAGATTGAGCTGGATTTGAGGGATGTCAAGGGCTATGGTAACATTTAAGGCACATTTCGTTTGTGCCTTATTGGCATAGACCTGCGACTTAGCAAACTTCTTCCCAAGATTAACGGGGATCGAATCGAACGATTATGGTTGTCAGTTCACATTGCCTCTGCAAGAGATAATCATCCCCTCAAATCGCTCGTGTAGAATGACTATTGTTACAAGTAGCTCCATCTTGGTGGAACCTCATGTCGTTCAAATCCATAGTATCCAATTTTGGACCAAATAACTTATTTGTATTCGATCGCTGGCGCTCTCCGTTGGCGGTGATAGCAATCCCTTCGTCATTTTCAAAGAAGTACACGCTGAAACATCAGTCTGTTATTGTTGTTTGGATGCAAATATAACGTGTTTGGAGCTTGTCGCAAAAATAGTACACTTGTGTCTAAACACATTGCGTTTGCTGTTCAATATTACATGTTGGAGATACAATGCTTAATAGGTTATAATCTAAGTGTTGGTGCCCCAAATATGGCTGAAAACAAAAACGTGACAGACAAGAAAGAAATAAAAAGGCAGTATATCTTCAATTCATGAAAACAATGTTTCAAACATATACATGGTTCCAGCATAATGTTACTTACTTATCCAGTCTCCAACAACTCCGGGGAGTCACGGACCTTACAAAACTAAAATAATATATTTCGAAAACCAGTTTGATCTTTTGCCTTATCTTTCCAGTTGACAATACCAAGTGAACGCAGGGATTCGTCAACCTGATCCCTCCAGCGGAGTCTTGGTCATCTATTTTTCGCCTCTCTTCGAGTTCGGCTGGTTCTCCGTCATCCAATCGCCCAATCGTGTTATTTTGACCCGCTTAGCTATGTATATGTAGGGATATAGCTCATATAGCTCATGGTTCATGCGTCGCCGATACTCGTCGGTGTGCACTATAGGGCCATATGTTTTTCGGAGTATTTTTCTCTTCAAGACTCCAACAGATGTTTCGTCAGCCTTGCGATAACACCCATGATTCTGCGCCATAAAGAAGTGGAGGGAGCAATAGAATATTGAAGTAAAGTTTAAGCAACATTACCGGCATGACCTGTCAAAATCTACCCGTCTCTATGGGAAACCGCTTTACAACCTTATAATAGACAATTCAGGAAAGCATACTCTCACTGTCATGACTAGTTTTTAACTCCCTGACAAGTTTATCATCAGACGTCCAACTACTGTACCTTCGGTATATCATCAATCATATACATATAAACAAACTCGTATATGAAATTTTTTTATTTGTCGATCTCTTCAAAGTAAAAACTTCGCTTTTCCCAAGATCCTTAACAACAAAACTGTCAAGACTACAATAATTATGGGACCACATTTACAGTTTAGTCCTCCTCTTCTTCGGCAACAGCGCCACCACCTGTATTCTTCTTCATGTTCTTCCTCTTCACGCGACCGGGACGGCCACCACCGAAGGGAGACTTCAAGGAGAAATCGATGTGTTTCTGCGAGTCCAAACGAACCACAAAAGAGGGAATGTTCACGACCTGTTTGCGGACGCGAATGTGACGCTGACGGATCAAGACACATGTGGATTGGTATCGAGCAAACCCCCTAAGTACCAACCAGTTATCTGCACAACACATCTTGAGTGGGCATTCAAGACATTTGATTTTTTTTCAAGACATATATTCTAGCGAAGTTACGGCAACCAAATACTTCAGTGATTTCAAAAACAAAATCAATGAGTGTTCGAACTCACGGGCGATGTGTTAATACCTTTTTGTTACACGGTACCTGTTCGATTTCTATGAACACAGTAGTAAATGTTACATTGGAAAATAAGAAAGAGCGTTCAATCATATATCTAAGTTTTATTGAAATAATATTAATGCTTACAATTATTTAAAACCAAGTGCAAGAACATGTGCCATTATTTTCTTGCTTAATTCTGTTTGTTTTATTCCTACAAAAAAACAAAGAGAATGCAAAGAAACAGACAAATGTACATACATACATTGTATTATGTTCGTAAGCTTAAGAGTAGCAAGACTTCGTCGTTTAAGACAAGTATTCGCTGCCGCTACATCAATACCATCATACTTAATTTCAGGCAGAGACTATTGTTGTACTACAACCACATATTAATTTCAATGCTAACGCTGCATGTCTTCGACGTAGATAACGCTGTGTACTAACGCTGTGTTTTGTTTACATGTGTTGACTTTGTTGGATTACAACCTACCCGTGCCTATAGATGTTAACAGATCTACAAAGCAATATTTAGCTCACTGAGATAATTGTTTTTGTTTTGTAATAAACAGATCGTCGAATGCTGGCATACAACTGAATAAAAATCAAAATTTAGCTCACTGGAATGAGCGACGACAAAAAAGTATTGAATAGTATAGAGAACTTATTGCACTCTTTTTCCGTTCTCATGTAGAGAATCTGAGTAAAAGAGCATAAACGAGTCCTATTCTCTTTATAAAATATTTCAATATAAATGCACCATTTCGACAATGATATTACATAAAACAATACAAAAAGCATAAATGACAAATAAAGAGTAATACATTTTGAATCATTCGCCAGATGTCGCCAGTGATTTTGAGTCATGCCATTCGTTCCATGAGTTCTCTACACTATTCAATACTCTTTGGCGGCAACGACCTGCTTGTTTGTTCACTGCCGTTACATCAATACCATCATACTTATTTTCAGGCAGAGACTATTGTTGTATAATAACCACGTATGTTATGCTAATGCTGTGTGTTGTTTGCATGTGTACACTTTGATAGATTTGATAGATGTTAACACATCAAAAGTCACTCGTATATGTGTGTGAAGCTGTATGGCACAAACAGACAATACTCCTAATTCGCTTCACATCGTAATTTGTTTTTGTGTACACGCACCTACACGAACGCTTTGTCGACAGTGTCCCCAAGTACTTGGTTGTCGCAACTTCGCTACAGTACATGTCTTGAAAACAAAAAACACAAATGTCTTGAAATACCATTCAAGACGTCTTTTGCAGATATAACACACTGATTATTTCAAGACAAGACAGCTGGCGTTTTTCCTCATGTTATTATTTCATTGTGCATTTCTTGTTTAAATTTCCAATTTCCAAGTCTCTCAAAACTTCATGAAAGTTTCCCAATTTGTAATGAAAATTGAAAATGAGTTGTGTCCCAATTTGAAATGGAAAATTTCAATAGAGATTGAAATTACATCAATTTAAAATGGACGATAAGAAAAGTCTTTAAAATTTACCAATTTCGACAAAAATTTTTAATTTTGTCATTATTTGAAATGGAACAAACCTAATACATTTATTTTAAATATATTTTAAATTGATATAGATGATATAAATTTCACTTGGAAAATTACTATTTCGTTTGAAATTTTGGCAATATTAAATTAAAATGTTTCAATTTGGATTAACACATTATTTATTTCATTATGAAATGGTGCAGTTAATATAATTATGGATAATTATATAAATAATTTCGAACAAAATCTCAGATTGCAGAAGTGATTTTCGTGATTTAAACATTAAAGATTTTACTTATGTATATGTGTGGTCAGTTTCTGCACTTCTGTTATCACCTTTTGCAAGCAGCCTAACCGCCAGCAAACCCAAGAAATAGAAATCAAATATCAATCAAAACGGTTGCCATAATAAACATTTTATTGGAGAGTTTATGATTTCCATGGTTAAGGTGCAGGAAATTGCCTTATCAGTCCAATAACAAAAAGCAATACCCGACCACAATTGACGATTATTATTAAGTGAAACATATTAATGGTAGATAAACAACGGCTTAATCAAACCCTATACAAAACTATTCTAGTTTATAGTATGTAGATGTGTCAATCTAATTACGGCCACTCACGATCTACGCTCTGGTAACCACTTACTCGTAACAAATTGCATGCTTGTCACATTTTTTGAAAGCGACGCCAACGAACTATAATCAAAATTTTCAAATCAAATAGAAATGGGGAATAAATTAATTTAATTACACTTATAAACAAATCGAGGGTGAATGGGAAAATAATAGCGGCAATTTAATGGAAATCAACAACAATAGTCATCACCTTTTTTTCCGCACGCGAAATGGAAATGTAAAAAATACAACTGGGATTAGATGGAATACTTGAGGCGCTACACGGAGAAAAAAAAATACCAATTTGATGGAGAAAATAACAGTAAATTAAAAAAAAGTTTCGTTAGAAAAATTGCCATTTATCTTTGCAAATATTTCATTTACTTTCATATTTTATTATTCAAGCTTTACGACCAGCAATACCTCTATAAATAGAGTAATAGTTTTTTAAAAAGAAGATGTTTTGCAAATGCATCTTCATGATTCCTGGCAAACCGTATAGCTATTTCAGATCTAGCCACAGATCTTCATCAGCGGTTGATTGGAATGCTGCTTTTGAAAAATTCATCAAACTAAATGCAAACGAAAACTCATTTGAATTGAGAATTTTTCACTATGCAAGTGTTCGAAAACACACAAGAAAACATTTGCAAACAACTTCTTGCCATCTCCAGAGAACCATCGGTCTCCATTAGAAATGATTTTTGTTGTTGTCTAAAAGACAACACAAAGTTTACAGGCAATTGTTATTGCCGGTTGTTTCTTGGTACTCTACGTTCATCAGGGATGATTTTTCATCTACTTTTTAAAAACTATATCTCTATTTATAGAGATATAGATGGTATTGAGCTTTCATATGACCATATGAACTTCCTAGGAATGATTCTTATATTGTGTGCTGCGTCCCTTGTTGCGTGTGCTGAGCTTACTGCTTTGCCTGTGCTGCTGCGGTCCGTGAGATAGCATATCATCTCAATGTTCTAGTAAACGGTGTTAAGAATCATTCCTACGAAGTTCATATGTTCTAGAAAGTTGTTTATTGAGATCTTAGGTACATTCTTGTAGCTGATTGTTTCCTTGAATTTTGAACGGTTTGCTACCTATGGACCTGAACAGGGGGGAAAAGGTAAAAAAATCGAATTTTTTAAAGTTTTTTGTTGCGATTTTGGCCTTGAACATGAAGTTGTTTTGATTTTATTTGTTCATAATTTTTATTTTTTATGACAAGAGCTATAACTTTCCCTCAGGAGGTAAATAAAAATTTCGAACGGTTTGCAAGATATGAGCCTGACAAAATGATCACTTTTTTGCCAAAGTGACACCGAGGCCCCAAATCTTTGGGGGCCCATAAAAAAAATTCCATGACTTTAGGCTAAACTGAGAGACACGAGTCTTTTTTTTGTGTTTTATCCCGTAGTGGTGTTCGTATATGGTTATATTTTTTCGTGTTGCACTGTGTTATCAAACAATTGTTTTCGTACGAAATAACTTTGACGTAACAACCCTGTAATTGAATTTGCCTACGAAAATTTCGCAAAGAGGTTTCAGTTCATGAAATTTCGGTTCGGTTCATGAAATTTTCGATATTTTTTATACACGTACTTCTTATGGCAACGAAAATTTCATAAAAACTGAATACAGGGCTTAAAGTTGTTCGTCAAGTAATCGAGGAGGCTTTTTCTACTGAGACATATAGATCGGGTGCCCAATTTACTGAGCTTTTGAACGCCATTGAACCCACAGAGAAATTCGCTTGCAACAACCGAACTAGCCGTAACCAAATTAAGTTGCCATAACCAAATTTAGAAGCTGTTCCAACCACATTTAGAGGTCGTCACAACCGAGTTATATGTTGTCCCAACCGAGCTTAAAGGTTCTCGCAACCGAATTGGTGGTTGTTCCAACCGAACTTAGATAACGTCATAACTGAATTGTAGGTTACAGCACAGTTTAGAGCCTAACATTTGGTTGAGGTTTTGGCTTCCAATTTTGATTTTTATATGAGGTTGTCGCAACCGATATTTTTCTACTTTTCCAAAGGGGTGGGGTAGATTTTGACAGTTCATGGCGGTTACGTATCTTTTGTTAATTTCCTTATCTTTTATTTTGGCCGGAGTCCTCAAATTCAACAGAACTCGTGCCATCTCTCAAATTCCGCCTGATCTATGCGCCAGAGTCATCTAAATTGGATATCTCGGCTGCGTGCCACTCAGTAAAGCCCCGACGGACATTTGAACGTTGACATATTCCACACTGTCGTCGGTGAGGCATTGACTGTCGGTGGTGCAATGATTACTATTCGTTAACTCTTGTAAATGAGTGGGTAAGATCGCCGCTCTGACCACCTTACACTTGTTTCGTCGACAATCCACTCGCTTAGTGACGGCGATACTGTCGAGTACTTATCTGGATCAAAAATTTGTACGTACAGCAGTCGGTTTCAAGAATAAAGTGTCGTACTAAAGGGTGTCTCAGTAAGAATGCACTTTTTAATTTTAAAATAAAAGCACATATTTTTTGAGATATTTGTGATATTTTTATTGGATTTTAAAGAACACATGTTCTAAATGGCCCCCACGGCTCTGATGACAGGCCATTACTCATTCCATTAAATTTCCCACGAGTTTTTCACAGAGATGTGGCTGTATCTCACCGATGACGCGTTGGATCCCGAGTAAACATACATGACAGCTGCGGAATTTCAGAGTTGCCACTTGCACAAAAAAAAAAAAATTATACGAAATTTAGAAAGTCCAATCTTACTGAGATAGTGAAAATAGTTCATATTATTTTTGAGCGTATTTTGGAATGGCGTAATAACAAATTTGTTTGTCATTTACTGTTCATGAAATTCCGCTTTTCGTCGTTGTTTTGGCATTGGCCTAAGAATCATTACTTACATTACTTACTTACTAAAAAATTTTCACCTAATTTAGATTTTCCGTGGAGAATTAAATTCAACATTGTGCATTCAAATTCTATTTAAGTTAAACGAAGCAACCATATCATTTTAGCATTATATTTCCTCGGGCAACTTAAATTTCAATGTACATAAATTAAATGCAACATAAATTTCAACATACATAGGTTTTGAAATTGCATTCTAAAACTAATGAATAAAAGAATTATACAGTTTTCTATAATAATAAAATGACGGAAAAAATATATTAGATGCAGAAATGTGTAAATTTTTAGGTGTAGGCATATCACGATGACCATGAGTAACACAAACACAACAAAACCATTTTATCATTCGTGGTAAAGCCCCGTATTCAGTTCTTGCGATATTTTCGTAATAAATTTTGTCATCTGTAAACGGAAAATTTTGTTGCGGAGAGTTGCAAATATTTCATTAATAATTCCTCTTCGCACTCCATTTTATTTTCAACGCATGTGGTAATACTTTTGTCTGTTAAAACGATCGAAATGTCAAAAATCCGGCCCCAAACAATTATCAATCAATTGTTTTCGCACGAAATAACTTTGGCGTAACAACTCTGTAATTGATTTTGTTTACGAAATTTTTGCATAGATCGTGTAGACCAGGTGTTTTTCAGGCATATAACCCCGTATTCAGTTCTTGAGAAATTTTCGTAAGATATTTTTTCATTTATCTCTAAACGGAAATTTTTTTGTTGCGGAGAGTTACCACCTATCTTTGATTTGTCTTGCATATAATTCAAAAATAATTCCTCTTCGCACTCCATTTTATTTTTAACTCATGTGGTATTACTTTAGTATGCTAAAATTTTCGAATTGTCAAAATTCCAATCCCAAACAATTATCAAATAATTGTTTTCGTACGAAATAACTTTGGCGTAACAACCCTGTAATTGATTTGGCTTACGAAATTTTCACAAGGAGCTGAGTATCTGGCAAATGAAAAGTGAGCGAAATTTTCGCTCTTTTTTATACACGTACTTCTTATGGCAACGAAAATTTCATAAAAACTGAATACCGGGATTATGTCGATATTTGCATTTGGCACTTCATGATGTTGCCACATCTATACGCCAAAGAAATAGTTGATTTAATTTAACACTGAAAAAATTCAATACAGATTTATAGTCTAATTTAAATTCAATTGTATATAAATAATTGCGTATCTAAATACAAAGTCAAAAATTGGTCCTAAGTTAACCTAAAAATATTAAACAATAAGACTATTTGGCAAAACGCTAAGACTTGTAACGGGTGATTTTTTAAGAGATTTCGGATTTGATTTTAAAAAACATCACATAAAATTTAGAAAAACGTATAAAATCTTTATTTGAGTACATGGAACGGTCTATCTAATTCAATGTTTAAAGATCCAGCAGAAAACTGCAAAACTAGTTCATAAAAGTACTAGTTCATGCATTAGAGGCGGCTGAACTAGTTATTGTGCCTCTAGTTCAGAACTAGGTAGAACTGAACTAGTCATATCTATGTACATATAACGGGTCCGCCAAATAACTTTTTTTTTTTGAAAATGCTATGAAAAAAAAACTACTGAATATTTTCTCAAATTCCTTTTTTTATTTGAAAGTACAATCCTTCCGGTTAATAATGGAAAATAATTTCATTCAAATGGCTGCCTCGGTTGGCCATGCAGTAGCCTACACGATCGGCCCAATTTTTAAGCACATTATCGATTGTGTGCAGCTGTATTTCACCAATGACTTCACGAATATTGTCCTTTAAAGCGTCAATTGTCTCTGGCTTGTCGGCGTAACACTTATCTTTGAGGGCACCCCAAAAATGTCAAATCGCAGCACCGAGGTGGCCAACCGACATTAGCCCAGCTTCTTCCAAAATCCGTACGCAATTTTCGCACACATTCTGCAACATTACCATGATTTTCAAAGTAATGTCGCAATATTTCCCAGCGTTGTTCAAGCGTATACACAACCATATTCGTTCAGCAGAAGGATAAAACTAATTATCTGTCAAATCAGACATGAGCTAAGTGTTACCATTCACGAAATAAGCACTAGTTGAAAAAACAAACGTTAGATGGCGGAACCTTTATCAAATGGTGGCTTAATAAAAGAAATTATTCTACAATTCAAATTCTCCTCATCTCCAGCTCCATAATTTCTTCCTTTTCCAAATTGCATTCCCCATTCACTTTGGAAATTATAATCATCACCAGCTCCATAATTTCTTCCATTTCCAAATTGCATTCTACATTCACTTTGGAATAGTAATGACAATTTTTGTGTATTTAGGGTTTCCATTTCGCATTTGTCTTGATGTCCAATAAATCTCAAAAGGCATATGAACACATTCTGCAGTTTATTAATGTCAACATTTTTCAACTTAAGCCTACGACTTTCACTAGCGACTTCGAAAAAGCGCTTCGAAATGCTATTTTAAAAGTTTTTCCAAAAGTGCACCTGAAGGGATGCTGGTTTCATTACTGCCAGGCACTGAGACGGAAATTGACAAAGATGAGTGAACTAGCGTGAGCCGTAAAATCAACCGCAGACGTAAGGCGAATATTTAAAATGATATTAGATTTACTAATCCTTCCGGCGGACAAAATAATTAACGGGTTTGACATATGTAAGCAGGATGCTTATAGGTCTTGTACCACATTTTCAAAATATCAATAATAAATATTGAATTACTAACCATTGCTTATATTGAATTACTACTCCTTATAAATTAAAAAGAAGCAAAAAATGGTCATAACGCCCAATTTGGTTTTAGGCCTTATGACCGCCGTCAGAGAGGTCACAAGGCCCAATAAAAATTTGGGCGTTATGACCCTCAGAGCGGCCAGACAAAGGGCTTCACGTTGTTGCCCTTTCCAGTTTTCTTCCTCAAAATGCTTTATTCACTTTGGTGGAACACACACATATGTATATATATGAAACACATTCAAAAAAATAAAGCAACATCACAAACTATTTAACCGTCCGAGCTTTTGTTTATTATTATTTTTACTGATCAAGCGCTTTTGATATCCTCTGTCCGATGAACCATTGACGACTGAATACATGCAATTAAAACGCAATACCTCAGCCAAAATAAGAAACACTGACTTTATCTGCAATTTACGCGCACATTCAGGAATATTTATGAATCACTGACTGAGAGAATAATACAAAAAATCAGATACACACTTTCAAGATAGACTCTATCATTGTTCCTCTATTATTCTCTTGCTCTGCAGAGAGCATTACCAGTGCAACAAACACAGCTGTGTTTGTATCACAAACACAGATATATTTGCTTCGCAAACACATGTATTACAACATATTAATCATTGTGTCTCAAACATGTAATATTGAATAGCAAACACAATGTTATTGCACACAAGTATATTATATTTGCGACAAGCTCTAAACACATGTTATATTTGCACCCAAACTACAAAAAACGACAGATTTTGCAGCGTGTGTTAAACTGGTGCACCACTAGTTCAAAAGCGACATTCGAGAGATAATTTCTCCCAATCCTAGGACATCGCAATGTTAATATCTACAGTTTTTTGTATGGGCGAGTACTAATTCTATGTTTCAAAAATACTATTTCATTACTAGTTCTTAACTAGTATTTTTGCTGCTAGGGATGATTTCATGTGAATGTTGACCGCGGCTGCGCTGCAAATGGTTCATACGCTGGGTCCAATTTTGACATACTCTCTCAAACATATCGGCTGGTATCTCACGAATAAAGTCGTCAAAATTGGCTTCCAGTGTGTCAACCGTTGCGGTTTTGTCGCTATAGACCTGAGCCTTAAAATTGACTTTCAAGAAATAACACAGTGCAACACGAAAAAATATAACCATATACGAATACCACTACGTGATAAAAGACCAGTGTATCCCAGTTTTGTCCAAAGTCATGCACTTTTTTTATGGGCAACAAAATATTTGGGGCCTCGATGTCATTTTTGCAAAAAAGTGATAATTTTGTCAGGCTCGTATCTTGCAAACCGTTTAGAATTTTGATTTACTCTTTGAAAGAAAGTTGTAGCTCTTGTCATAAAGAACAAAAATTGTGAACATATAAAACCAAAAAAACTTCATCTTCAAGGTCAACACGGCAAACAAATCAGAAAAATTAAATTTTTTTAACCTTTTTTCCTCTGTTCAGGTCCATAGCTAGCAAACCGTTCAAAATTCAAGGAAACAATCAACTACAGAAATATACCTAAGACTTTCTAGAACCTAAACAACTTTCTAGAACAGAGATTAAATCAAAATTCAGAGATATGCAAGATATGAGACTGAAAAAATCATCACTTTTTTTGCAAAAATTACACCGAGGCCCCAAATCTTTGGGGCCCCGTAGAAAAAAGTGCGTGACTTTGGGAAAAACTGGGAGACATGGGCCTTTTTTTTTTGGTCTTTTATCACGTAGTGGTGTCCGTATATGGTCATATTTCCATGACTCAAAAAATTACACAGTGTAATTTAAAGGCGATAAATCGCACGATCGCACAAGATTCCAAATAGCCGCCTCAGAAGTTCGCCCAAACTGACCATAAAATGGAAGAAGTGCACGATGCACTTTCTTAACAAAGCATGCATTTTGATAATAAAATTCAATAATCTGCAAGCGTTGTTCGTTTGTAAGTCGATTCATGATTAAATTATAGATCAATCTGAACATGTTTGACAGTAACATGTTACACGAAAACAGCTGAGCTGCGAAAAACAGTGTGCCAAAAAGAAAGTTGCTAAAAAAATCACCCATTATATTACTGACCCAGGACAGTTCATGTGTTTTCCACATTTGTACTATCAGACGAGAAATCAGGAGAAAAAAAGGGTGGATACTCAAACAAGTGCCTGTAGGGGCTCATTTGAGAAGGTCAGTACTTGTCAGGTAGCAGTTCATCCTAGTTATAAATAGGCCTCTAGGCCATGAATATATAAAACATTGGCCCCGTTGTTTCAAACATTAGCAGTAGCCTGCATTACCACCACCTGTCACTTTACTTCACTCTATTGTCAGACAAGTTTAAACACGGGTTAAATGCATGTATCATCCGATAACGGCGATCGTTCATTCTCTCACCAAACAGTGACAGAGCGAGTGTATGATTAGCAATAGTTCAATAGATCTACTTGAGCCAGGGGTTGCATAAATGATGATGGGTATGGGACGGACATGGACTGTGAAGTGGACACAAAAAGAAACAAAAAAAAACAAATAATTAATTAAAACAAATATATAAAACAATAGCAGACTTCGATAGCAGCAGCAGCGAATTATAATACAATACAAATACACAAATACAACACTAACACAAACACATCAACAAAAAAAAAATTATAATTAATAACAAAAAAACAACAACAAAAGCGTAAGAAATAGTACGAATAAAAACAAAACTCACCATGAAAGCCCGAGGAGGTAGGTATACAATAGATAGGTCTACTGTGACAGCGATGCCAGCTGATTAAGCAGAAACACTGAAAAAGAATCAAACAGCGTGAGGTCACATTATCACGTCTCCGGCCACTGTGCAATGATTAAATAATTAATACAACATTGTTTGTCAACTCGAGTGATATCAACGTACGACTCCGTCCAACAAGTGACCAGCAGTCACAAAAACAAAGAGTTAGTTCATCGCTAGACTTTCCAGCGTTATTAAGTACTCGTGGATGTCAATGCATCACAATCGCAAAATATTGTGCGACAGTGTGAAGATTCAAGCAAAATATGTAATCGAATACATTTAAAGAACAAAACAAAACAAAAAAACAAACAGTTCATTACTTACAATGACATCTTTTGCAAATATTTTCAATACAAATAATGGGTGTGTCAATGATAACAATTATACGAATCACTCATTTGAAGTGCGAAAGCCAATAACCCCCGAACGCGTGAAAATGAGTGCGATACGTGACTCTGTGACCTCTTGTATTAAAAATGTCGATAATTCGAGCAGTGAAAGTGTTAATAATATTTTGGATAAGGCAGGTACACATATGTAGTTACATATTTCATTAATTACACCGGCATCCAACACAATTCAATCCACAATTTATAAAAAAACTTGTTTTTGAAAACATAATATAATTCTGGAGCCAAATTGTGTATTACGATAATCAACCAAACGTTCTGATGTGTCGATAATAACAGTTCATCTACCATTTAAAATACACGCGTTCCTAAAACTTCACTACCGCCAAAACGATAATGAATTCGATATCGTTTCTTACATAATTAGCCCCCCCTGTACATCTGGTAGGTAAAGTCGAATTAGTTTCATAATTTTTTTTTCAAAGATTGAGTTTTTAAAACTATTTGATGACCGTCTCATTGTATGGTAATATTTGGAAATGTGTCACTGGTGGAATAAAAGGGATATGGACCTTAACCCTATATATATAAACGTAATGGTTTTGGTCAATATCCAACAAGCGTCGACGCAATGTGAAATCAAGTTTTTAACTTCAACGATCTGTGTGAATTTGTAACATTTTCGACGAAGTCAAATGTAGTTAGTCACCTGAATAAATTATGCAATAATTTATTGTTTTGTTATTCATCTACTCCGGGTGTTGAATAAATTGAATGTAGCTGATAATTTATGCCAAACCTGTCAGATGTCACTCTTTCGCCCTTTTGACAGGTGCATAGAGTGTACGTTGGACCTACGTTATGGGGACGGGGCTCTCTCGCTCGGTTTGGGCGGGTATGAGTGGCGGTTGTCCGTTGACTAAGAAACAATTTTATGAAAATACAAAAGTTCATTTTTAATGAAATTAAGTAACATCAAATAGTTGTCATAGTTATTTGAAAAATGTGACAGTTTTGTATATCTCCATCATAGGTGATTTACTTGTAACAACAACGTTTTACTTGTGCTTATAATTAATAACTCAAATATGCCGCATCATCCCAAAAATCAAAGTCGACTACAATACCAATACCTTTGTTAATGATACGATTTGCTGCAACCAGTTTATGATTGAAGCGTACGTCAATAACAATATTTAGGAGAGAATTTAATATACATTTCTGGAATTTTGATCAGAGAATTCCAGATTTGTGTACAATTTTTTTGGCATATTTAACTTTCGTCAACATTGGCCAAATATAATTTCTTTGAATTTCTAATCATTAATATTAAATATACATATATAAATATTATAAAAATAAATAAACGGTGTTCGAAAATGCACGGAAGAAATGAAAATGCACGAAAATGACGACGTGACAGCTGACAATTCGGAATTATTAAGAATGGAACTCGAAATGAAAGAACAACTGGTTTTCATTGTTGAGCAACAATTTGAAAATAATGAACAAAATCATCTTCAATGATGAGGCTCATGTTCATCAAGATTAGGAATGTCAAACGGGATTGGTATTCACAAATCCCGGGATTCGGGTTTCCCAAATTTGAATTAAATTGATTTGAATTGTCTTGAACACCGAATTAAATTTAAATTAATTGAATTGAATTGAAATTGATTGAGTTGAATTGAATTGAAGTGATTTGAATTGAGTTGAATTGAATTAAAGTGGAGTGTATTGAATTGAATTGGATTGAACTCCACTAAAATGAATTGAATGAATTGAAGTGGATTGAAGTAAATTGAATTGTATTGAATTGAATTGACTTGAACTGAATTGAATCGAATTGGATCGAATTGAATTGACTTGAACTGAATTGAATCGAATTGAATTGCATTGAATTGAAGAAATAGTGAATTAAAGTGTATTGAATTGAAGAAATAGTGAATTGAAGTGTATTGAATTGAATTGGATTGAATTGGATTGCATGGAATTGAATTGAATTGAACTGAAGCGAAATGAATTGAACTGAATTGAACAGAATTGAACCGAATTAAATTGAATTAAATTGACCTGAAATGAAATAAAATGCATTGAATTTAATTGAACTGAACTGAACTGAATTGAATGGAATTGAACTGAAGTGAATTGAATAGAATTGAACCGAGTTGAATTAAATGAAATGAAGTGAGTTGAAGTGAATTAAAGTGAATTCAATTGTATTGAATTAAATTGATTTGAATTGAATAGTGTATTGAATTGCATTGAATTCAATTGAATTTAATTGAATTGAATGGAATGAAATGAATTGGATTGTGGTGAACTGAATTGAATTGAACTGAACTGAATCGAATTGAATTGAACTGAATTGAATAGTGTGAAGTGAATTGAAGTGAATTGAATAGAATGGAATTGAATTGAATTGAAGTGTATTGAATTGTATTGAATTGAATTGAAATGAAATGAATTGAATTGAATTGAATTGAATTGAATTGAATTGAACTGAATTGAATTGAATTGAATTGAATTGAATTGTATTGTATTGAATTGAGTTGAACTAAATTGAATTGAAGTGTACTGAATTGAATTGATTGAATTGAATTGAATTGAATTGAACAGAATTGAATTGAATTGAAATGAAGTGAATTGAAGGAAGTGAAATGAAGTGAATTGAATTGTATTGAATTGGATTGAGTTGAATTGAATTGAACTGATTTGAATTGAATTGAACTGAACTGAATTGAATTGAATTGAATTGAATTGAATTAAATTGAATTGAAATTGAATTGAATTGAATTGAATTGAATTGAATTGATTTGAATTGAATTGAATTGAATTGAACTGAGTTGGACAGAACTGAACTGAACTGGATTGACCTGAAATGTGTTGTCAAATGTCAAATCTCCCCGTCATTAAGCCATTGATCGATCGCTCTCTGTAAGCATTTTCTTCAACTGCTCACTTTTTATTATTTTAACCAAACGAAATAGTTTCGTCAACTATAAATGTTGGCAATCCTCAAAAATAAATAAATAATAAACATAAACTAAAAACAGTAAGAGGTAACCCTGATATCAATAGTTTGAATCTAATGCACTTACCTTTTCTTTAATTTTTAATCCCTTTTTCTACAAACTTCAAGTTAAATGAAATTGTTGCACAGGAACGAAAAATAAGTTGTTGCAGGAACGTAATGATAATATTTTATCCATGCGACGAAGCGTTTTCCTCTCAGTGTACAATAGCCTATTTTTAAAAGCAGATAATTGTTTGGCGAAACATTGTCTAATTCCAAATTTCATAATGAGCGTGTGTGACTAAACTTGGACTTATCTCACACAACATTTTGGTACAAAACGGATACGAGAATCCGACCGCTGTATGACGTTTATTGTGATTAAATCCAGATACCTATTCCAGATTTCTAAAACAAACTCTTTAACTCGCATTAAGGTAGTTCTGTGCTAACCTTCACATTGCCAGGAGCTTTGAGGGTATTTAATACAACGTCTAAGCCATAAAGCACAAAGTAATTTTGGACGTAAAGACGTCTACCAAAAACTCCGTCATATTATTGTTTTCAAACTGGGGATACTCCATACGGGCATTAATATCTTTTTTCAAACGATTACACTGTGACACAAATGACAGGAATTTGCTTCGAGCCTCAACCAAACCATAAAAGTACTTGGACGTGGTATCTCAAAACCCCGCTCGGTTTTGACCCTATACGTAACAATGTTTTTTTTGCAGGCCGAAGAAAATTTTGGAGGTGGATCAGGGCCCTATTTAAGATTTTACTTCAATAAATCCGAAACAGCTTGAAATATTGTATTAAGAAGACAGCTATCGCAATTTATTTACCGTTAGGCAGGAAATGTCAAACATATAAAATATGTGAAATATTTTATGACGTATCGTGAAATAATCGATTAACAGTGTACTTTTCCTTAGAAATATATTAGAGGGAATTGTGAAATGGGAAAATAGCTACAATAATGTCAAAGTTTGTAAGGCAATATTTCAAGCTGTTTAGGATTTATGGAATTATGATCTGAAATTTTCTTCGGCCTGCAAAAAAAAAATATTGTTACGTATAGGAGAAAAACCGAGCGGAGTTTTATGATACTACGTCCAAGTACTTCCACAATTTGTTTGGTTTAGTTGAGGCCCGAAACCCACTGTTGCACAGTGTTATTATAATTTTTAATTTTTATTTTCTTTATTCTATTAAAAGTGCATAGAAAATAAAGACGGACATTTATTTTAAATAGATAACAAATTTAATATTTCCTGAGTTAGATTTGTATTACGGTTTGAGGTCATATGTGAGAACGAAAACAATTCTATGGTTATCTTTTTATCACGATTTTATTATTACTTCCAATATTTCGACCAACGCCGTTGATCATTTTCAAGCATATTGCGAGATAACACAAAATGCATCCAAACTTTTTCGCAAGCTTATGTCAGTTGTCAGCTAATAAGTTGTTTATGACAGTTGACATAAGCTTGCGGAAAAGTTTGGACACATTTGGTTTTAGTGATGTCGTAATAAAAATGATATCTCTTGAATATATCAACGAAGTTTTTCGAAATATTAGAAACAATAATTAATCTTGCTTTCTTTCTCACATATGACCTCAAGCCGAAATAAAATCTATCTCATAAAGTTTGATAGCTCAACACCACAAAAATTGGAAACAAAACTTACATTAAATACAGGGTGTCTGGTAGCAGATTTCTATTTTCAAACTTAAATAAAACACAGTTTTATTAAGAGCAGTGAACGATAGAATGGAAATGCGGATTTTATTTTTGAAAGAGTATGTCATCCAGATGACCGTTGACATTCGTCGCCTGGGCTCAAGAATTTTCGAAAAAAAAATTGTCCAATTATGGTACCTTATGCGTGGTAACAGTTTCCCTGGGGCAATCGAGGATTGCGGGTTCTTGGAGAACAGTAATGGCAGTGTTGCTTGTTGACGTGGCCGTTTACAGTGCGAAAACGCTCCAACATCGTTTCACAAACATTTTTGCGTAAATCAAAGTCTGTGTCTTTCAGTTCTTGAACGATTTGAATTTTAAAAGGATGGAACTTCAGATACTTTTTTAAAATTTCATGAATAATCGCTCTTGGAAGTCCCACTGAGGCTGCTCTTTTCCGTATTGAAAGTCGCGGATTTTCACGTAAACTGCTTTCAACCAGTTCAATGTTTTCGGGAGTCCTTGAAGATCGACTGGGCCCTGACAGTGGGACGTTCATAGCCGAAGCAGTTGCGCGGAATCTCTGCACCCACGAACGAATTAAATTTACACTCGGTCCATCACTTATTCGCCGAATACCGAACTTTGAACAAAATTATCGACGAACAATTACGTAAGAATCATTACTCTTAAAAAATGTCTCCACAGCGAACGCACGATGCTCACTCGACCACTGCGACATCGTGACTGACAAATCCGCACAATCGATAATTCCAACGGCGCCACCCTTCCTCCGCACCGTTTATTGCCTTTTGAAATAATCGTATTTGAAAATATAAATTTGCCACCAGACACTCTGTATTTTCCAAATTTTCTCAAAAACATGCAAATTGTGCAGCTTATCCCAACGCGGCGAAAATTCAGCTGCAGCCGGTAAAAGTCTGCAAACACCGCCGTCGTCTCACCTGAAATGTTTCAGGCGCCGCCGCCGCTGACAAATTGAAATCAGCTTTAAACCCTGGCCCAGTGTGTTTCGACGAGAATTTGGTGGAACTGAAACACTCATGCACACCCTGTGTATACCTTTTACTCAATGAATAAAATCAGGGGATTCGTTGAAACAGCTGTTCGATATTCTAGTTGCAAATTTCATATAGGGTAGAATAAGAAGGAGAATGAGTCATAGACGAATTAAAAAAACTGACTTTAAATTTGATTTTATTGCCATCTGTACCATAAATCAGTCTCGATATGACCGAACACAACAATTTTCTTTTATTTCTATTCATATTACGTCCAAATTCTGATACGTCTTCGAATAGCTTTTGCACTGGTTCATTCTGATCCAGTCTACTGGCATGACCTACATATATAATCTAAACTCGCCACTTTGATGTGCATACACGCTGAAAAATCTGTATTTTTTATTGTTTGGATGCGAATATATAATGTGTTTGTAGCTTGTCGCAAATATACTATACTTGTGCCCAAACACATTGTGTTTGCCATTCAATATGAGACACAATGATTAATAGGTTATAATATAAGTTTTTGAGACCCAAATGTTGCTTTTTTGTTGTAAACCGTTAAAAACAAATACGAGACAGACAACAAGGAAACAAAAAAGCAGCAGATCTTCAATTCATGAAAACAGTGCTTGCAAAACATGTACATGTTTCCTGCAATATGCTGCTGGGGCCGATATTTTTAAGCGTGTAACTACGTCGATGTTGGGATAGAGACTCGTGGTTCATCCGTCATCAATACTCGCCGTGTACTATTGTAGAACCATATATTTTCCGTACCAGTTTTCTCCCGAAGACGTTTCAAGATGTTTCATCAGCATGCGATATGGGTCAGGATTCTGCGCCATAAAGCAATACAAGTTGTATGAGTGGCTGATATTGTTGGATCTTCGTTTCTTAGAGAGGGTCTTCTCTCTGAAGTGCTTGCTTAGCCCGAAATAACACCTGTATGCAAGCACAATCCGCCGTTTGATTTCTAGGCGGATGTTATTGCTTCTGTTTCGGCAAGTCCGAGGTAACGTTCAACCTTTCATCCATATGGCGTGAATGTTCTGCTTGTCGGAACCAATAATTTTGTCTTGTCCTCATTTACTGCCAAACCTACTTTTGCTGACTGCTTCTCAATTCTCGAAAATACTGCAGTAACTTCTGCAGTATGATGCCCAATGATGGCTAAATCATCACCTTTGAAACAGGACACAATATGCTAAGGCTCCAATCGTCGGGCATGCATTCGTCTAGCCAGATTTTGCATATGAGATAATGCATGCAGCTGTCTAACTCATAGCCGCCAGCCTTAAATAGCTCGGCCGGTAATCCATCAGCATCCGCGGCTTTGTTGTTCTTAAGCCGGGATATTGCAGTTCTAACTTCGCTTTGGCTAGGAGGGGGGCAGTCGACGCCATCGTCCAATATGTGCCAAACAACCTCTTCTACATTGAAGTCTCCTGAGGCAAGTAAAGCAGAGAAGTTATCTCTCCATATTCCCAAAATACTCTGCACATCTGCGACAAGATTTCCGTCATTGTCTCTACAAAAAGGGGACCCTGATCCATGCCGTTGGTTTGACTTTGTACTTTTCGGTAGAATTTACGGGCCTCATTCTATTTGACATTTAATATGTAAAGAGTGAACATCATAGAGTAAACACTCTGTCGACACCCTAATCTGACGTTTCACACTCATCATTTCACACTCTTCGTGGTGAGGTTGTACGCTAGAGAGATGGTTGACGTAATTTGACTTACACCAGGCCGAGTTACAAGAACTGTCGACTTAAATTTGTTATGTCGTTTTAGTTGACAACTGTGAAATTTAAACGTATACATATGTATGTGATAACACAAAACGGAATACCGCTGTTATTTTCTTGTTGGTTGGTTTGAGTTAATGCCGCTATCTGCTATTATTAAATTCATAGAAAAATAAGCATAGAATCTGCAACAGCTGTTTGGAAAATTTGTGCACAGAGTTATACAAACTTGGCAACCCATACAGAATGAAAAAATCTTTATTTTTATAAATTTGTGTTTTAATTGCAAACTCTATAAATAATTTTACTCTAGCACTTCACTACATTTTACTTTATTTCACTTGTTATACCTTTATTCCTCGCTTTAATTATTACAAAAACACTCTCAGTTGATGAATTTTGTACTTTTGGTTCAATGTACAAAAGCAAATGTGTGAACAACGTATTGAGCAACACTGCATACTTCCAGTTACGTATCGCTATTTCTCTTTCGTACTTTACTTTATTCTCTATGTTTTTTCAACTCTAAGGTTGATCAGCTGTGGCATAGAAAACCCCTTATTAATCAATACTTTTGCAATCTGCAACGTTCATATCCGAATTCGTAAATTTTCTGAAAGACGTGGTTATTACAGGTGTATTTACCATAGAGAATGATATAAAGAGAAGCCATGAGTGTTTCAGTTCCACCAAATTCCCGTTGAAAGTCACTGGGATAACGACAGTTTTGATACAGTTTTTTATGTCAGCTTTTTTCTGCCAGAATGTGGATGTAATTCAAGTAATAATTAATGAAAATTGTTGTATTCTTGAAATCAAAAGTAATTCATTGCATATAAAGTTATTTTGAAAGTCATTAGTGCCGATAAAATCAAATTTCAAGTCAGTGTTTTCAATTCGTCTATTACTCACTCTCTTTCAATTTCTGTCCTGTATCACAGAGCTATAGAAGAGAGCTTCTATGCCTCTCTTCGTGTTCTCTTAATGACGACGAGGTAGTAACATAGAGTAATACTTAAGAGTTTCCATTACTCTCTTCGATGCCTCTTCATGACGACGAGGTAGTAGGCCATTTCATAGAGTTTTATATGCTGCTGTATTTTACCAATTTTACACGGACAGAAATTAAAGGAAATGCCTATTTTCGTTCAATGCAAACAACATAAAACATAATTTAGCTGTCATTAGTATCAATAAACACTATTTAAAATTAGTTCCTGTCTTCTTTGGTCTCTCATTCTACATCATTTCCCTAGTACCATTTCGATCAGCTGTGCCATAGAAACCCCCTGGTAGTAGGCCATTTCATCGAGTTCGAGTTGCTTTCGTAAGTTACTCTTTGGTTGACATAATACGGACAGAAATAAAAGGGAATGCGTATTTTTGTTCGATGTAAAGATAATTTAACTGTCATTAGTATTAATCAAATACTTTTAAACTTAGTTTGCTGCATGGTCTGTATGTCTTCTTTGGCCTCTCATTCTACTTCATTTCCCTAGTGGCTTTTCGATCAGCTGTGCCATAGAAACCCCCTGCCTGCATTAATTTTGTATCAAAATTTGGTATTTACTCTATGGTGTGCATGAGTGTTTCAGTTCCACCAAATTCTGGTCGAAAAGAAAATTGTTGTTTCCGGTCAAATCAAAACTCATTTATTATATATAATTTTAAATCACCGGAAACCAAGAAAAATTAAAATCAAATTTAAAGTCAGTTTTTTTTTTTGATGCAGGATATCTTTGAAAGAGAATGAGCGATAGGCGAATTGAAAAAAAAACTGACTTTATGTTTGATTTAATGATACTCATGACTTTTAAAATAAGTTTATTCCGAATAACTCAAAAATTTTCTTTTGTTTTTATTTGTATTACGCCCCAATTTCGTTAGCCCTGTGACTTTCGACGAAAATTTGGCGAAACTGAACATAGAGAAATATACAAGGGCCGCTATCCCTCTCTTCACGTTCTCTTGATGACGACGAGGTAGTAGGCCATTTCATCGGGTTCGAGTTGCTTCTGTAATTTACTCTTTGGTTGGACATAATACGGACATAAATAAAAGGGTATGCGTATTTTTGTTCGATGCAAACAATATATACATAACACAGTGCGACAGTCCAAAATATAAGTACCTCGGAAGTGATAGTATTTTTCTTGTAGGTGCTGTCGAATGAAACCAGAATCTGCTTGTGCAATTTCCCAAACACCCCCAAAATCTTGAAAACCGGTTAAAAAACCGTGTTTGAGTACCTTTGCGCACTTATAAGCCTGTAAGTTAGTTGATTATCAACCGATTTTCATTTTCTCACCGGATTTAAAAGGAAGAAACTTAGGCCTTTCAAAAGATATATACGTTATTTAAGAAAATATGAGAAGTCTGTATGTACAGGTGGCGCAAAAGTAAACTTCCGATGTTTTTTGGCTGTAATTTAAAAAAAAATTAAACACTTTGATTCTTCTTGTGGATTATTTTTATTTGGTCTTTTAATTTTTTTTACATCAAGTCGAGAATATGATGTCATGTAAATGGCCGCCGCCACAGTTGATTGCTATTTGAGCCCTTTTTATGGCATTTTCCATCACTTTGGCCAAAAGTTCCGGCGATGGGTCCTCACATTCTTGACGGATATTGTCTTTAAGAGCTGCAAGAGTCTGAGGCTTGTTGACATAAACCCGCGACTTCAAAAAGCCCCACAAAAAGAAGTCTGGAGCGGTCAAATCAGGCGATCTTGCTGGCCAGTGCAAATCGCCAAAACGGGAGATTAGGCGCCCGGGAAATGCATCCTTCAGCATATCGGTTGTGGCACGTGCAGTGTGTGCCGTTGCACCGTCCTGTTGGAACCACATGTTTTCCAATCCCAATTCATCAAGTTGCGGCAAAAAGAACTCGTTGATCATTGCTCTGTAGCGTGGCACGTCGTCTGGTCGATGTCGACGGCGCTTCCATGACATCCTCGGCTACAGTAGCAATATTCTCAGCAGAACGGCTACTCCGGGGTCTGCCACGCCTGGCAGCATCTCGTGTTGTGCCAGTCTCTTCGAGGCGAGCGGCAAAACGTCGCAGTGTTTCACCAGTAGGCGTTGGACGGCCAGGAACTCTGCGACGAAATTCACGTTGTGCCAAAGTCACCGACTGATTATTGGTCAAATAAATAGCCAGCAATATTCCGCGTTCTGGAGCAGTGTAGCGTAACATTGTTTATTAACGTGTATTTCGCATGTGTTTACTACACAAATGTCAAAACAGAACTGACATTAGGGGCCAATCGCAAAATTTATAGCATTTTCTGATAGGAGGATTACTTTTGCGCCACCTTGTATTTCTCCTGCAAACAGATATTATTTCATTATTTTATAAAGAAACAATAATACTCTTGAATTTTTTTTCATAAAGGGACGTTTTTCGTAATGAGTAAAACGGAAATTTGGTTTTTAAAGTCCGGTATTAATTGACCGAGTGATTAAAGTTTTTATTAAACCAAAAATGAATTGTGCTTTGTTTTTTTTATAAAATTTTACCAGCATCATGAAGCTTTAGTAAAGAGAAAGTGCATGAAAAGAAACACGAAAAAACTTGTGCAAACATTTTTGTAAAATTATTGTTTTAATATAAACTTCAATAACTCAGTCAATTAATACAGGATTTTTAAAACCAAAGTTGCGTTTTACTCATTAGCAAACGTCCTTTTTGAATAAATTCAAGAGTATTATGGGTTCTTTATAAAATAATGTGTGAAATTATTGCCGAGGTTGAAAAATTACGAAAAAATTAAAAACAAAATTAAAAACAAATAAAAATAAATATTAGGAAACGTCCCTTTTGAATAAATTCAAGAGTGTTATGGGTTCTCTATAAAATAATGTGTGAAATTATCGCCGAGGTTGAAAAATTACGAAAAAATTAAAAACAAATATCTGTTTGCTGGACAAATACACACACTCATATTTCTTAAATAATTCTTAATTCACTTCTCATATTTTCTTAAATAACGTATATATCTTTTGAAAGCCCCAAGTTTGTTCTTTTTAAATCCCGTGAGATAACGAAAATCGGTTAATAATCAACTAAGTTACAGGCATATAAGTACGCAAACGTACGTAAAACCGGTTTTCAAGATTTTGGGGGTGTTTGGGAAATTTCACAAGCAGTTCTTGTTTCACTCGACAATACCTACAAGAAAAATACTAAGCTTGTTTTTTTTTTAATTCCTGCTAAACTAATATTTCGACGACTTTATATGGGGAGCCGCTTAAAATCGCTTAATATCGCTTAGCTCCTCATACAAAGTGTTCGAAAAATTACTTTAGCAGGGAATAAAAAAAAACATTTACTATCACTTCAAAGGTATTTCTACTTTAGTCTTCTTTGTATCACTGTATAATTTAGCTGTCATTAGCAGCAATCAAACACTATGTAAACTTAGGTCTATAATCTCTATGTTTTCTGTGGTTTCTCATTCTACATCATTTCCCTAGTACCTTTTCGATCGGCTGTGTCATAGAAACCGCCTGAACTGAAACACACGTGCACACTCTTTATATCTAACTCTGTGGTTTTTTTTTTAAATTCGTTTATCGCTGCTCATTCTCTGTCACATTCTATACTGTGTCAAAGTTGCAGCTGGGAGGTCGATCAGCTGTTTTATCAAAACCCCCTGCATTAGTCCAGTGTCTTTCGAACAGAATGTGGCGGAACTGAAACAGTCATGCACACCATTTAAACATATTACTCTGTGTATAGAATTTAAATAATATTATATAATTATATTTGAAGAGGTAGTTACATGATTCCAAGACTTTTAACTACTAAGATTCACAGTTGCAACTGTTTAGTATAAGTTATATATGAATGCATATGTGTATTTAATTTTTAGTACATAGTACTTAAAATTCAAAGAACTCCAAGCACATTCTAGTACTACGATTAATTTCCGATACATTGATTGCAATTAAAGATTTCCCATAATTTACAAAGTACACAGGGGAAGTACGAGTACGGGTACACAATAATTGCCGGGTTAATAATAGTTCGAACTTCGATGTAATAAATTGAAAACAGGTAAAATCTTTGTATTGTGCAAATGCTCATTCATACCTTTCGGAGAAGTTATTTCAAGCCTCTGCCTCGTGACTACCTGATCTGTTTGTTATTGTCATCGGCATTTGTCTGAAAAGGATAGATGGGCTTGGAATTCATTAACACGCATACACACACGCATACAATACGAGTACAAGAATAATCCTCAGAGGAAGCAGAGTTCACACTTAACGCAGCATTAGCAGAGTCTTTAGTACCAATTACAACTCGAAGAAGATCACCACGAACGGATATAGGGAAAGCTGATCGAAAGAAAATATAAAATTATTAACACAACCAGTGTATTTAAATGTTAAAGCCACACAGAGTACAGTTTCAAGATATCGTACAGTTGTATTTGTATCAACAGTTGAAGGCAAAAGTATGAGATCAGACAGACGACCGGCCCTATTGTTTTATAATACGATATGTTATTTATTAATGTCTATATTGAAATGCGAGTGATAAGAAAATTATGTTTATAATTGTGCCTTCCTATTCTTATAGGTTGTCGATGATATATCCGGTTCGGTTACCATAAGTGTTCCAGAGAAAAATGTGCCCAGTGTACAAATTGATAAGCCCGAGGATGATAGTGACGATGAATTGGAAATTCAAGGAAAAAGACGGTAAGTACCCATGCTACGCATGTAGTGCAAACAAAGGCGATTGTTTGTATTTGTTATCTGAGAACCTAGAATTGAATTAGTATTGCAATCATTTTAAATATGGAAATTGTTGTGAAAATATGTGTGGTCATTGACAATGTAATGTGTCAACAGGAAACGAATTACGGAAAAGTGTAAGTTCGATTTCGAACTTTGCTATACTCAGAAATATGTGAGAAGCTGACCTATGTCCACAATTCTGTTGTTAGTGCGATTCGACGCTTGTTCTAGCTAGGCTTGAAAAACCATCTAGCTCTCCTAACCATAATAGCCAACAAAGTATAGCCAACACGCAGCAACAACATTCTGATGTCCATCCGTGCTTAAGCCGACTGTTAACTAGTGTTACAGCCAAAATCCAAATCGATTTATTTTGGCATTTAGATAAAAATCCATTGGAAATTTTTAGAAACCGGATAAAGTTTGAATATAATCCGAAACTAAATGCTATAAACTACGCCTGGTCTGGTAACCACAAAAATATTGACCAAGTTTGATGCACAAAGTTAATCGAGTAAACGGCTCAACATTTATTTTGGGTGAATTCGTTTCTGACAAAGAAGTTTTTATGTTTTTAACGTTTGCCATAAAAGCGCCCGTTTGTGATTTGTTAAAAAGTGTTAATCTACAATAAGGATTGCGTTTCATTCTAATGCGAACCACATTCTTGTCATTCATGAGCACACGCTGAAAAATATCGGCCCCAGCAACATATTGCAGGAGCCATGTACATGTTTGCAACCATTGCGTTCGTGAATTAAGATCTCCTGCTTTTTTTTCTTTATGGTGACAGACAGCAGTGTTTTCAACAGTTTGCAACAAACAAAACCACATTTGGGTCCCAAATTCATATATTATAACCTATTAATCTTTGTGTCCCAAACATGTTATGTTGAATAGCAAACACAATGTTTTTGGACACAAGTATACTATATTTGTGAAAAGCTACAAAGACGTTATATTTGCATCCAAACATCAAAAAAAGGAAAATTTTTCAGCGTGATGCTTATTGCCGGTTTACCGACCTTCTTGATACCAAATAAGAAGTTGTTCCCATCAATACCATAAAAAAATAAATGGTTCCCGTTACATCCCACGAGGGGATTAGGGTGAGCTTCTCACAACCAGCGAGCTACGCGCGTTCTAGTTTTACACTCACTGATTGGGACCTACAATTTTACACCGGTTCCCAACGGTATTTTGTGAAGCTTTTTCATGGCTAAATACTCGATAGTGTCCCCGTCGCTAAGCGAGGTGACTGCCGTCGAAAGAAATTTAATGTGGTCAGAGTAGGGATCGAACCCACGTCCTCATACACAAGAGCCGCGCACACTACCATTGCACCAGCGACGACACAACAATATCATGTTTACAAAATTTTTTGGTAATATATTTTTAAATTCATCAGCCAGAAAAAAAAGTTAGCATTGTTTTGCAAGCATTGTTCTCATGAATTGAAGATCTGCAGGTTTTGTTGTTTCTTTGTAGTCTGTCTCGCTTTTGTGTTGGAGAGAGTTGATTGCTTCGCGACAAGATTAGCCATCGGTTCCCTAACCAAAGCTACTGAAATAGATAATGACATGATCAGAAAATGTATCGTAGAAGGTGGAGAATTCGGTGCAATTATGGTTAATAACGGCGTCCTTATGCCAATGTGCCTTCTGCCCTTTGGCAACGAAATTCTTGACAGTACTGGACAATTGATCCTTTACCACCGAAGGTACATGACATACAATATGTTAGATTTGGTGTACGATACCTCGCAATAAGTTGACCAAGTTTTTTTAAATGTTACCTTTGTTTCTTTTTTTTTGTTTCCCCGTTTTTCTTGTACATAGTTTGTAAAAATGTAGATTTAAGTTAGTTTTAGGATCACCACAAAGGTTGCCTGTTTTTAGTCCTTTTTGCAGGTTTTTACATAAAAGATTTCTGTTAAGTAAATCGTCAAATGGGCTGGCCAGCTTATTTTTACCTCATAAAACAATAATAGTTATACTAAAAATATATATTAGATTTAAGTGACTTGATGTATGTATATGAATTCTAAGGATAATAAATATCGCACTACCGATTATCGTTCGATGGCTCGTTTTTATTTTTAGCGGTTTTCAAAACAAAAAACCATTTTTGGGTCTCAAAGACATACATTATAATATTAATCAATGTGTCTCAAACATGTAATATTGAATAGCAAACACAATGTGATTGGACACAAGTATAGTATATTTGCGACTAGCTACAAACACATTATATTTGCATCCAACAACAAAAAACTGCAGACTTTTCAGGGTGTGCTCATGAAGTATGTAGTTCGCTTAACTCGTTTGCCATTAAAGTTGAACAAATGTTTCACCTTTAGAACTATGTAGTATAAATGAAGAGTTGAGAAAAAAAAATTATATTAAATAGGAATTATCAGGGCGAAGTAAAGTTGGCACACCATGGCTGGCAAACTTTTCTGTACAACGTTAAAATATACCAAATCAATTGGAATGGTTCCACCGTTAACATTTTAAGTACACTTTTCCACATATCATATGCAAATTAAAATTCAGGACCTTAGGACCTTGAAGTGTGAAGAGCTCCTGAAATTGAAATTTGTTGGTATACATTTGGCAACAATTTCAAAACAATATAAAAAATATTTTATATTTATAATTCTTAATAGGGATTTATTATTACTAACCTAAAATTCCAAGGACTATGAAACAAAACAAGGTTCTTAAAATTGGTGAAAATTGATGTATGGGCATTTCCACAGAAAGGTCAACATTTTGCCACATCACGTCACCCTTGTTAATTGCTTATATTTTAGGACCAGTTAGATTGATTGTCATCTCTCTTTGATTGAATATAGAGCTACTTGCATTCTATATTTAGTAAAAGAATAGAAAACAATCTAACTATATGGTCCAAAATTATAAGCAATTAACGACGATGACGTCATGTGACATAGCGTTGCACTTTCCGTGGAAATGCCCATATGTGAAACTTAAAACAAGTTTCAAACATTGTTACCGTCTTATATTTCTTTAAATTGTAGCTAATGGTAAGGAGGAATTTACGTTCATTTAGTTCCTTAAAACAGCTGAAAACTACACGCTGAAAAAGTTGTTTCTTTTGTTGTTTGGATGCAAATACAATGTGTTTGTAGATTGTCGCAAATATATTATACTTGTGTCCAAATACATTGTGGTTGCTATGCAATATTACATGTTTAAGATACAATGATTAATAGGTTATAATATATGTTTTTGTGACCCAAATGTAGCTTTGCTTAAAATAAAAACGTGACAAACAACAAACAAACTAAAAGCAGCAGATATTCATTTCAGGAAAACAATGCTTGCAAACATATACATGTTTCCTGCAATATGTTATAGGGGCCGTTTTTTCAGTGTATTTATGTATTATTTATTATAAATAGTTATATTTATGGAAATTTCACAAAAAATTAATAACAGGAAAATTTTCACACTTTAATATTCGCATATGTTGCTGCGGAGGTTGCAAGGAGAAATTGTATAAAAAAATATCAAGGACATTGAAACAGGACTAGGCCTTTAAAATCTATTAAAACTAATATCCGTAATATATATGGAAATTTCAGAGAAAATTAAACAAAGTTTGTAGAATTTTCACACTCTAATATTCGCATATGTTGTTGCAAATAGAAAGGATTTATGGGTCAAAATTGCCCAAACCGGTTTAGAAGTAAATATTCGAAGACAATTCTCGCTTACTTGAGATTTGTTTATCCCTATAATGTGTGATGATATACCTAAATACTTGTGGAGAAAGGAGCTGGCCATTGAAATATCTATATTCCCAACCATCCACCATAATGATCAATTTTACACATTTATTTTTAATATTTCTATTAAAATGTACTTTTTCATAGAAAAAGTACTTTTTAATAGTTATTGATCTTGAACCAGACAATTATTAAAAACATAATTTTTATATACTCGTAAGGCTTTCAGTTTACTGTAAACTGTTCGCATTATTTGGCCTATACACTCTCTGTGTGTTAGAACAATACAGACATAGTTCTAAGAAAATACAATGATATTGACCTCTTATGGATTAAGTGTCCAAGTGAAACAAACATGGATGCAATTGTCTCGGTTGTGAATGATTCCTTTATGGAATGAAAGGCATAGGTGATTATATTTAAACTTTGGAAGGACAGATCTTCCTTATGTCATACAATTTTTTTATTGCCTGATAAACTGTTTATTTTAAGCTGACATAGTATTTGAAAAATGTTCACTTATGATTGTCAGTAGCGTAGCGCATTTTTGAGTTATGATGTATTCACTGCAATTGAATGAGACTTTTTCCGTAGAACATTTCAGTCCTCAATCTCGATTCCAAACGCGTTTTTATTTTGAGAAATGTCAAAAAGTATCATAAACCGGGACTCTTCTTGGGCATTCAAATGTTCCACGAAAATGTTGCTCGGAAAATTTCATTAGGGGTTGTGAAAGACAAGAAATCGATATTTTCAACTTTTGCCGGTTCTGTTGGTCCTTTTTCAAAGCAGTGAAAAACGATCTACAACAGCCAGTTTGAGGTTTTAAATATTCTAGTAAATGGTTATCTATTGACTTTAGGGTAAACTTTAAATGCAATATTTGTCTTGATTTTCTACTCGACTTACTATTACGCAAATGCACGCAAGTATAGACGAAAGCGGCTTATCGTGGCAATACTTGCTGGAATTTGTTGATGGAGTAGACACATATTCCAGGGTGAAGAAAATGATGAGGACGAGTACTTTTTAAACGACCAAACAATGTAGTAAACAATAATTTCAGTTTGGTTTATTATTTTGAACGTAATAAAATACAATATTTTTTTAATCTGAAATTTCAGATGGAGGACAAACTAAAAATATATAATATTCGTCTAACAATATTCAGATGTAGGATATATTTTGCATTTAAAGTTAAAATTCACAATAATTGAAAAAAAGGACGAAAAGGACTCGTACTCTACGTAAGTATACCACTTTTATATTCCACGACCTATTCGAAAATCAAAAATCATTTCCTGGAATACCTTTCTTAAATGTGCAACTAGGAGGTTGATCAGTTGGGTCATCGAAGCCGTCTTATCAAAACCATAGAGCAATATATAATGCGTGTGCATGAGTGTTTCAGTTCTACCAAATTCTCGTCGAAGTCACTGGGCTAATGACAGTTTTGATACAGTTTTGTGTTAACATCTATAGGCACCGGTAGGGGAATCTATCAAAATGAACACATGCAAACAACACACAGCGTTAGTATCACATACATGGTTGTTGTACAACAATAGTCTCTGCCTCAAAATAAGTATGATGGTATTAATGTAGCGTGTGTTTTATTTGATATTTTGAAAGTGTTAAGAATGCAAATTAAAACGATTCTATATGATTTTCACGGAGAAAACATTTCAAAATCAGCAATTCTAGGCGAACGCTGGTTGTATACAAACAAAAGTAAACAAACCTTAGCATATGAGAAAAACTCACTTCAGAAAAAAATTCAAATCAGCTGGGCTAGTGCTTCTACCATTTGTTTGTACCATGATACTATTCAATACTTTTTGTCGTCGCTCTGTTTATGACAAAATAGAAACAATTATTTCAGTGAGCTAAATATTGATTTATATATTTTAACAATATTACATCTAATGTTAAAGCAGATGTAAGAAAAAAGAAAGTGCAATAGCAAAAGAGCCTTCACCACAAAAACTACTCTTTTTTTTGTTTTCCAAGGTAACATTTACTAATGTGTTCATAGAAATCGAACAGGTACCGTGTAACAAATAGGTGTTAACACATCGCCCGTGAGTTCGAACACAAACTTTTTGATGTGTTAACATCTATAGGCGCGGGTAGGGATTAAACTCACAAAGTGAACACATCCAAACACAGTTTGTCCGACTGCGATCACAGATTGTTTGGCGTTAAACTCCTCCGAAACGGCTGGACCGATTTGTATGAAATTTTGTGTGTATATCGCGGAGGTCTCAGAATCGGCCAACATCTATTTTTTTTATGCCAGTTTCTTTCTGTTAGAATTTTGACGTAATACAAATAATAATTAAAGAAAATTGTTGTGTTCTTCAAATCAAAAGTAATTTATTACATGTAAACTTGTTGTATAAGTCATAAGTGTCAATAAAATCAAATTGAAAGTCAGTTTTTCAATTCGCCTATCGCTCATTCTTCTTCATCTATGTAGGTGGTCGAAATGCTGTTTCATCGAAACCACCTACCAAAATCCAGGGATTTTCGATGCTATAGCTGATCGACATCCTACCTGCAAATTTGATGCAGGATACAACTTCAAAGAGAATGAGCGATAGGCGAATTGAAAAAAACTGACTTTAAATTTGATTTTATTTGCACTTATGACTTTTAAAATACCTTTGTATGCAATAAATAATTTTTTATTTGAAGAACACAAGAATTATCTTTAATTTTTATCTGAATTACGTCCAAATTCTGGCAGAAAAAACTGGAAAAAAAACCCTTATCAAAACTGTTGTTAGCCGTTTGACTTTCGATGAGAATTTAGTGGAACTAAAACACACATGAACACTCTTTATACCTAACTTTCTCTATGGGAAAAACTATGGAAATATAACCATATACGGACACCACTACATGTTAAAAGACTCGTGTCTCCCAGTTTCGCCCAAAGTCATGGACTTTTTTGAACAGTTTGCTACCTATGGACCTGAACAGGAGAAAAAAATGTAAAAAATCCAAGCCCCCAAAGATTTGGGGCCTCTGTGTCAATTTTGCAAAAAAGTTATCATTTTGTCAGGCTCATATCTTGCAAACCGTTCGGAATTTTTATTTACTCTCTGAGGTAAAGATGTAGCTCTTGTCATAAAGAACAAAAGTTGGGAACATATAAAATAAAAAAAAACCTCATCTTCAAGGTCAAAATTGCAAAAAAAAAATTAAAAAATTGGATTTTTTTTACCTTTTTTCCACTGTTTAGGTCCATAGGTAGCAAACTGTTCAAAATTCAAAGAAACAACTACAAGAATGTACCTAAGATCTCACTAAACAACTTTCTAGAACATATGAACTTCCTAGAAATGATTCTTATGTTGTGTGCTTTCCCTCAGAGAGTAAATAAAAATTGCGATCGATTTGCAAGATATGAGACTGACAAAAATATCACTTTATTTGCAAAAATGACACCGACGACCAAAATCTTTGGGGGCCCATAAAAAAAAGTGCATGACTTTGGGCAAAACTGGGAGACACGGGTCTTTTATCATTGTCATGGAAGTAAATTTCACTATACATCCTGTTGTACAATATTCTCTAATGGTACAACCCATTGTACTTATGTCTTGTGTAGGCCGCGTAATTCTAGTGTCTGAAGTGAGTGACTTTACGGAAGTTTCAGTTTTTTACAAGACCTTTCTGATAAAAAAAAATGGTTGTAAGCATCAGTAACAAAATATTTTCCAACTATTTTCGACACTTTTATGTCAAGTAGTGTAACATATTAATTCAGTTTAAGTTGTTTCAAAGCATTGTGAGAAATTAGTTAAATTTCATTACTATAATTCGATCTATACATTTTTGTTTACTATTAGTTTTTCCTCACATATTCTGTTAGTTTCTCTCCTGTCGTTGAATTGGCAGATTAAGAGAAAATTCTCTACATGATGACAGTTTGAAATGCACCACAAAATATAAGTACATAGTGTGGGAATAGTGCGCGGTGAGAACGTTTAGAGGTTGATTTTTAGAGATCAGATTTCAGATATTCGCGCGCTTGCCTTTACAGGTTTACTTACACAAATATAATTACTGAATGAATGAATGCACAGCCGAGAGTTATCTACGTTCGTAGTGTGTGAGTAACTGATGATATTTACAATATAATGTTACAACTATTTGTGGGCACCCTACAGCAGTACAATTTAAACCGTAATTTATCGTTTTGTTGGATACTTTATAGCTGAGTAAAATTTAATTATTCTTTAATTTTGAAACTTAATAATTCGAATAATATTGATTAGGTGCTGCTTGCAACAAACTCGCAATTTTTTTGTGTGGTGAATTTGTTCACAGGACGGAAGTATTACAGCAAGCCTAGTAAAACCTCCGGAGGTGTTACCTGTGATAGGTCTGAACTTTATTTTATGGCCTCGCAAAAGTTTCAAAATTTTAAACAAATTGGGGCACATTGAAATATCTGTAATTTTTGTTGTTTGGATGCAAAAATAACGTGTTTACAGCTTGCCCCAAACATATTATACTTGGCTCCAAACACATTGTGTTTGCAATTCAATATTGCATGTTGGAGACACAATGATTAATATGTTATGTTATTGTGTCCCAAATACGGCTTTGTTTCATTTTAAACTGCTGAAAACCAAAAACCTGACAGACAACAAAGACACAAACAACAGCAGATCTTCAATTCATGGAAACAATGCTTGCACGTAAGTATATGGACGTTTCAAACTGATACATGGTTCCTGCATAATTTTATCGGGACCGTTTTTCGGGACCGTAAACTCGTTAGAACAGCTGATTGGAACATTTTTCTTGCTTAGGTGTTTCTCTTATGTTAATTTCACATGTATTTTGTTTTTGTACCATTTTCTTTACTTTTACAGTAGTAACACACATGTAGAAAATTTGACAGATTATGGACACCAAACAAAAACAAAATGCCTGTTTTTGTTGTAACAATTCCTTACTTATTTTACCATGAAATTTGTACGAAGATTTCTTCCCAAAATATTTTAATTTCGTATCTCATATTTTAAAGTTTAAAATGGTGCGCATAAAATTGACTGGAGGTCGTCTAAGTCAAACAATCTATGACGTAGATATTTTATTCTAAAAAATTAAAAAAATATTTTGTTACCTGAAATGGTATAAAATAACTGACGAAACTAAAATTTTGATTTTGTTTTTTAGAACTGGTAATTTTTAATTTTATTTATTGAAGCTCGATACCATTCTATATCTATATTAATAGAGATATAGTTTGCAAAGATAAGTTTATCGGGCGGACCACAGCTTTATAAACTGTAAATCTTGTAAACTATACATCGACTTCCCATGGCAATTTTGTACGAATATAGGTCCACCGTGGATTTACTGATCCTATCCATAGTGTTAGGTTTGAAGCTGAGTTTTCTGTCCAAAATCACACCTACAGTGATGAGCAAAATTGTAATAGGGTTGACACAGTTTGGAAATAAATTTGTATATTCTAAATATTTGATTAAAATCAAAAAAAAAAAAATTGCATCACGGGACACCCTTTTGGAACGCAGTTCCTTTCGCTATATATTAGTCGTGTTTTGGTTACAAGCAAGCGATTTTCGCTTACTAAGTTGCAAAGAAAACAGCTTTTTAGCGAGAAGTCATTTTATTCAAAAATATTTCAAATGGTTAAAAACGGTAAAAGATGGGGAACAATTGTTTTTAAACTTTGCGAAAATGAATCGCGTCACTAAGTCCTCGCTAAGTGCTTCATACAAAACAAGCGAATATACATATAAGCAAGGGGTGTAACCAAAACACGCTTATTATGTACTAGTTAGTTCCAACACGCCTAAGGCGACCTTTGAAAAATACAATAATTGAAATGGATCTGTAAGAAAAGATATTTTTTATCAAATGATGACTTTTTTTAAGAAAAATTTTTTTTATAGAATGTATTTTTTTAAAATATATTTTTGTAAAAAATTTAATTTTTTAAAGAGAGGTACGTTTTTTATTAAAATATAATGTTTTTTAAGAAAATGTACTATTTTTAAAAAGAAGTACTTTCTATAAGAAAAAGCCATAAGAGTATGATTTTTTTTTTACAAAGAAGTATTTTTTTAAGAACAGTTACTTTTTAAAGAAGTGGCACTCTTCTTAGAAAAAGGTTATCTTTTTAAGAAAATTTACTTATTTTCAGAAAGGCTACTTATCTCAAGAAAACAAAAGGTATTATATTTTTACGATTTTTTGTAAGAAATTGTATTTCTTTAAGAGAAGGTGTTTTATTTTTTGAAAAAAATTTTTTTAAGAAATGGGAATTTTTTTAGAATTGGACTTTAAAAAAAATTTACTTTTTCTACGCAAAGGTTTAAGTTTTTTGTTTAAGAAAATGTACTTTGTTTTTTACTTACTTTTTTTAAGAAAATTTAAGAAAATTTTATTTTTTTTAAACTTCTTTCATTTTGGGGTTTTACTAAAGTTAATTTTTATTGTAGCCAATACTAAATATTGGCTACAGGCGCCACCTAGAAAACTTCCCATTAAACAAGAAATTTCCCAACATATGTTAGTATAGACACAAACCAAAGCAAAATTACCCAATATAGTTGATAATACTGGGTTGTAACATAATAGGGTTAAAAACAAGTTGTTTAATTTTTTTCATTTAGCCCCCATCCCACAACGTGCGATAAGGAACTTCGTTCCAATATTAATAATAATAATTATACATAATTATACTCTCGTGAATAGAAACAAAAACAATTTCAATTCTAGGTTGATATATACAAAGTGAATAGCAAATATTGTAAAGATATACAAATGTTACAATTTTGCACTCTGGACTTATGTTAATTTATTTGTTTTCTGATTCAATATTTTGTCCTGCAGCCTTTGGCTTTTTTACTAGCTTTTATAGGCGGCATGAAATATCGCCCAAAAGAAAAATGACCCAATAATTTTATGAAAAATCGCCCAATTTTTAAAATTGGGTCAAAATATGAAAAATTGCCCAAAATTACATATGAAATTTACCTCAAAAATATATGCAAAATGACCCAAAAGAAAAATGAAAAATCGCCCAAAAATATTGGGCAATTTTTCATAAAAAAAATGGCCCAAATTATTTGGGCAAATTTTCATATGAAACATAGCCCAAATAATTTGGGCCATTTTTTTTATTTTTTCTCCAAAATCGCGCGATTTTTTCGAAATAATTTTTCATGTTTTGTCTTAGCGAGCGCCGCTACAGTGAAGTCTCTTCTAAGAAATCATGCTATTCTTTTTGAATAGAATTTTATTTTGTGTTTAAGTAAGCGCTGCAGTCAAAAAATCGAGCAAAGAAAAAATTGCTTCATAATGTATTGGTGCAAGCGCCGTAGGCAAAAATTATTTCTCCAAAATCGCGCGATTTTTTCGAAATAATTTTTCATGTTTTGTTTAAGCGAGCGCCGCTACAGTGAAGTATCTTTTAAGAAATCATGCTATTCTTTTTGAAAAGAATTTTGTATTGTGTTTAAGTAAGCGCTGCAGTCAAAAAATCGAGCAATTTTAAAGAAATAATTGCTTCATAATTTATTGGTGCAAGCGCCGCAGGGGAAAAATTATTTCTTCAAAATCGCGCGATTTTTCCGAAATAATTTTTCATGTTTTGTTTTAGGGAGCGCCGCTGAGGGCAAGTCAATTCATATTGTGTTGTAGCAAAAAAAAAAAATTTCACAAATTTCAATGAAAAATTGAATATTTTGTTGTCCGAAAAAGCCAAGATTTCATTAAAAAACGAAACGAAAAAACGTTTAGGTAAGTAACGTTTTCGAGTAGTCTCGCTTCAATAGCAATATCAGTTTTACA